>OY723257.1:0-538003 GCA_963210315.1 Rhynchopus euleeides
TATCGGTCAGTTTTCACAGAAATTAGTGGAAGATAAACAATCTGTCCCCCAGCCAGGGGTCCCTGTGGTTACTATAATGTATAGTGGAAACCCAGGCTTTTACCACTACAGGGCAGATGCACAATTTTGCGCTTGGAATTTTTTGAGATTTGTTTTTATGGTGAAAAGAACGGAGCGCAACGGACCCAAAAGTAAGCGGGGCCGCCACTTTTCTGCTCAGAATTTTGTTCGACTTTGATAAAAACACTGAATTTCCCCTAACCAGCCAAAAATCCCACCTAAAATCCGGTTTTTGGTGACGTCGGCAATATTTTCGAAACGGCTCAGAACTAAAAAATTCCTTCGATCGTGGAATTTCCGGGGGGTGTGCCTACCCGAAAACAATTTCGGATTTCAGCCACTCGAAAATCCGTCCATGTTGGGTGCCATAGGGAAGTGCAACTTTTTGGCTGAAAATTCCTTAGGGAAATCGCCCATAGTAGTTTTATACCGTTTCCGCGGCGAAAACGGGCTGAAAACTGATGACAACGCACCACCACGTCCCGCTAGGTATGGGTAGCGACCCGGGAATATCGGTCAGTTTTCACAGAAATTAGTGGAAGATAAACAATCTGTCCCCCAGCCAGGGGTCCCTGTGGTTACTATAATGTATAGTGGAAACCCAGGCTTTTACCACTACAGGGCAGATGCACAATTTTGCGCTTGGAATTTTTTGAGATTTGTTTTTATGGTGAAAAGAACGGAGCGCAACGGACCCAAAAGTAAGCGGGGCCGCCACTTTTCTGCTCAGAATTTTGTTCGACTTTGATAAAAACACTGAATTTCCCCTAACCAGCCAAAAATCCCACCTAAAATCCGGTTTTTGGTGACGTCGGCAATATTTTCGAAACGGCTCAGAACTAAAAAATTCCTTCGATCGTGGAATTTCCGGGGGGTGTGCCTACCCGAAAACAATTTCGGATTTCAGCCACTCGAAAATCCGTCCATGTTGGGTGCCATAGGGAAGTGCAACTTTTTGGCTGAAAATTCCTTAGGGAAATCGCCCATAGTAGTTTTATACCGTTTCCGCGGCGAAAACGGGCTGAAAACTGATGACAACGCACCACCACGTCCCGCTAGGTATGGGTAGCGACCCGGGAATATCGGTCAGTTTTCACAGAAATTAGTGGAAGATAAACAATCTGTCCCCCAGCCAGGGGTCCCTGTGGTTACTATAATGTATAGTGGAAACCCAGGCTTTTACCACTACAGGGCAGATGCACAATTTTGCGCTTGGAATTTTTTGAGATTTGTTTTTATGGTGAAAAGAACGGAGCGCAACGGACCCAAAAGTAAGCGGGGCCGCCACTTTTCTGCTCAGAATTTTGTTCGACTTTGATAAAAACACTGAATTTCCCCTAACCAGCCAAAAATCCCACCTAAAATCCGGTTTTTGGTGACGTCGGCAATATTTTCGAAACGGCTCAGAACTAAAAAATTCCTTCGATCGTGGAATTTCCGGGGGGTGTGCCTACCCGAAAACAATTTCGGATTTCAGCCACTCGAAAATCCGTCCATGTTGGGTGCCATAGGGAAGTGCAACTTTTTGGCTGAAAATTCCTTAGGGAAATCGCCCATAGTAGTTTTATACCGTTTCCGCGGCGAAAACGGGCTGAAAACTGATGACAACGCACCACCACGTCCCGCTAGGTATGGGTAGCGACCCGGGAATATCGGTCAGTTTTCACAGAAATTAGTGGAAGATAAACAATCTGTCCCCCAGCCAGGGGTCCCTGTGGTTACTATAATGTATAGTGGAAACCCAGGCTTTTACCACTACAGGGCAGATGCACAATTTTGCGCTTGGAATTTTTTGAGATTTGTTTTTATGGTGAAAAGAACGGAGCGCAACGGACCCAAAAGTAAGCGGGGCCGCCACTTTTCTGCTCAGAATTTTGTTCGACTTTGATAAAAACACTGAATTTCCCCTAACCAGCCAAAAATCCCACCTAAAATCCGGTTTTTGGTGACGTCGGCAATATTTTCGAAACGGCTCAGAACTAAAAAATTCCTTCGATCGTGGAATTTCCGGGGGGTGTGCCTACCCGAAAACAATTTCGGATTTCAGCCACTCGAAAATCCGTCCATGTTGGGTGCCATAGGGAAGTGCAACTTTTTGGCTGAAAATTCCTTAGGGAAATCGCCCATAGTAGTTTTATACCGTTTCCGCGGCGAAAACGGGCTGAAAACTGATGACAACGCACCACCACGTCCCGCTAGGTATGGGTAGCGACCCGGGAATATCGGTCAGTTTTCACAGAAATTAGTGGAAGATAAACAATCTGTCCCCCAGCCAGGGGTCCCTGTGGTTACTATAATGTATAGTGGAAACCCAGGCTTTTACCACTACAGGGCAGATGCACAATTTTGCGCTTGGAATTTTTTGAGATTTGTTTTTATGGTGAAAAGAACGGAGCGCAACGGACCCAAAAGTAAGCGGGGCCGCCACTTTTCTGCTCAGAATTTTGTTCGACTTTGATAAAAACACTGAATTTCCCCTAACCAGCCAAAAATCCCACCTAAAATCCGGTTTTTGGTGACGTCGGCAATATTTTCGAAACGGCTCAGAACTAAAAAATTCCTTCGATCGTGGAATTTCCGGGGGGTGTGCCTACCCGAAAACAATTTCGGATTTCAGCCACTCGAAAATCCGTCCATGTTGGGTGCCATAGGGAAGTGCAACTTTTTGGCTGAAAATTCCTTAGGGAAATCGCCCATAGTAGTTTTATACCGTTTCCGCGGCGAAAACGGGCTGAAAACTGATGACAACGCACCACCACGTCCCGCTAGGTATGGGTAGCGACCCGGGAATATCGGTCAGTTTTCACAGAAATTAGTGGAAGATAAACAATCTGTCCCCCAGCCAGGGGTCCCTGTGGTTACTATAATGTATAGTGGAAACCCAGGCTTTTACCACTACAGGGCAGATGCACAATTTTGCGCTTGGAATTTTTTGAGATTTGTTTTTATGGTGAAAAGAACGGAGCGCAACGGACCCAAAAGTAAGCGGGGCCGCCACTTTTCTGCTCAGAATTTTGTTCGACTTTGATAAAAACACTGAATTTCCCCTAACCAGCCAAAAATCCCACCTAAAATCCGGTTTTTGGTGACGTCGGCAATATTTTCGAAACGGCTCAGAACTAAAAAATTCCTTCGATCGTGGAATTTCCGGGGGGTGTGCCTACCCGAAAACAATTTCGGATTTCAGCCACTCGAAAATCCGTCCATGTTGGGTGCCATAGGGAAGTGCAACTTTTTGGCTGAAAATTCCTTAGGGAAATCGCCCATAGTAGTTTTATACCGTTTCCGCGGCGAAAACGGGCTGAAAACTGATGACAACGCACCACCACGTCCCGCTAGGTATGGGTAGCGACCCGGGAATATCGGTCAGTTTTCACAGAAATTAGTGGAAGATAAACAATCTGTCCCCCAGCCAGGGGTCCCTGTGGTTACTATAATGTATAGTGGAAACCCAGGCTTTTACCACTACAGGGCAGATGCACAATTTTGCGCTTGGAATTTTTTGAGATTTGTTTTTATGGTGAAAAGAACGGAGCGCAACGGACCCAAAAGTAAGCGGGGCCGCCACTTTTCTGCTCAGAATTTTGTTCGACTTTGATAAAAACACTGAATTTCCCCTAACCAGCCAAAAATCCCACCTAAAATCCGGTTTTTGGTGACGTCGGCAATATTTTCGAAACGGCTCAGAACTAAAAAATTCCTTCGATCGTGGAATTTCCGGGGGGTGTGCCTACCCGAAAACAATTTCGGATTTCAGCCACTCGAAAATCCGTCCATGTTGGGTGCCATAGGGAAGTGCAACTTTTTGGCTGAAAATTCCTTAGGGAAATCGCCCATAGTAGTTTTATACCGTTTCCGCGGCGAAAACGGGCTGAAAACTGATGACAACGCACCACCACGTCCCGCTAGGTATGGGTAGCGACCCGGGAATATCGGTCAGTTTTCACAGAAATTAGTGGAAGATAAACAATCTGTCCCCCAGCCAGGGGTCCCTGTGGTTACTATAATGTATAGTGGAAACCCAGGCTTTTACCACTACAGGGCAGATGCACAATTTTGCGCTTGGAATTTTTTGAGATTTGTTTTTATGGTGAAAAGAACGGAGCGCAACGGACCCAAAAGTAAGCGGGGCCGCCACTTTTCTGCTCAGAATTTTGTTCGACTTTGATAAAAACACTGAATTTCCCCTAACCAGCCAAAAATCCCACCTAAAATCCGGTTTTTGGTGACGTCGGCAATATTTTCGAAACGGCTCAGAACTAAAAAATTCCTTCGATCGTGGAATTTCCGGGGGGTGTGCCTACCCGAAAACAATTTCGGATTTCAGCCACTCGAAAATCCGTCCATGTTGGGTGCCATAGGGAAGTGCAACTTTTTGGCTGAAAATTCCTTAGGGAAATCGCCCATAGTAGTTTTATACCGTTTCCGCGGCGAAAACGGGCTGAAAACTGATGACAACGCACCACCACGTCCCGCTAGGTATGGGTAGCGACCCGGGAATATCGGTCAGTTTTCACAGAAATTAGTGGAAGATAAACAATCTGTCCCCCAGCCAGGGGTCCCTGTGGTTACTATAATGTATAGTGGAAACCCAGGCTTTTACCACTACAGGGCAGATGCACAATTTTGCGCTTGGAATTTTTTGAGATTTGTTTTTATGGTGAAAAGAACGGAGCGCAACGGACCCAAAAGTAAGCGGGGCCGCCACTTTTCTGCTCAGAATTTTGTTCGACTTTGATAAAAACACTGAATTTCCCCTAACCAGCCAAAAATCCCACCTAAAATCCGGTTTTTGGTGACGTCGGCAATATTTTCGAAACGGCTCAGAACTAAAAAATTCCTTCGATCGTGGAATTTCCGGGGGGTGTGCCTACCCGAAAACAATTTCGGATTTCAGCCACTCGAAAATCCGTCCATGTTGGGTGCCATAGGGAAGTGCAACTTTTTGGCTGAAAATTCCTTAGGGAAATCGCCCATAGTAGTTTTATACCGTTTCCGCGGCGAAAACGGGCTGAAAACTGATGACAACGCACCACCACGTCCCGCTAGGTATGGGTAGCGACCCGGGAATATCGGTCAGTTTTCACAGAAATTAGTGGAAGATAAACAATCTGTCCCCCAGCCAGGGGTCCCTGTGGTTACTATAATGTATAGTGGAAACCCAGGCTTTTACCACTACAGGGCAGATGCACAATTTTGCGCTTGGAATTTTTTGAGATTTGTTTTTATGGTGAAAAGAACGGAGCGCAACGGACCCAAAAGTAAGCGGGGCCGCCACTTTTCTGCTCAGAATTTTGTTCGACTTTGATAAAAACACTGAATTTCCCCTAACCAGCCAAAAATCCCACCTAAAATCCGGTTTTTGGTGACGTCGGCAATATTTTCGAAACGGCTCAGAACTAAAAAATTCCTTCGATCGTGGAATTTCCGGGGGGTGTGCCTACCCGAAAACAATTTCGGATTTCAGCCACTCGAAAATCCGTCCATGTTGGGTGCCATAGGGAAGTGCAACTTTTTGGCTGAAAATTCCTTAGGGAAATCGCCCATAGTAGTTTTATACCGTTTCCGCGGCGAAAACGGGCTGAAAACTGATGACAACGCACCACCACGTCCCGCTAGGTATGGGTAGCGACCCGGGAATATCGGTCAGTTTTCACAGAAATTAGTGGAAGATAAACAATCTGTCCCCCAGCCAGGGGTCCCTGTGGTTACTATAATGTATAGTGGAAACCCAGGCTTTTACCACTACAGGGCAGATGCACAATTTTGCGCTTGGAATTTTTTGAGATTTGTTTTTATGGTGAAAAGAACGGAGCGCAACGGACCCAAAAGTAAGCGGGGCCGCCACTTTTCTGCTCAGAATTTTGTTCGACTTTGATAAAAACACTGAATTTCCCCTAACCAGCCAAAAATCCCACCTAAAATCCGGTTTTTGGTGACGTCGGCAATATTTTCGAAACGGCTCAGAACTAAAAAATTCCTTCGATCGTGGAATTTCCGGGGGGTGTGCCTACCCGAAAACAATTTCGGATTTCAGCCACTCGAAAATCCGTCCATGTTGGGTGCCATAGGGAAGTGCAACTTTTTGGCTGAAAATTCCTTAGGGAAATCGCCCATAGTAGTTTTATACCGTTTCCGCGGCGAAAACGGGCTGAAAACTGATGACAACGCACCACCACGTCCCGCTAGGTATGGGTAGCGACCCGGGAATATCGGTCAGTTTTCACAGAAATTAGTGGAAGATAAACAATCTGTCCCCCAGCCAGGGGTCCCTGTGGTTACTATAATGTATAGTGGAAACCCAGGCTTTTACCACTACAGGGCAGATGCACAATTTTGCGCTTGGAATTTTTTGAGATTTGTTTTTATGGTGAAAAGAACGGAGCGCAACGGACCCAAAAGTAAGCGGGGCCGCCACTTTTCTGCTCAGAATTTTGTTCGACTTTGATAAAAACACTGAATTTCCCCTAACCAGCCAAAAATCCCACCTAAAATCCGGTTTTTGGTGACGTCGGCAATATTTTCGAAACGGCTCAGAACTAAAAAATTCCTTCGATCGTGGAATTTCCGGGGGGTGTGCCTACCCGAAAACAATTTCGGATTTCAGCCACTCGAAAATCCGTCCATGTTGGGTGCCATAGGGAAGTGCAACTTTTTGGCTGAAAATTCCTTAGGGAAATCGCCCATAGTAGTTTTATACCGTTTCCGCGGCGAAAACGGGCTGAAAACTGATGACAACGCACCACCACGTCCCGCTAGGTATGGGTAGCGACCCGGGAATATCGGTCAGTTTTCACAGAAATTAGTGGAAGATAAACAATCTGTCCCCCAGCCAGGGGTCCCTGTGGTTACTATAATGTATAGTGGAAACCCAGGCTTTTACCACTACAGGGCAGATGCACAATTTTGCGCTTGGAATTTTTTGAGATTTGTTTTTATGGTGAAAAGAACGGAGCGCAACGGACCCAAAAGTAAGCGGGGCCGCCACTTTTCTGCTCAGAATTTTGTTCGACTTTGATAAAAACACTGAATTTCCCCTAACCAGCCAAAAATCCCACCTAAAATCCGGTTTTTGGTGACGTCGGCAATATTTTCGAAACGGCTCAGAACTAAAAAATTCCTTCGATCGTGGAATTTCCGGGGGGTGTGCCTACCCGAAAACAATTTCGGATTTCAGCCACTCGAAAATCCGTCCATGTTGGGTGCCATAGGGAAGTGCAACTTTTTGGCTGAAAATTCCTTAGGGAAATCGCCCATAGTAGTTTTATACCGTTTCCGCGGCGAAAACGGGCTGAAAACTGATGACAACGCACCACCACGTCCCGCTAGGTATGGGTAGCGACCCGGGAATATCGGTCAGTTTTCACAGAAATTAGTGGAAGATAAACAATCTGTCCCCCAGCCAGGGGTCCCTGTGGTTACTATAATGTATAGTGGAAACCCAGGCTTTTACCACTACAGGGCAGATGCACAATTTTGCGCTTGGAATTTTTTGAGATTTGTTTTTATGGTGAAAAGAACGGAGCGCAACGGACCCAAAAGTAAGCGGGGCCGCCACTTTTCTGCTCAGAATTTTGTTCGACTTTGATAAAAACACTGAATTTCCCCTAACCAGCCAAAAATCCCACCTAAAATCCGGTTTTTGGTGACGTCGGCAATATTTTCGAAACGGCTCAGAACTAAAAAATTCCTTCGATCGTGGAATTTCCGGGGGGTGTGCCTACCCGAAAACAATTTCGGATTTCAGCCACTCGAAAATCCGTCCATGTTGGGTGCCATAGGGAAGTGCAACTTTTTGGCTGAAAATTCCTTAGGGAAATCGCCCATAGTAGTTTTATACCGTTTCCGCGGCGAAAACGGGCTGAAAACTGATGACAACGCACCACCACGTCCCGCTAGGTATGGGTAGCGACCCGGGAATATCGGTCAGTTTTCACAGAAATTAGTGGAAGATAAACAATCTGTCCCCCAGCCAGGGGTCCCTGTGGTTACTATAATGTATAGTGGAAACCCAGGCTTTTACCACTACAGGGCAGATGCACAATTTTGCGCTTGGAATTTTTTGAGATTTGTTTTTATGGTGAAAAGAACGGAGCGCAACGGACCCAAAAGTAAGCGGGGCCGCCACTTTTCTGCTCAGAATTTTGTTCGACTTTGATAAAAACACTGAATTTCCCCTAACCAGCCAAAAATCCCACCTAAAATCCGGTTTTTGGTGACGTCGGCAATATTTTCGAAACGGCTCAGAACTAAAAAATTCCTTCGATCGTGGAATTTCCGGGGGGTGTGCCTACCCGAAAACAATTTCGGATTTCAGCCACTCGAAAATCCGTCCATGTTGGGTGCCATAGGGAAGTGCAACTTTTTGGCTGAAAATTCCTTAGGGAAATCGCCCATAGTAGTTTTATACCGTTTCCGCGGCGAAAACGGGCTGAAAACTGATGACAACGCACCACCACGTCCCGCTAGGTATGGGTAGCGACCCGGGAATATCGGTCAGTTTTCACAGAAATTAGTGGAAGATAAACAATCTGTCCCCCAGCCAGGGGTCCCTGTGGTTACTATAATGTATAGTGGAAACCCAGGCTTTTACCACTACAGGGCAGATGCACAATTTTGCGCTTGGAATTTTTTGAGATTTGTTTTTATGGTGAAAAGAACGGAGCGCAACGGACCCAAAAGTAAGCGGGGCCGCCACTTTTCTGCTCAGAATTTTGTTCGACTTTGATAAAAACACTGAATTTCCCCTAACCAGCCAAAAATCCCACCTAAAATCCGGTTTTTGGTGACGTCGGCAATATTTTCGAAACGGCTCAGAACTAAAAAATTCCTTCGATCGTGGAATTTCCGGGGGGTGTGCCTACCCGAAAACAATTTCGGATTTCAGCCACTCGAAAATCCGTCCATGTTGGGTGCCATAGGGAAGTGCAACTTTTTGGCTGAAAATTCCTTAGGGAAATCGCCCATAGTAGTTTTATACCGTTTCCGCGGCGAAAACGGGCTGAAAACTGATGACAACGCACCACCACGTCCCGCTAGGTATGGGTAGCGACCCGGGAATATCGGTCAGTTTTCACAGAAATTAGTGGAAGATAAACAATCTGTCCCCCAGCCAGGGGTCCCTGTGGTTACTATAATGTATAGTGGAAACCCAGGCTTTTACCACTACAGGGCAGATGCACAATTTTGCGCTTGGAATTTTTTGAGATTTGTTTTTATGGTGAAAAGAACGGAGCGCAACGGACCCAAAAGTAAGCGGGGCCGCCACTTTTCTGCTCAGAATTTTGTTCGACTTTGATAAAAACACTGAATTTCCCCTAACCAGCCAAAAATCCCACCTAAAATCCGGTTTTTGGTGACGTCGGCAATATTTTCGAAACGGCTCAGAACTAAAAAATTCCTTCGATCGTGGAATTTCCGGGGGGTGTGCCTACCCGAAAACAATTTCGGATTTCAGCCACTCGAAAATCCGTCCATGTTGGGTGCCATAGGGAAGTGCAACTTTTTGGCTGAAAATTCCTTAGGGAAATCGCCCATAGTAGTTTTATACCGTTTCCGCGGCGAAAACGACCTCAAAACCGACGGTACGGCATTACGGTGACAAGGGCTAGCGAGCAACAATCATTTGCGACATTGGACGGGCAAAAAGACGCAGCAGAAGATGTAGCGGATGCGTAAGGCAATGCGACCCGTTTTTGCTGTTTTTTTGCTGCTTTTGCGTCTGCACGTCGCTGTCTTGCACTGCGATATTTGCGGTGCTGTCGCTGTTTGAGCTTGCGCCCTATTTTTGTGTCGATTGTTCGGGCATTGCCCTGTTGGCGGTGTGGTGGACTGGGTGTTGTGTATGCAATTGAGCGGCAATGTCTGGCAGGTAAGTGTCCAAGGGAGTGCGGTTTGTGGGGTTTGGGGGTGTTTTCCTACCTTTAAGTTTGTCGCTCTGTATTTTTCTCTCTGTCTGTCTGTCGTTGGTTATGCCCTAAGACTGTTAGCCAAGCCTGGGAGGAGTACACACATCACGGCAGGCGTGATGCACGTTCGAGTCTTTCAGGGAGAAGAAAGAAAATATTGGCACATGTGGGAGGCAAGGGATTCTAACCGGGTTTGCGGGTTTGCGGGTTTGTTGTTGTTGTTGTTGTTGTTGTTGTTGTTGTTGTTGTTGTTGTTGTTGTTGTTGTTGTTGTTGTTGTTGTTGTTGTTGTTGTTGAATCGTTCCAGCTTCCTGCACTGCGCTCTTGATCAGCTGGGCATACTCATTGTGCTCGATGAGCAGGTTCCGGATGGAGTGGTACTGCCCCTCCAACCCATCAACCATTGCAGTGTCCGTCATGTTTGCCATCTGGTCGTTGGCGATTCCTGCACCCCCCATGATCCAGAGCTGCTGGCGTACCGTTGGATCGTTCGAAATGGCGACAAGCTTCTTGATTCCCTTTCCCTTGAGAATGACATTGTGCACACCAGAAGTTGAGCTGCCAAAGAGGTTGTGTGGGCTGTGGCGAGACACAGACATCTGAAAGAAGCCGTTGATGCGCACAATGTTTTGAAGAACTGCGGGTGTTCGAAGAAGAGCATGGTGTTCGCCGTTGAGGTAAGTAATTGGGGGGATGCCAATTGATTTTCCATGGCAGCAAGGTCCGTGGCCAGCAGATTGGCGCTCAGCATCAAAGAGGAGTGCCCCACACTTTGAGCATTCATGTGTTGCGTCCCCTGCGTCATGGTACTGACCCTCCGTCGTTGTGTCATCCCAGTCTTCCAGCTTGATCGCCCCTCGATGCCTGCGTGGGTCAAGGGATCTCGAAACTTGACGTGCTTCAGTCAGCTCTTGGAATTTCGACCTCAGTGCAACACTCTCCTCAGGATTCGCCAGAATCTGGGCACCCCTCTTCTCAAGCCACTCCTCCTTCAGAGCAGCACCACGAACCTGTGCTGCCTCAAGGGTGTTCGAGGGGTACCTCTGACGCTCCTCCAGGAGTTCGGTTGTCAGAAGGTAACGCTCATGAGAGGTCAGCCCTGATGATAGAGGGAAGTGGGGTTGCCAGTAGTTGTCGAGGTCAGGAAATGCCCTTCTCAGGTCCCCATATTGCCCCTTTTGTTCGAGAATGAGGAGTTGTGCGACCACCCGCACAGAAGGACCGTCGGAGGGGGTGATGGTTAATCCAGAAAGGAGGCAGAAGTTTTCATGTGCGGCCTTTCCGGCAGCAGTTCTGGCATCTTTCGTGCACCACTGGCACTTGAATACCTGTGGAGGAAGTCGGCGGCTGTTGCCACAGTTCCCGCGGTGGCGGCACATGTCCGTGTAGGTTGGGAAGTCGTTCCCACACTTGCCACACACAGTCATATTCTTCTTGACGTCACAGTCGTCTGCCATGTGTGCGCGGATCAGAACCCGTGTTGGTGCTGTTGCACAGCAGAGATGACACACCCAGTGGTCTCCCTGCCTTGAGAACTCGCCCCCACCACCCATAACACCGCAGCTGTTGTTGAGGTCGGACATTGGTGCCGAATGCAGGGACGAAGGCTGCTCCAGATAGATTTGGATGATCCCGAGGAGGAGAAGAAGGTTGACACAGGCCATCTTGAAATTCCACATGAACTGGATAAGAGAAGGGTGCGTCAGCGCTGCAGCAGATGCCCAGAGGAGGAGCGTGAGAAGTGAGGATGTCTTCGGGTCGTCCGTCAGGTGCTGCCCCTTTTGTTCAGCACAGCTGTTTGCAAGGTCAGCTGCCTCGATGAAGTGAATGAAGTAGACAACGAGCAGCACCAGAAAGACAACTGCAGACATGAGGGGCCATTCGTTCGGGTTACTTCTGTAACACTTCCAAATCCAGATCCCTGACTGGTAGAAGACTGCCATTTGGAATCCGAAAGCTGCAGCGCAGGTCAGAAGAATGTGTGTCAGGGCGGTGCGCAGCAGGACCTGAATCGTCCGTCTCCCCCGGCTCCTTGCAGGGTGAAGAAGAGGCCTGCGGGTACGGTTGCGCGGTTTGTCGAGGGGCGGCACATCAGGAAGGCAGCAGACCACAGCCGGATCGTAGAAGCACCCAATGGTGATCAACCAGCAGCAGACAAGCAACAGCAGTCGCATGCCTCTCATTGTTTTCAGTTCGAGGGGTAAAGTGTGTGTATCCTGCGATAGTGGTGGTGGATGTGGAAGTACAATGTAGAATCAAGAAGAAACTGCAGTGACAAATACAAAGGAGGTTGGGGGGGTCCGTGGGATGGGGGGTCTCTCTCCTCTCGCCTTCGAAGCAAGTGCAATTCCAAATAGACTTCCATAGAATCCCCCGAATAGATATTTGTTCCCTCGCCCTCCCTTCCACACTCTTACTTCCCCTCCCTGGCCATGTGATTTCCTTCAAATCTTTTCCCCCCTGTTTTTGTTTGTTGCCGAATAAAGTTGTCTCCCCCCCTCCGCACCTACCCCCAAACAATCGGATCGGTCTGCCCCTCCTCCAAGGCCTTCTTGGCCTTCTCAAATGCTTTCATCACAACCTGCCTGCATTTGTGTGTCGCAGGCTCCATCTTTCTGCAGTACCGACAGAATACACGACCGTCATTCGTGACGTGACCATCATGGCAGAAGCGAACATGTGCGTCATGCTGGCTCTGTGTTTCGAATGCACCGAGACACAGCCTGCACACAACCTGTGGGGGGAGTTGATAGTGTGAGTGGTGTGTGTGCCCTAGGAAACATACTTCATCGAGGAATGTCTTCCGGTAGCACGGAGTTGTGATGTGCCTTGCTCTCTTTGAGTCTGGCGGCAGCTGTGGCTCCGGCCGAATGACTGGAGGCGACTCCTCAAGCGTCATCGATGGGATCTTCTCCACCGGGGTCGCTGGGATGCCAGGGACGGCAGGAACCTCCTCTTCAGGTGCATTCCTCGCCTCCTCCGCAACAGTCTCACATGCTTGTATGACTGGGGGTGTCAACGGTCCCGGCTGACCGAGGTCAGCAGCTCCACCATCGAGAATTGCAGCTTCGTTGTCCTCCTTGATCTCTTCAGGAGCTCCGCACAGCGAGGGTGACAACACAAGTGTTGAATCGTCCGAGTCGTAAACGATTGGTGCGTTCGGGTCAAACGAGTCGTCGTCGTCAAGAGAAATCGGGTCATCTGCACGGCCCATGCGGCGACGGCTCTTCCGAATCGCAGCAGCCCGCCTTCTGTCGCTTGAATCAGAACTGTCGTCCTCCTCCTCTTCCCCAGGAATCTGCTCGCCAGCGAAAAGCAAGCCCGCACGTTCATTCTGGATCATCAGCGGCACAGAGCAGCGACGAGTGCCTTCTGGATTCCACATCCAGGGGCCATCCCAACAAATGCGGTAGCCGGCCGAGACGTACTCCTCAATGGTCAGGAGACGTGCATGCGACATAGTTTGTGTGGTTCCTGTGTGGGAGATGTGTGTGGATGCACGGCCAAGATGACACAAGGCATGAACAAGACCGAGCAGCAATCAAAAGACATGAACAAGTGGCGGGAATGAGTAGGGAAGGGTGGGGGAGGTTGGGGGACAGTGGGGGGGGGGGGCGGGGGGGATGCGACACAGGTTCACGACTGAACAACACGCTTGCTCATTTCTCGTGCGGGTTTGCGGGTTTGCGGGTTTGCGGGTTTGCGGGTTTGCGGGTTTGCGGGTTTGCGGGTTTGCGGGTTTGCGGGTTTGCGGGTTTGCGGGTTTGCGGGTTTGCGGGTTTGCGGGTTTGCGGGTTTGCGGGTTTGCGGGTTTGCGGGTTTGCGGGTTTGCGGGTTTGCGGGTTTGCGGGTTTGCGGGTTTGCGGGTTTGCGGGTTTGCGGGTTTGCGGGTTTGCGGGTTTGCGGGTTTGCGGGTTTGCGGGTTTGCGGGTTTGCGGGTTTGCGGGTTTGCGGGTTTGCGGGTTTGCGGGTTTGCGGGTTTGCGGGTTTGCGGGTTTGCGGGTTTGCGGGTTTGCGGGTTTGCGGGTTTGCGGGTTTGCGGGTTTGCGGGTTTGCGGGTTTGCGGGTTTGCGGGTTTGCGGGTTTGCGGGTTTGCGGGTTTGCGGGTTTGCGGGTTTGCGGGTTTGCGGGTTTGCGGGTTTGCGGGTTTGCGGGTTTGCGGGTTTGCGGGTTTGCGGGTTTGCGGGTTTGCGGGTTTGCGGGTTTGCGGGTTTGCGGGTTTGCGGGTTTGCGGGTTTGCGGGTTTGCGGGTTTGCGGGTTTGCGGGTTTGCGGGTTTGCGGGTTTGCGGGTTTGCGGGTTTGCGGGTTTGCGGGTTTGCGGGTTTGCGGGTTTGCGGGTTTGCGGGTTTGCGGGTTTGCGGGTTTGCGGGTTTGCGGGTTTGCGGGTTTGCGGGTTTGCGGGTTTGCGGGTTTGCGGGTTTGCGGGTTTGCGGGTTTGCGGGTTTGCGGGTTTGCGGGTTTGCGGGTTTGCGGGTTTGCGGGTTTGCGGGTTTGCGGGTTTGCGGGTTTGCGGGTTTGCGGGTTTGCGGGTTTGCGGGTTTGCGGGTTTGCGGGTTTGCGGGTTTGCGGGTTTGCGGGTTTGCGGGTTTGCGGGTTTGCGGGTTTGCGGGTTTGCGGGTTTGCGGGTTTGCGGGTTTGCGGGTTTGCGGGTTTGCGGGTTTGCGGGTTTGCGGGTTTGCGGGTTTGCGGGTTTGCGGGTTTGCGGGTTTGCGGGTTTGCGGGTTTGCGGGTTTGCGGGTTTGCGGGTTTGCGGGTTTGCGGGTTTGCGGGTTTGCGGGTTTGCGGGTTTGCGGGTTTGCGGGTTTGCGGGTTTGCGGGTTTGCGGGTTTGCGGGTTTGCGGGTTTGCGGGTTTGCGGGTTTGCGGGTTTGCGGGTTTGCGGGTTTGCGGGTTTGCGGGTTTGCGGGTTTGCGGGTTTGCGGGTTTGCGGGTTTGCGGGTTTGCGGGTTTGCGGGTTTGCGGGTTTGCGGGTTTGCGGGTTTGCGGGTTTGCGGGTTTGCGGGTTTGCGGGTTTGCGGGTTTGCGGGTTTGCGGGTTTGCGGGTTTGCGGGTTTGCGGGTTTGCGGGTTTGCGGGTTTGCGGGTTTGCGGGTTTGCGGGTTTGCGGGTTTGCGGGTTTGCGGGTTTGCGGGTTTGCGGGTTTGCGGGTTTGCGGGTTTGCGGGTTTGCGGGTTTGCGGGTTTGCGGGTTTGCGGGTTTGCGGGTTTGCGGGTTTGCGGGTTTGCGGGTTTGCGGGTTTGCGGGTTTGCGGGTTTGCGGGTTTGCGGGTTTGCGGGTTTGCGGGTTTGCGGGTTTGCGGGTTTGCGGGTTTGCGGGTTTGCGGGTTTGCGGGTTTGCGGGTTTGCGGGTTTGCGGGTTTGCGGGTTTGCGGGTTTGCGGGTTTGCGGGTTTGCGGGTTTGCGGGTTTGCGGGTTTGCGGGTTTGCGGGTTTGCGGGTTTGCGGGTTTGCGGGTTTGCGGGTTTGCGGGTTTGCGGGTTTGCGGGTTTGCGGGTTTGCGGGTTTGCGGGTTTGCGGGTTTGCGGGTTTGCGGGTTTGCGGGTTTGCGGGTTTGCGGGTTTGCGGGTTTGCGGGTTTGCGGGTTTGCGGGTTTGCGGGTTTGCGGGTTTGCGGGTTTGCGGGTTTGCGGGTTTGCGGGTTTGCGGGTTTGCGGGTTTGCGGGTTTGCGGGTTTGCGGGTTTGCGGGTTTGCGGGTTTGCGGGTTTGCGGGTTTGCGGGTTTGCGGGTTTGCGGGTTTGCGGGTTTGCGGGTTTGCGGGTTTGCGGGTTTGCGGGTTTGCGGGTTTGCGGGTTTGCGGGTTTGCGGGTTTGCGGGTTTGCGGGTTTGCGGGTTTGCGGGTTTGCGGGTTTGCGGGTTTGCGGGTTTGCGGGTTTGCGGGTTTGCGGGTTTGCGGGTTTGCGGGTTTGCGGGTTTGCGGGTTTGCGGGTTTGCGGGTTTGCGGGTTTGCGGGTTTGCGGGTTTGCGGGTTTGCGGGTTTGCGGGTTTGCGGGTTTGCGGGTTTGCGGGTTTGCGGGTTTGCGGGTTTGCGGGTTTGCGGGTTTGCGGGTTTGCGGGTTTGCGGGTTTGCGGGTTTGCGGGTTTGCGGGTTTGCGGGTTTGCGGGTTTGCGGGTTTGCGGGTTTGCGGGTTTGCGGGTTTGCGGGTTTGCGGGTTTGCGGGTTTGCGGGTTTGCGGGTTTGCGGGTTTGCGGGTTTGCGGGTTTGCGGGTTTGCGGGTTTGCGGGTTTGCGGGTTTGCGGGTTTGCGGGTTTGCGGGTTTGCGGGTTTGCGGGTTTGCGGGTTTGCGGGTTTGCGGGTTTGCGGGTTTGCGGGTTTGCGGGTTTGCGGGTTTGCGGGTTTGCGGGTTTGCGGGTTTGCGGGTTTGCGGGTTTGCGGGTTTGCGGGTTTGCGGGTTTGCGGGTTTGCGGGTTTGCGGGTTTGCGGGTTTGCGGGTTTGCGGGTTTGCGGGTTTGCGGGTTTGCGGGTTTGCGGGTTTGCGGGTTTGCGGGTTTGCGGGTTTGCGGGTTTGCGGGTTTGCGGGTTTGCGGGTTTGCGGGTTTGCGGGTTTGCGGGTTTGCGGGTTTGCGGGTTTGCGGGTTTGCGGGTTTGCGGGTTTGCGGGTTTGCGGGTTTGCGGGTTTGCGGGTTTGCGGGTTTGCGGGTTTGCGGGTTTGCGGGTTTGCGGGTTTGCGGGTTTGCGGGTTTGCGGGTTTGCGGGTTTGCGGGTTTGCGGGTTTGCGGGTTTGCGGGTTTGCGGGTTTGCGGGTTTGCGGGTTTGCGGGTTTGCGGGTTTGCGGGTTTGCGGGTTTGCGGGTTTGCGGGTTTGCGGGTTTGCGGGTTTGCGGGTTTGCGGGTTTGCGGGTTTGCGGGTTTGCGGGTTTGCGGGTTTGCGGGTTTGCGGGTTTGCGGGTTTGCGGGTTTGCGGGTTTGCGGGTTTGCGGGTTTGCGGGTTTGCGGGTTTGCGGGTTTGCGGGTTTGCGGGTTTGCGGGTTTGCGGGTTTGCGGGTTTGCGGGTTTGCGGGTTTGCGGGTTTGCGGGTTTGCGGGTTTGCGGGTTTGCGGGTTTGCGGGTTTGCGGGTTTGCGGGTTTGCGGGTTTGCGGGTTTGCGGGTTTGCGGGTTTGCGGGTTTGCGGGTTTGCGGGTTTGCGGGTTTGCGGGTTTGCGGGTTTGCGGGTTTGCGGGTTTGCGGGTTTGCGGGTTTGCGGGTTTGCGGGTTTGCGGGTTTGCGGGTTTGCGGGTTTGCGGGTTTGCGGGTTTGCGGGTTTGCGGGTTTGCGGGTTTGCGGGTTTGCGGGTTTGCGGGTTTGCGGGTTTGCGGGTTTGCGGGTTTGCGGGTTTGCGGGTTTGCGGGTTTGCGGGTTTGCGGGTTTGCGGGTTTGCGGGTTTGCGGGTTTGCGGGTTTGCGGGTTTGCGGGTTTGCGGGTTTGCGGGTTTGCGGGTTTGCGGGTTTGCGGGTTTGGGGGTTTGCGGGTTTGCGGGTTTGCGGGTTTGCGGGTTTGCGGTTTGCGGGTTTGCGGGTTTGCGGGTTTGCGGGTTTGCGGGTTTGCGGGTTTGCGGGTTTGCGGGTTTGCGGGTTTGCGGGTTTGCGGGTTTGCGGGTTTGCGGGTTATTATACTGTATTGCGGGTAGGGGGGTAAAAAATCTGCGGAATTGCGCCTCCAACTTGTGCTACGTTCCGGAGGTAGTCCAGATACACCGTGAAACGCACGGACTCCGGAAACACGCTCAGATTGAATCCCAAATTTTTTGTCGAAAATTTTAATTATTTACTTGGGTGACTCATTTTTGGATTTTCCTTTGGAAAATGGCCATTTTGCCCAGGATGGGGTATTTTTTTGCGGGACCGTCTGCTCCGTTTCCGTGATGGTCCGGTGGCACCGTGTGTCGCACGGACTCCAAAAATGAGTCCACACTAGACACCGACATTTTTGGTGAAAATTTTCATGATTTACTTGGGTGCCTGAATTTTGTGTTTTCCTGCAGAAAGTGGCCATTTTCGGGGGGTCTGGGCAAAAACCCCACTTTTCACCCACGTCAGTACTATCCCACCCCTGCCCCTGCTAACTTCTCATATGGCACCAGCACGTAGGTATGCGGGTGACCTCACAGGTGTACAATGACCCTGTGAGTTCTTGAGAAGAGTCAGACTACTGACGGGTGCTTACGGGTGCTTACGCCTGAACATGATGCCTGCAGCCCTGTGTGGCAGTCTTGTTGACTGGTGCTGCAGTACACGGGTCGGCGGGCCGTGGCCCGGCGGTGGCGGGAGGCCAGGCGGAGAGGAGGGGCGCGAAGCGCCCCGACGCGGAGCGGCCGACCGCCACCGCCGGGCCACGGCCCGCCGACCCGTGTACTGCAGCACCAGTCAACAAGGCCGCCACAGGTTAGCAACAAAACCACCGGTGCTAGAGGTCACTCCGGAGACGAGACGGCATTCCTCACTGCACCTGTGCTATGACGCAGGATGGTTCGACACGGGTGCTTATATTTCTAGTGCGGGTTTGCGGGTTTGCGGGTTTGCGGGTTTGCGGGTTTGCGGGTTTGCGGGTTTGCGGGTTTGCGGGTTTGCGGGTTTGCGGGTTTGCGGGTTTGCGGGTTTGCGGGTTTGCGGGTTTGCGGGTTTGCGGGTTTGCGGGTTTGCGGGTTTGCGGGTTTGCGGGTTTGCGGGTTTGCGGGTTTGCGGGTTTGCGGGTTTGCGGGTTTGCGGGTTTGCGGGTTTGCGGGTTTGCGGGTTTGCGGGTTTGCGGGTTTGCGGGTTTGCGGGTTTGCGGGTTTGCGGGTTTGCGGGTTTGCGGGTTTGCGGGTTTGCGGGTTTGCGGGTTTGCGGGTTTGCGGGTTTGCGGGTTTGCGGGTTTGCGGGTTTGCGGGTTTGCGGGTTTGCGGGGTTTGCGGGTTTGCGGGTTTGCGGGTTTGCGGGTTTGCGGGTTTGCGGGTTTGCGGGTTTGCGGGTTTGCGGGTTTGCGGGTTTGCGGGTTTGCGGGTTTGCGGGTTTGCGGGTTTGCGGGTTTGCGGGTTTGCGGGTTTGCGGGTTTGCGGGTTTGCGGGTTTGCGGGTTTGCGGGTTTGCGGGTTTGCGGGTTTGCGGGTTTGCGGGTTTGCGGGTTTGCGGGTTTGCGGGTTTGGGGGTTTGCGGGTTTGCGGGTTTGCGGGTTTGCGGGTTTGCGGTTTGCGGGTTTGCGGGTTTGCGGGTTTGCGGGTTTGCGGGTTTGCGGGTTTGCGGGTTTGCGGGTTTGCGGGTTTGCGGGTTTGCGGGTTTGCGGGTTTGCGGGTTTGCGGGTTTGCGGGTTTGCGGGTTTGCGGGTTTGCGGGTTTGCGGGTTTGCGGGTTTGCGGGTTTGCGGGTTTGCGGGTTTGCGGGTTTGCGGGTTTGCGGGTTTGCGGGTTTGCGGGTTTGCGGGTTTGCGGGTTTGCGGGTTTGCGGGTTTGCGGGTTTGCGGGTTTGCGGGTTTGCGGGTTTGCGGGTTTGCGGGTTTGCGGGTTTGCGGGTTTGCGGGTTTGCGGGTTTGCGGGTTTGCGGGTTTGCGGGTTTGCGGGTTTGCGGGTTTGCGGGTTTGCGGGTGCGGGAACGGCGCCCCAAATATTCTGACGACTCATGAATCGTGCGGGTGCACCGTGAAACGTACGGATTCCATCTAGATAGTGGCCTTGGCTTGCAATTTTTTTTTCGAAAATTCGTTTTATTTTTTTGGGTCAAAACATGTGAAAAATGGGTTCCTAAGGGAAATCCCTGCTATTTTCCCGGTTTGGGCCACACAGCCAACATGAACGATTTCGCAGAAAACTGATGACCGTCTTCGATCCTGACATCGTGGGTATACCGGGGAATTCACGATAAAAAAGATCGACGAAAAAGTCGGAGTGCACGATATTTTGCCACTGTCAGGTCCCTCTGCGCAGCCGAGTCTGCCGCGGGGTTAGGGGCAGGCACCGCCTCGGCACGCACCTCCACAACGCACTCGCTCTCGAGGGTGAGGGTGTGCAGCGGCGTGTCTGCAGGGCCACGGAGGGGCGCGCCACCCAACGACAGGTGCACGCGCGCCGCGCGCCCGCCCGTTGCTGCGGACAGCAGCTCCCGCAGGGCACGGCGCCGCAGACCCCCCAGTGTGGCGTTCTCCCCAACGCACACCACCACCACGTCGCCTGTGGGGAGGCGGAGCGACAGCGGCATCCCGTCAGGGGGGTCGCTGTCTGCAGCACCACTCCCACCCGCCTCCGGACCCCCCACCTCCTCATCCTCCGCATCATCCTGCTCCGCGTCTTCGCCTTCCTCGCTGCAGCTCCCGCACCCCGCCTCGCTGCTGGAGGCGGCTTCCATCTCCAAGGCATCCGCAGCGTCTGGGGTGCCTTCGGCACGCGGGGTCAGGAGGTCGGTCCGTTTCAGGCCCAGCCAAGCTCGGCCTTCGTGAAACCCGAGGAATACTGGCATGAACATGCCGGAGATGACGCTTGAAAACCCCAACGAATCCGGGTTGCCGAGGGGAAGCCAGAAGGAGGTGAGCGGTATGTCTGTGGGGGTGGTGCCGAAGTAGACAGCGGTCAGGATGGCGAAGGAGCCTGGCCCGATGAGCAGGACGAGCAGTTTCTGGATCCCGGAACAGCGCCTGATCCCCACCCTGTTGGGCGCGTTGTGGAAGTGCCAGGCTAACGCCACGGAGTGGATCGCAGCGGAGCTGATGGCAAAGCCCCACTCTCTAAGTGATAGGATGCGGTGTGCTGCAGCCACAGGTGCTGCCCACAGGCCTACGTCGACACACCCGAGGCACAGCAGGTACGGCAAATGCAGCAGAAAGTACCCGGACTTCCAAACGACCCGGAAAACGACGCTGTGCTCGTTGGCAGCAGTCGCGTCTTTGAGGATATCATGGCAGGTCCCCCAAAACTCAAAGACCAGCAAGGTGCTGAAGGCGAAGTAGGTCCGCACAGCGACCCATGTCACGGGTGATCGGATCGCCACATCCCAGCCTGGCCCGGAGATAACAGGGCGGGTCGCGTAGAGAACCATCAGCACCAGGCAGCACACAGAGGCGAGGGCGGTGCACACCACCCCGATGCGGTGGAAGTGGGAGGATGATGGGCATGTGAACCAGCCCATCACCAGACAGCACGTGGAGACTGCAGCGGGGATAGGGTACAGCAGTCCACCGACAATGCGCAACGCGTCAGGCCCAGCGCGGGTGTCGATGCTGGGACATTCAGTCGCGTTGTGCCCAGAGGGCGGCAGGGCGGCTGTGGTGTTGTGGCTATCCTCCTCGGTGTCGGTGGCGTTCGCCTCCGTGTCGTTCCTCCAGGTGCAGGGCAGGGCGTCGCCGTCGTACCATCTAGGCGAGGCACAGCTGGAGAGCCAGTCGCACATCTCGACAGGCTCAGCGTCGTGGTGGTGCGCCATGTAGTGGGGGGCTCCCGAGTTGAAGCTCACCGTGATGACGATGGGGAGGGCCACAGCCAGGAGGCGGTAAACCGCAACGCTGCCTGCATGTCGCAGCAGCATGGTGGCGTGCTGCCTGCTGGGAGGGGAATGTGGGTAGCGCAATGCAAAGGCGGTGTGCCGCCGCCTTGTTGTGTGAGAAGCAGGCATCACATGATTTCGCGAACCGGGCCTGCTCCACGCCTTTCTCTGCCCACGGGTTGTCCGCTTCTTGACTGGTGAGAGGTGACACGGCACAGCTGTCGCACCCCCCCTCGCACTACGTTTCGAGCGAACAGATGGCTGTGCCAAGAAAGGATCCGTGCAGTGAAGCAATCTCGTGGGATGTCTCTGCCGAACTCAAGCAAAACAATGATCTCGGCAACACGTGTGGGTCTCGTGGTGCGGGGGGCTACAGCCGCACACACAACACCCACACCTCTCCACAGAGTCGGAGGGAAAGTCGCGACGATTCGACACATCCTCAAACACCTTGGTGTGGAGAGGCCGCACCGAATCATCCGTTGTTGGGTGCGGCAATTGAAATCAGAATTATTGGCATGCGGGGAGGGACGCGGTGTGAGGCACTGCCATGCACGGGTGGTCAGGAGGGTGGGCGTCTAATGCACCCGCTGCCCTTTGGATAGGTCCGTTCAGGTGAGGTTTGCGGAGGGGAACGTGAGCGGGATCACACAGTTCACTCCAAGAGGGCAGGGAAGGCAGGGGAGGCGAGGGGCACGCCCAGCAGGTCCCGCACAGGCCTGCCCAGCACCGCAGAGGCCATCAGCAGCATCGAGGCTTCGACCTTCTCAACAGGGTTCTCGCTCCGCTTCACCGCTGTGTCCATCACCGTCTCGTCGAAGCAGTGCGTCACCACCGTCACCACGTGCATCTCCGCGCTGACCAGCGGCAGCTCCCCGCACTTCGTCAACGCGGAGAGCACGGCAAACGCATGGGCTCGCTCGCTGTCTAGCGCCTCCCCGCTCAGCACCTCCTTCTCCGCCTTCTTCGCCAGGAGGCCTTTCAAGCGCAGACGCCGCCACTCGCCCCCCACCTTGATGGTTGTGGGGCGCACACACGCAATCCCCTCGATGCGTCCCAGGTGCTGCTCCAGCCTCTCGGGAAGCTGGCTGATGTCCTCCTCCTCCTCCGCCTCTGCCTGGCCACCCGCCTCAGTGCTGCTGTCGCGCTGCTCTGCTGCCAGCGGCTCCTCGCCTGCAGCGGGTTGCTGGGCCTCGCCTGACGGCACGACTTCCTGTTCTGCATCGTTCATCCCGATCGTCGGGCATTCCATTGTCCACTTCATCCGAGGGCGGCGGGCGGAGGAAGACCCGCTGCCTGGCATGCTCAGGGAAAGGGACGGCATGCTCAGCGATCCGAGGAAGGAGGACTTGTTCTGCGCACGCTCCAACTCTCTGACGCCGAAATGGACGCGTTCCCCGGGATGCTGCAAGGGGTGGTGGTGGTGCCTTCAGCGAGTGGGAAGGGGGGGTTTGCGGGGCGGGTGCGTTGACGGAAGGCAGCCGACAACTACCTTCCAGGACACCTCTTCTTGAAACACGGGCCGTCTCAGTCTAACCCATGTGCCTCAAACCGACACGCTGCACTGAAAGCGAGATGTGCTAATCGACGCAGCACAGCCGCATCCGATAAAGCTGTGCAAAGAGGCTTGAAAAAAATGTACACTGTTGGGTCTCGGCTTAGAGGCGGCTTCCCGACAACCCCGACCCAGCGCAGTGCGCTGCTGCATACCTGAATACTGCAAAACGCCTCAGTTATATGATCCCCCTGCTCCTCCACGAGGCGCTCCAACGTCTTCTGAGCCTCAGCAGCTTCTTGCTTCCCGAGCTCTTCCCGCAGCTTCTCGCACTCCAGCTGCTCCTCCACCTGGCGCTTCTTGGCAGCAGCGATGAATGCGGCAACGGCGTGTGCCCTGCTGCGCACGCAGGCAACCCTCCCCTTCACGGAGGTCTCGTGTTGGGGAGCCTCCGGCCTGTAGGCCAGCAGGTCGGAGGCGATGTGCTGTGCCGTGAAGAGGTCCATCAGCTGCTGCGACAGCGCGACCTCCTTCGCCAGGCTACCCTGCGGCAGGTTCAGCACCGCCTCGACCTGCGGCTTGACCTGCACCACGCACACCGCGAACAGCGTCGCCTCTATCTGCATGCTGCGGTACGCTTGGGCGAAGCGGCGCTGCTCGGGCGACAGCGACTCCACAGCCTTGCGGAACTCCTTGGCGCTGGGGATCTCCTCCAGGTCGAGCGGGATGCTGAGGTCGTCCCTGCTCTGCAGCAGCACAGCGTGGCGTGGGACAAAGGTGTCTGGCCCTGACACCACACCCAGCACTGCGATGTATGTGCCGAACTGGCGTGCCCTGAGGCGCAGCGTGGTTGCGGCAGGGGGTTCGGTGGAAAACCTGTGCGCGCAGTGTGCGTGCAGGTACCGTGGGCCGTGGAAGACGACCTCCGTCGTGGCGTCGAGGGCGAACCGTGTGCCGCGCCGCGGTGCCTCCATCCGGCACGACACTGTCTCCATCTCAGCCGCCGCACCGCCCGTGCCGCGCACCAGCTCCAGCGTGCCCTCGGGGTCGCGGGCGGGCTGCCGCACCGCGTAGCTGAAAGGGCGGGGTGCAGCCGCAGCGGTGAACAGCTTCCGGCAGTGGTAGCTCATGTAGGTCGCGAAGTCGTGCGACGACACCTCACGCCCGATGGCACGCACCAGCTGGTCGCGCAGCAGCAGCTCCACGTAGTCCAAGCCCTCCTCGATGGCGTCATGCATGCCGAAGAGGTACGATGCGACGTACGCCACTGACGCTGCTGTGACTGTGACACCTGCAGCAGAAGAGCCGTACGACGCACCCACTGTGGCCAGCCCCTCCTGCAGCCGCCGCCTGGACTCCTCCACAAGGCTTGCCCGGTCTGTGGCAGACGGTGTCTCAGACAGAGGGGCATCGGGGCTGCCCGTGCTCTGCTCCGTCTGTCGCAGCACAGGCAAGGCAGGCGAGAAGACAGAGGCGCAGCACATCGACAGGTCCTCGCCGTGCTCCTCGTCTGCCGCGAACACGCTGTGCACGAAGTAGCCGTACACCTCACGCCCCCAGTCACCCAAGGCGCTGAGGCACTGCAACGCATCCTCCACATCGCTGTTGCGGCGTGGGGTGTGGCACCCACGCCCGGTGCGGTCGATCGCAAACACAGGGGCAAGGTCTGCGTTCAGCATGCGCAGCAGCCACGTCAGGTCTGTCGAGAAGGGTGCGTCGCTGGTGCGTGCACGGTAAGGCGGGTCGTTACTGCAGGTCGTCACCAGGCTGCGGTTGGTCCCCTCTGCCAGCAGCAGCGTGCTGTTGCTGTTGTCTGCGCATGCCCCGCGCACCAGGCAGACCCGCCACTGTGCCTCGTAGTCCCACTCGTACAGCTCCACCGTCGTCACCGCCCCTGTGAGCTTCCGGAATGTGCCGCGCAGGCCACGCACCTCCTCGGCATGCTTGCCCTGTGCGCCCTGCTCCTTCGCCAGCCGCCTCCGGAACGTGCACGTCTCCGAGTGCTGCAGCTCCAGCTGCACCCGGTGATCCCGTGCCCACACGTGTGCTGTTCCCAAAGCTTCACCCGCACCCGCCCCCAGGCACCGCAGCCCTGCCAGCACCGCCTCCACCCCGGCACACACCACAAACTCCGCGACGCTGAACTTGTCGGCGTAGGTGTGGGGCACGTCCGCAGCAGCCACAGGGTGCCTGCACCGGTCCAGCACCTTCTCCGCCTCCCTTGTCCCGCGTGCGATGCTCTCTGCGGTGGATGCGTAGCGTGACATGGCGGCAGCAGTCAGGTGCACCCACACCCCGTCCCTGTGAGTTGGGGGTGTGTGTGAGGCCACACCAAAAGCAGGGCGGCAGAACATTATGTGCGACACTGTGCGGTGCAAAAAGGAAGGGCAATAACCAAATGCCATTGGGGGGGGAGAGGGTTCGTCTTGCAACGTGCACCGGTGACTTGTATGTTGTTTTTAACTGGCCGTGGTGCTGGTGGGGTGGTTGTATCCTGTGTAATTTTGCCCACTCCCGGCGCCCCTTCCACCTCCCCAAAAAACCAGCAGATCCCGGAAAAGGTGAGAGGGAGAATTGGGTAACGGAAAGAGACGGAATCAGTGTACACGCCCTTTACGGGGCAGCCCAATAGGGGACAGGAAGCATTGGCGCTTGCACCGACCGCTTCAGGTCGGGCAGCACTGCCAGCGGGCAGGCTGCCAGAAATCACTTTGGCCGGGGTGTGGAGGGAGTGTTTCCAGTTCTGCATGCAGGCAGCTCACGTTGTCGCGAAGTGGGGACCCGCCACCGCCGCTGCTGCCTGCTGGCAACACGCAAGCACACAAGGTTGCAGTCAGGGTGTCACGGAAGACACATCACACACGGTGACTGATTCGCAGTCCGTTGGTGTAAAGACCCACCTCCCGCAGGGGCTCAGGGCAACACTGTCGCCCTCTGAGTCCACCTTCCCCAGGTACTCACCTGTGCTGAGGCGGTACAACATGGTGGAACAACTGTCCAGCACGGCAACAACATCACCTGGCTGTGACACAGCAAGTGACTCCGGACAGTCGTCCAGTCGCACAGTACGCAGGCAGCTGAGGGAGGTTGTGCACCACACCTTGAGTGTGCTGTCGTCAGAACACGACACCAATTGTTGCTCATCCTTGGTCAGGGCGACGTCGGTGACGGTGTCCGTGTGCCCATCCAGGGTGTGTGTGTGTGTGAGGGTGCTGATGTCCCACACACGGATGGTCTTGTCCTCTGACCCGCTGAAGATCCTCGTGCCCGACACAGCAATGCCGAGAACAGCCTTGCTGTGACCCTCCAGCACTGTGGCGCTCGGTGTGCTTTTCAAGTCCCGCAGACCCAGTTTGCCTGTGACGAAATCGGCTATGCTGCGAACAGTCCAGCTGTGACCCTCCAGCACTGTGGCGCTCGGTGTGCCTTTCGCGTCCCACACACGCACTTTGCCATTCTCGTCTCCGGACACCAGACGTCCGCAGTGTGACCACGCTACACTCTCCACCTCGGTGTCGTTACGCAGTCCGCACACCTGCTCCCAGGTTGATGTCAGCCACACGCAGATAGTGCCGTCCTGAGCACACGTCGCCAACCGCGTCCCACAGACAGAGAAGGACGTACAACGTATGTTTGCATAGTTGCCGTGCGTGAAGTCCGTCACCACGTCAGCGGTGATGGTGTCAAACACAGTGACGTGCCCTTCCGAGTCACTCACTGCGCATCGCGCCCCACACCTCGACAGTGTGATGTGCGTGATGTAGACGTCATGCCCACTTGAGTAGACTGCGGGTGCCTTGACGTTGGGCCAGCGGGGGACGAGCTGCACAGCACCCCCATCCTCCAGACCCGTGTCGGCAACGCACTGTGCATCGTCCAGCTCCGCCTCACACCCTTCGATGTGTGCTGACACGCATGCAGCCTCACGGACTGCGTTGATAGAACCCGGGAACATCTCGTCCAGCGCATCCGTCTTCAGCCCGACCACGGTCCCGCCTTCCGGAACACCGACGACACAGCTGTCACCGGTCCCGGTGTGACGAACAGAGACCTCCATGATTTTGGATTCGTTATCACTTTCCGACTTTGCACGCGGAAACAAACCGCAAGTCCTTCCTGGAGGGTGTGGCGGTGCTGTGTGCGATGGAGGGATGGGACCAAGGACAGCTGAGACGCACTTGCCGTGTCCCGCCCCCACCCCCTCCTCCCCCTTCCCAGACAGTGGCATGGTGGTGCTGAAAACCCACGTTGTGCATGCCCTGAGTGAGACCCCAAACAGGAGCCAACAAGCCCCCAATATGTGGCTCTTATGCAGGGTGCGTGGTGCGTGTGTCCCTGACCTGAGGCTGTATGTTGCAGGCGGGTGGGCCTCCTGAAGAGGAACAAGGCGGCGGGGGGTAGTGGGTGTGTCTTCCGACTCCGATGCAGACGAGATTCTTGTTCTGGAGACTGCATCCGAGAGGCTGATGCTCTCATTTCGTGCATTCTGTTTGACCGGCACACACACCTGACAACTAGATTGGAAGTGCGAGGAAACAAGGTATCACCTCGCAGCAGCCGGTGTCAGAAAGTGGCCCCAAAGATAAAGACTATTCTGGGAACAACATAGCTACGGGTTGCCCTGAAGCCACGCTGCTCAGCTGAACATGGGAGAGCGCACCGGGAGGGGAGGGAGATGAAGAGAGGGTGCATGAAAACAACAGGGACTGGCGTCAGTGCGCCAAAAAGAACAGGTGTGGAGCCGAACCGCATGGTGCTGGCCTGCTGAAGGTGAAGGAGCAACACGTATCAGCAGGACGGAGCAGGCAGCAACAGGCAAGGTTGCGGCACCACGTCCCTGATCAGCAGTGACAGGGAACATGAACTTCGATGAGTTGAATGTTGAATGTTGAAATATATGGATGGCAGACGCATGACGGTGTGCCGCACACCTGCAGGGTAGTCAGATGCAGAGACGCACACCAGCACACGCAGAGGGGCCTGGGTGAAGTGAGCAGGACCAGGCCGTTAATTGGAGGAAGATCAACCTTGCAGGACGATGTCGATGACAAGCCTGGCGAGGTTGAGGGAGGATAAGATGGGAAAGCTGTGTACGGGCCTGCTGATCTGCAGGACCGAAGGGGCCTGGGAGGCGGGCGGCACAGAGGCCCAAGGCCTACTGCTGCTGCTGCACGTAGCCTGCCTGCTGCTGCATCATCATCGTGTCGCTCTTCTTGTTCATCGCCGACGCCGCGGCAGCGCCGGTGCAGCAGCAGCAGCACACAATGCAGGCCACAATCCCCAGCACCACCAGCACAATCACGACGATGATGATGATGACGAAGGTCTTCAGCCCGCCCTCGACAGCCCGCTCCAGGGACCCCTCGCACTGCGCCTCGCTGTCATCCCACTTGCAGTCGTACGGGCACACCCCCGACATCGCCTCCTTGCATGTTGTCTCCGTCTTGAAGTTCGAGCAGGACGCCGAGCATGACGACTTCGCGCACTTCCCGTTGGACCACCCGCACACCACACAGCTGTCCTTGTTGAGCTTCTCGCATGCATCCTGGTTCTTAAACTTGGTGCAACCGTCCTTCTCGTCGCCTGCGTTCTTCCGACACGTGGTGCAGTCCTGGCAGATAGTGGTCAATTTGAAGCACCTGCCGGGGACGTTATTGTACTTATCCTCCCACGAACACAACGCACACGTCGTCATGAAGGCATCGGTGCACGCGTTCTCCGTACTGAAGGATGAGCAGCTCACATCGCACGCCTTGGCGGACGCGATCAGGAAGCACACGGCAAGGATGGCCTTCATTGTTGCGGGGGTCTTGTGTGTGAGATGCGAACACTCGAGCTGGAGGGTGGAGAGGTGTGGTGTGTCGTGCAGCAGGGTAGGGTAGGGTAGGGTAGGGTAGGGTAGGGGCTACCCCCCCCCCCCGAGCCTGGGGGTCATATAAGTGACTCGCCATCACCAATTACCATATACCTACCACCCCCCGCGTTACACGGGGGGTGGTGGGTACCGTAAACGGAATAAATCTGAACCGTAAAAAAGGTCCAATCCACCTCCAGACCCCCCCCGAGGTCCAGAATTTGTCCGGTCCAGACCAGTTTGGGGGACTTGGCGATACATGGCGATTTCTCACACGGTGGACCCCCACCCCCTGGAGCGGGGGTCTGGGCGGGGTCAGAGCGACCCCCGCTATTGGGGGTCTGGGCCCCCGATATCGGGAGTCTGCACTGCCTATTATTGGTGCCCATACGACCCCCGATAGTGGGGTTCAGACCCCCACTCGTGGGGGTCCAGATCAGTCAAGGGGGCTGGGGAAGTCCCGTTCACGCTTGTGAACGCTTCCCGCGGGAGCAGAAACCCGGTGATCTTGGGGGGGAACAGCAAACCACTCTGGACCGGAAAAATGGTCCAATCGGTTTGGACCCCCCGAGGTCCAGAATTATTACGTCCAGGACTTCTTACGGTTCAGATTTATTCCGTTTACGGTATATGGTAATTGGTGATGGCGAGTCACTTACCGTCACTCAAGTTATGTTGGTGGGGTAAAATATTGGTGGGGTAAATATGTTGGTGGGGTACTAATTTGGTGGATTTGGGGCTCTGAAAAAAGTTGGTGGGTTATTACCCCACCAACATTATTACCCCAGGGCGCGTTGTACTTGGCGATTTTTTCTGGCACCTGGGATTTGGAGCTCCCTGCCCACCCACCCCGACAGCGCGTACGCATGTGCGTACGCCGTCCGCACTTTCTGAAACCGCGCTGCGTACGCGTACGCAGAAATTGCGTACGGCTGGTATTCCAGGTCTCTCAGCACACAGTAGGCCACCCAGTAGGCTGAGCCCTGGCCTTTGCTCTTGCCTTTCACAGACGGTTCCTTCGCGCACAAGTGCAAAAGGTACGATTACCTACTCGAAGGCTCGAAGGCTGCTGAGGTTGACGACCGATTTGGTGTGCGGACATGGCCGTCTCTTGTGCTACATAGACTGCCGTTTGCAGGCGCCGCACGCCCACGCGTACGCCGTATGCATTTTCTGGAAAACGTAGCCATCAGCCGGGCCCCTTAGGCGTTCGCCACGAAAACGGTAGTCAGCGATGCGCATTGGGGTAATAAATTGGTGGGGTAGATTTGTTGGTGGGGTAAATATGTTGGTGGGGTACTAATTTGGTGGATTTGGGGGTTCTGGAAGAAGTTGGTGGGTTATTACCCCACCAACATTACTTGAGTGACGGTATATGACCCCCAGGTCGTCAAAACGCTGTTTATCGGCATGTTTGGAATCCGTACGGATTGTGATAACGGCCCTGTGAAGTGGCATGAAGGTGCGAGCTAGTGTTCGGCAGGGACGGGGGGGGTAAAAGAGTAGGATGCAGAAGTAATTGTTCCACGGTATTACTGTAGTAAAGAGGGGAAGGGGGAGGGGGGTCGATCCGAGACTGGGAACTCAGGGGGGTTTAAGCGACCAGTACCGTGGGTTTCTTTTATCGTTGTTGTGCTCTTGGGGCGCCCCCCCTCGTGTACACTGGGGGATCGGTACGGGCGAGGATCAGGCCTCTGTGAGGCGCTCTCGGGCCCTATGGGTTTCCCCAAATGACCCGCATAATTAGGTTGAAACGGAAGACACAGCCCACACGGAGACAGAAGTGCATTTCGTTTGTGTAAAGACCCACCTCCCGCACGGGCTGAGTGCAACAGCAAAACCAATACCCTGTGAGTCCACCTTCGCCAGACACTCACCTGTGCTGAGGCGGTACAGAATGGTAAGGGTGTTCATTCTGAGTGCAATAACATCACCTGGCTGTGACACAGTAACTGAGGAGGGAATGTCGTCCAGTTGCACAGTACGCAGGCAGCTGAGGGAGGCTGTGCACCACACCTTGAGTGACTTGTCGTTAGAGCACGACACCAGTTGCTGATCGTCCTGCGTCAGGGTGATGTCGTTCACCGAACCAGTGTGCGCGTGCTCATCCAGGGTGTGTGTGTGTGTGAGGGTGCTGATGTCCCACACACGGATGCTGTTGTCACCTGACCCGCTGAAGATCCTCGTGCCCGACACAGCAATGCTGACACCAGCAGCGCTGTTATCAGCATGACCATCCAGCACTGTGGCGCTCGGTGTGCCCTTCAAGTCCCACACACGCAGTTTGCCAGTGTAGTCTCCGGACACCACACGTCCGCAGTGTGACCACGCTGCACTCCACACTATTGTGGCGTGGTGCAGAATGCACACCTCCTCCCAAGTTGATGTAAGCCACACGCAGATAGTACCGCGAGTGGAGCACGTTGCCAACCACGTCCCACAGACGGAGAACGCTGTGTGACGAATCATCCTGTCGCCGTGTGTTAAGTCCGCCACCACAGCAGCGGTGGTGGTGTCAAACACAGTGATGGGTCCCCTTCCGAAGAAACCCACAGCACACAGCGTCCCACACCTGGACAGTGTGATGCGGGATATATCGTTGTCATGCGCAGTTGAGTAGACTGCGGGAGCCTTGACGTTGGGCCAGTGGGGGACGAGCTTGACAGCATCCCCGTCCTCCAGACCCGTGTCGGCAACGCACTGTGCATCGTCCAGCTCCGCCTCACACCCTTCGATGTGTGCTGACACGCATGCAGCCTGCCGACGGACTGCGTTCTCATGGGATGCGTTGATAGAACCCGGGAACATCTCGTCCAGCGCATCCGTCTTCAGCCCGACCACGGTCCCGCCTTCCGGAACACCGACGACACAGCTGTCACCGGTCCCGCTGTGACGGACAGTCACATTCATGTTGGGGCCGTCCATGCCTGTGGTGGGGATGGTTGGGGGGTGGTGAGGTGTCGAGATGGCTGTCGGGTCGCAAGCTACACAACATCACATCACAAGTCCCTCACAGTTGGCTGCGGAAGAATATCAGAAGGCGAACACTACCTCTCTCAGCTACAACCGTGCCGATGAAACTCCATGCTCTCTGTTGCGGAGACGCTTCGAACACAACAACACCGGAAACGTGCATGCTTGCGCTGTGCACAGACCACCACAACAAACGGGAAATCATACTCTTGCTGCTGGGTTCGACCCCATCGGCCGTGACACGACGCCGCTTCGGCACCAGGGTGTGGGTGTCGGGTGACGCGCTCCGTGGGGGAGGGCCCGGCTCCGCTGCGGGGGGCGTCACACCCGCAGACATGGTGGAGGAGGGTGGGGTTGCGTGTGGGGTGCAGAGGCGGGAAAGAAGAAGCTGTGTCTGGGGGTGCGCGGGGGATGCAGCCTGTCAGGAGGAGACGGGGGTGTGGTGTGGCTGTGGTGTTGCACGGAACACGCAAACAGTGCTGCACTGCACGCAAGTGTTGGTGCTGGTGGTGGGGAGGGTGGGTTTTGCGGGGTGGGGTCGTGCCTTCACTTGCCTCTCTTCACTTCTGCCACAACCACTACGCGGCACAGCAACTGCTACTGCACCAACATGACATGACCAGTCCTAACACAGCGTCGACAGAAACTGAGAAAAGGTGAGCTGGCTCACTTTAAACTGCCTGTCACGTCACACTGAGACACGTACAGTGGCACAGCGAAGGCCCCCGATGAGAGTTTCCTGATAAAATTAGTGTCGCTCGCACTGAGCCGACTCTGATGCCGCTTCTCCACTGTCGCACCCCCACAGGCACACCCACACCCACGCCTACATCCACACGCACAGGGGATCGCACACCCGCACTGAGACTCACGGTCAGCACGGGCGCCGCCTCCCCCACACGCATGCATGCATGCGCACAGCATGAGCAACCTCCCCACCTCCCCACCCACCCACCCCTGCCCCCCCCCCTCCCCGAGACGACCCAATACCTGGCCAGAAACCACTTACACAAACGCTGCGCTGTGACCCCGTTGATGTACGTGTCACACAGCAAGCGCCAACCAACCAAAACAAACGAAACAAACCACAAGACTGCCACACAGCACAGGCCTGCTTACACTCCTTACGAAGATGGGTAGGGGGTGGGTGGGTACTGGGAACTGGGAACGGAAACGGGAAAACAAATGACTGCGGAACACAGCAATGATTCTAATCTCTAGACGGGTATATTCGAGGGGGGTTGCAACTTCCAAGCATCAGACTGACGGCAATGGAATGTGGGGGTGTGTAACTGGATGTGCGCGCGACAAAGGATCGCGACATCGCGTTTCCAGCGGGTGCCAGGTAAGGCAAGCCCGCGGAATGACAACAAGAAAAGGCAACCAAGAGGAGCAGAGCACTGTGCGTTAGTCAGAACCAGTGTGCTCTCACTGATCTCAAGTTATAGCGGGGGTGGGGCGTGTGCGGTGCTGGAAGGGTCAACACGCACACAGATCACAGACCACAGCTTCGACCCCTGGCTGATCAAAGCAGGGGTTCGCTGCATCTGATTCGTTGTTGCGGAGTAGTGCAGCCACAGTTCAGATGAAAATACTTTCCTACACGATGCACCACTCACCACACGAAAGAAAAGAAACAGAACTTGTTTGTTGACCGCATCCACCATTTTTTTTTCTCTTTCTCGCCCAACCCCCAACCTGATCTTTCCCCCCGGAACGTCCTTCGAAGTGTCTTGCCTGCCTGAAGTACAGAAAAGGTGGAGGAGAACAGGAGGAAGTGAGTGGTGTTAGTCGTGTTGCAACGCTTGGAAAGTATTTCCTTCAATACACTGGCGTGTGTTGGTCTACAGCTGCCAGCTGCACTCTTAACACAGGGTTCACTTCACCTTGCCTTCATGTCATTTCACTTTCCGCACACTCGTGTGAGCAGAAAGTCACCCAGCACAGCAAGCATCCAAACGTGCACTATACACTAACCCCACCCTTCATCAGGCTCAGGGTGTGATTATCATTTCAGGGTTTGTGTGTAGAAGCGTCAACGCATCAACAAACAAAATACAGGCTAAGAGCGGTTGCTGCTGAATGGTGAAGTGACTTTTCATTTCAGTTTATGTCATGGAAGTTCATTCCATATCAGATCAGGCATCCCGAGGCGCGGGAAAAAAGTTGGCAAAGAGGCGTGGGCGTGGAGGTGGAGGTGTGGGGGGAAAGGGGTGGAAAGCGCCCTATCACTTCACAGCTACAACCGCTCTGATGAATTTCCTTTTGTTTGTTGCGTTGACGCTTCTACACACAAAACCCTGAACTGATCACACCCTGAGCCTGATGAAGGGTGGGGTTAGTGTATAGAGCACGTTTGGTTGCAGCTGTGGTGGGGTGCTTTCCGCTCACACGAGTGTGCTTAAAAATAAAACTTGATTTGCGCGCCCGTTCACGTTCACCTTCATTTCAATCACGTTTTGTCTTGTGATGACGGTTCTCATTCCTTCTGGTATGTGGGGGAGTTGGGAGTTGGGGTGGGTGTGGGTGGAGCGAAGGAAAGTGAAGACTGGGGAATACAGCGATACAGGGGATGGGAATACAGGGTGATTGAAGTTCGCGAGAGCCAGCCCGCGGTATTAGAAAAGCAAAAACTTAAACTATCTGTGCCCCCGCTGAATCGTAAAGTGACAGCAAAACGAGACAACAAACCAATTACTGCCGAAAGTTGTTTTGTTGGAACGCAGACCCCACTCTTTGTGTACACCACCCCCCGGTCTGATGAAGTGGTGTGAGTGGGGACGCACGATCCAGCTAAAGGCACAGAAAGTTCCCCCACTTGGCTACGCCGAACTAACAAAAAAAAGGAGCCGGCGGTGCGTCATGTGTTTGTTTGTGCAACCGGGATGTTAATCTGCAGAAGGAAGGTGAATGTACTGATAAGGCAGAGAAGCAAATTATGCAGACTACACGCCACCCACATTGCTGCCACAGCTCCTTTGTAGGCTTAACACTTCTCGCCCGAGCGGGTGATTTGCGCGTTCTACCAAAAAAGGGGGACCGGGTACATTCTGTCTTACCCGCAAACCCAGGTTCACCTTGTGTTGCTTTGTTCGGTTTGTGCAACGTTGGGGCGTGGAGTGTAAGTGTGTCTCAATAAGGTGATTGTCAGGCGGAAATGCAGCGACAGGGGAAGTGCTAGGCTTGCTGTCACACACAGTCTCCTGCGCCTGCCAATCACAAACCACACTTCCGCAGGCAGGAGGAAAAACAATCTGTGTGCTTCATGCGATCAACGCAAGCCCTCGTTTACCCGAACCAAAAAACGGGAGGAAAATGAGCGTGTGCGGGATTTCGGGGAAGTGCCAATTAGCACTACAGAGGGACAGCGAATCAAGGGTGTCTCGCTGTAATACCTCTGTGTCACCCCCGTAAAAACCAAAACACGATGCACTATGTTCCCACCACCCACCCACCCCGGGAATTCGCTCCGATATGAAATCCTCCCCTTCGGTGGCTGCTGGCAGCTTCGCAGCTTCGTATGCACGGCTGATCGTCAGCGATCGTCAACCGTATTTCATATCAGCCGCCTTCTGCCCAAAGGCGCAGCTGGCAGGTTTTACCGAATGTGCATGTCACGGCCCCCACCGCCCTGACACCAGGCAGCTGGGTCGTCGAATCAGCTCCTCCACCCAGCGTTGCCAGGGTGGGTGCGGCGGAACGAGACGTCGCGTCGCCTGCTGAGACCAACTTCGCCACTGGAATGCATCATGTCGAATCGGCTTGGGGCTTGGACATCCTGATTCATCGTCGTCCTGGTCCTTCCCCAAACAACGCGGTTACGGACAGCAAGATGAGTATCTGCCGTCGCGAGCGGCGCGGCTGCCGGAGACCCCGTGGTGGTGCTGCGGGCGGCCGCGCCCTTTCTCGGCGCCCCCTGTCCTCCTGCTCGCAGCGAGACAGGGGACCGGCACACCACGCGCCCTGCAGGCACTGCGGGTGCCCGAAGGATTGGGAGGGCTGGGGGTTACAGTTCATGCATCCTGTCGCTGGCCCCCCTTCCCCGCCTTCTTCGCCCTGTTCCCCCTCCTGCCCCTTTTCCGCCGCCTTTCCGGCTGCTCCGGTGCCGTTTCCTCCTGCTCAGGGACACACTCATACTCCTCCTCCTCCTCCCCTTCGTCCTCGTCCTGCTGCTCCTCCTCCTCCTCCTCGTCCTCCTCCAGCCAGCTGTGCTGCGGGGGACACAGCATGCGCGCGTCCAGGTCCTTCCGGAGCACGTGCGGGTGCACCACCCGCGGCTCCGCAGGCTCGACAACCTTCAGCTCCAGCATCTTCACCTCCTCCACGAGGGAAGCCACGTCCGCCTCCTCCAGCCGGATGTGCCGGGCGATGCGCAGCCCGCGCCCACCCGCCTCCGGCTTCCAGGTTGGGGGATCCTCTGCCGCCTCCAACAGCCACACCGCCCCGCACGCCGACACCAGCCGGAAGACCCACTCCATCTCCTCCTGCAGCGTCCGCACCAGCGCGTCGGGCTCCGACCCGTGCGGCACCACCCCGATCTCGAACAGCAGGTCCTGGGTAAGACGTTAAACTGCCTGGGGGGGCCGTCCCCGGACCATGACGGGTGCCTGCACCAGGAGTCTAGCACGGCCGTGGTCCAGGGCATGACCGAAAACTGCTTGGGTACCGAGGCTCCCCAGACCAGGAAGGGTGGAGACACCTGGAGTCTAAATAGTCACACCACGTCAGGCCAGACCTTCGCATTGCACTCCGCGAAGACTGCCACACAGCCGCGGGGCAGGTGTGCAGCCTGTGGAAAACCTCGTACAGAAAAGGGTCGGCGACCGCCCGCCCCCAGTCTGAGAGGCATCAGCCGAATCTCGGTGGAGGCGGGCACAAAACAAAAGGGAGAGTCGTCACTGTGCATATCAGCACGGTCCCGCCCTCTGTGCCAGACCAACACACCACCAAAGGAAAAGAGGAAGAGGCGACGTAAGGCAATGCCTCCGTGCGGCCAGGAGAACACGAAATAGCGACCCCCTCAACGGGGAATGCTACGAGCACGGCCAAAAATCGTTCAAATCGTTCACAGCAGCAGCTGCACCTTGCGGCGGGGCTCCTCCTCCAGCTCCTCCTCAGCCGTGGCACCTGTGTCGGCGTCGGTGTCGTCGCCGCTGTCGCTGTCTACCTCCGTCTCTGCTTCTGCCTCTGTCTCTGTCTCTGTCAGTGTCACCGTCTCTGCGTCTGCCTGTCTGTCGGTGGCAGCAGTCGGCAGCCGCCAGGTAGGCCGGCACGCACTCGGCACCCCGGCGGGCGGCACAGCAGCCTCCTCCTGCCCAGCGGCGCGTGGCGCCCGACGCGACTTCGCCACGATGGCAGTGGCGGCGGCGGCGGCGGTGGCGGTGGTGGTGCTGCTGCTGGCACCCACTGCCCTGCGGGTCCCGCACTGCGGCTTGCCGCCCCGTTTGGCGCAGGGGGTGGGTGCCGTGCGCGGCGCGCGGCAGGTGGTGGTGGTGATCGTGGTGGTGGCGCGGCCGTCCCTGCCCGTGCCGCTGCCGAAGGCGACGGCCCGTGCCCCGGAAGGCGCATCAGCACGGGCGGCGGACATCAGGGGCATGACGGAGGAAGGGCGGGGCTGTGTGTGTGTGGGCAGAAGGTGTCCAGAGAGAGAGCCGGGAAAGAAGAAGCTGTGTCTGGGGTACGTGGCGGATGCAGCCTGTCAGGAGAAGACGGGGGTGTGGTGTGGCTGTGGTGTTGCACGGAACACGCACCAACGATTTCTTAAGCTACAGTTTCTGTACTTCATTGTTTCTGTACTTCATTGTTTCTGTACTTCATTGGTATACACACTCGCGCTCCCCCCCCCCCCTGGTCGGTTGGGTCGGTTGGGTTCTCCCCTCCCCTTTCAAAAACCCATCCCTCTCCCTCCTCTCCCCCATCCCTTTTCCCCTTTCCAAACTTCTTCTTGATCTTGCGGGGGGGCAGAGTCGGGAGGGCTGGTTGGGCCAATAACTTCTTCCCAAACAAAAAAACCACTCCCCCTTGGGACGCTTGTCCCTCGGGCTCTGTTCCCCCCTCCCTTCCCAGTCCCCCCCTTCCCACCCCCGACACACGCGAGCGCGAGTCGCGATGGAGGCGCGAGACGTGCCTGGCCGTGGGCACGCGAGGAGGCGAGGGCAGTGGGCCCTCATGGCGCTGCTGGTGGCGGCGCTCCCGCCCCCAGCGGGTGAGCAGCCCGGGTCGCCCCCGGTAGCGAGGGAGACGGGGGGGTCGCAGCCCCCCACACGAGTGCAGCCCGGGCCGCCCCCGGTAGCGGCAGAAGCGCGGGGGTCGCAACCCCCCGCACGAGTGCAGCCCGGGCCGCCCCCGGTAGCGGCGAGAGCAGCAGCGACGGCAGCGGCGGCGTCGGCAGCGCCGGGGCAGGCAGGGCCGGGGGAGGGTGGGTTCCACACGGGCCCCCCAACAACAGCACACCGGTCTGACCCACCGGCTTTATGCACCCCCCAACGGCACTCCCCGACGGCTGCGGAAGGGTCGCGGCCCCCCCTCGTGCAGGCAGCGGCGGTCACCGTTGCAGAGGGAGCAGCAGAGGCAGCAGCAGGGCGGGTGACAGCTTCCCGCCCCAACCCCCTCCCTCACGTCATGTGGGGGGTCGGCTGGGCGTGGGGGTCAGGGCGGGTGGTGGGAGGCCTCCCCCCCCCCAGGGGGGACTCGTTCGGGTGGGAGGGTGTGTTAGGACAGTATGGGGCAGGGGAGGGAAGGGCCAATATACCACACCCCCGACTCCCGTGCTTTTTTGTCCCCCCACCCGCTCAGTCCCACGCTCCCCCCGCTGCCCTCCCCCTTATCGCATCGCAACATCCCCCCACATTCCGTCTCTCACGTTCTCCCCCTCCGTCTCCGCCCCCCAGTGCACCAGGGGTGGAGGGGCAAGCTGGGGTTTTCGAGTATAGCGGGCCCAGTCCCCACCTCGCACCATGTAACTCCCTCGTGCCCCATCCACTCATCTCCTGCCCCCCCTCCTCACACGTTCCCCCAGCCCAAGTGTCACCGCACCTTGCCATCACGGGGAAAATCGGGGATAGTGGGGCAGGCGGGGATCTCGCCCCCGGCGCCCCCACCGACGCACCGCCCCGCCGCCCCACCACCCCAGCCGCTGAGCAGCAGGGAGAGCTGTACTCCCAGCAGGGAAACAACGCCAGCGGTGCCCCGGCAGGGGACCGATCCACTAGTCAGGGTACGTGGATGCCAGCATGTCGGGGCTGGTCTGGGGACCCTCCTGTTGGAGCGGAGTGCAGCTCGGGCGTCCCAACTGCTCGTGGCTGGGGTTTACCCCCTGGCGCCCTGGCAGAGGGCTGGGACGACGGCGAGAGGCGCAGGTGGGTGCGGATGCGCCTCCCCAGGCAGTGGAGACGGCCGCGGGCTCGGGCAGTCCGCCGCGCGGCGATGAAGCGTCGCGCCCCCAGTCGCCAGCGGGCAGGCCTGCGCGGGACGTCCCCCCCCTCCCTTCGAGGGGTGATCTGGTCCCTCCTCCGACAGGCGATGTGGAGGCCGCTCATGTGGGGGCTCCGGTCATACGCGTCTCCCCAGAGCTGGGTGGGCCTAGCGAGGGCGGCGGTGTCGGCGTGCAGGCGGGGTCTGAGCGAAGCGAGTAGGGACTGCTGGTCCGTAGTGGCGCGCCTGTGTGGTCGGGCCCCGCGCCGTCACGGGATGTCACGCCGCCCTCGGCACTGGGTCGCCCGGCGTCCCGCGAGGCCGATGTGCCTGAGGCGCCGGGCCGTCAGGGGCATCCGCCTCCACGCGAGGGCCCTCCACTCCCCTTCGTCCCTCCCAGGCACGCGTTGGACCGGAGGGGGGCGGCTGGCTTGGGACAGACAAGATGAGATCCTGTTCGACTGGCTCGTCTTCCGCGAGGATCTGGCCAGAGACACCTTGGAGAGGGTGCTGACGAGACACGTCGCCGACGACCCCAGGGCGTCCCTCCCGGACCTCGCGGCGGCCCGGACCAGGGTGCGGAGGAAGCTGGAGGCCCTGCCTTTGCCCGACTACGCCCCTGTTTGGACTGAGCCGAGCCCGGCTCTGCGGGATACCCCTGGCGGACCAACGGAAGGCGCCCACATCCCATGCGACGCGATGCGCGGTGGCGCTGACGACGATGACGCTATGGGAGAAGCGCAAGGCGAGAGGGATGCGGTTGATGACCTCCTCAGGGATTTCGGGGCGACCCGCGTGCCCAACGCGGCGCAGGGCGACTGCGGTTTCTTCGCCATTGGGGTCCCCGCAGCAGACATCGCACTCAGGCGCCAGGACCTCTCGGAGGCTGCGAAGAAGTTGCAGGCACTCACAGACCTTTTCGGCGGAGACAAGGCCCAACACCTCGCCTATGCAGCCAACCTCGCCAGGCCCAGCAGCTGGATGGATCACCTCGCGCTGCAACTCGCGGCCAGGGTGTGGAGCATTCACATCGTCGTGGTCCAGGGCGGCGAGCACCCCATCGTCTCCATCCGCCCAGCGAAGGTGCCCGACAAGGAGCTTCTGCAGAAGACCAGGGTGATAGCCCTGACGGGGCAGCATTTCGAGGGTGTCAGCATCCCGCGGGCCGAGCTGCACGGGCTGGTCAACAGAGCCGAGCCGGCCTTCCTCACGCGGTCCAACGCGAGGATGGCGGAGCTGCAGACTGCTGAGGGGCAGGAGGAGCTCGACGTGGGGTCAAAGCTGGTCGAGCGCTCCACTGCCAGGCTGTACTGCCCGCACGACTCCTGCAGGACGTCCCTCATGCAGGCGGGCATCCCCATCCTGCCGACGTCGATGAAGGATCACCTCAACCGACACCTCGAGAAGGGGGACGTCTTGAGCAGGGGGACGCTCCGGGCCCTCAAATTCGCCCAGTGCCTCAAGTGCGATAAGGTGATTACGCTTGGAGACCACCAGTCCTGCACCGCCTGCCGCAAAGACCTCGAGCCCGAGCCGGAGGCGCAGGCCGTGGGGGCGGACATCCCGGCTGGGGAACTCCCCTCCGTCGAGGAACTCCGCCGGCACAACATCCGGGTCTGGGAAAAGGTGCCAAAACCGCTCGTCAAGGCATGGACCGCGGCCCTCAGCGAGGCCGCACGGGAGACCGCCGCACGCAACTCCGTCGCAGCGTGGACCATCCTCCTCATGGCCCCGCTCGTCCTCCTCCGCTCGGCGAGGATGGGGGGAGCGAAGAGCAAGGTCACCCTCCGCGAGCGCCAGAAGGTTTTCGACCGGTGGAAGAGGGGCGAGTACGCCACGCTCTGGGAGGAGGCCCGCGAGGCCAGCAAGCGCCAGGGGGGCACGGGGTCCCGCGGGAGCGCACCGCCGCGCTTGTCCGATGAGGAGAGATGGGAGCGGCGGGTCGGTCAACTGGCGCGGCAGAACCGGGTCTCAGCAGCCCACAAGCACCTCGTCCCGGCCAAAGTCGCCCCCAGCACGACGGAGACCCTGAAGAAGCTGCAGGGCAAACACCCGGAGGGTGGAGCGGTCCACCTGGAGCGGACCGTGCCCGCGGAGAAGTGCAAGGCGTTCACGCCGGCTGACGTCTTCCGAGCGGTGAAGTCCTTCCCCAACGGGTCGTCGGGCGGGCAGATGGGTTTGCGTCCAGACCACGTCCGCCAAGCCCTGGAGTGCAAGGATGCGCTGGGAGCCAAGCCGACGGCCATGCTCACCCAGGTCATTAACCGGATGGTCAAGGGTGCCGTGCCCCAGGAGGTGATGCCTGTGCTCGGGGGCGCGAAGCTTTCGGCCCTGGTGAAGGGTGACGAGGACGTTCGGCCCATTGCCTGCGGAGAGACGCTCCGACGCCTCGCCGCAAAACTCCTCTCGACGCGTCATAAGGGGGACGCGCGGCGCATCCTCATGCGGGGTCGCCAAGTTGGGGTAGCTGTGCAGAGGGGGCTGGAGGCCGCGGCGTCAGTAGTGGCGCAGTACGCGGAGCGCTCGAGGGAAAAGGAGGACGCCGTGATCCTCAAGATCGACTACGCCAACGCGTTCAACTCGATCGACCGCGGGACCTTCCTCAAGGTCGTCGAGAGGCACATCCCCGGCCTGCTGCCCTTCGTCGCGTGGTGTTACGACTCCCCCTCCACCCTCACCTACGGCGAAGGGGTGGTGTCTTCATCGTGTGGGGTGCAGCAAGGCGACCCCCTCGGGCCCCTCCTCTTCTCATTGGGGATAAAGGAGATTGCGGAGGAGCTGAAGAAGCGCACGGACCTCGACGGGTCGCTGTTCTACCTCGACGACGGGGTGATCATGGGCCCAGCGTGCGCCGTCAGAGCCGCCCTCGACTACGTCATCCAGGCCAGCACGGAGAGGGGGCTGGAGGTTAAACTCAGCAAGTGCGAGCTGATCGACCTCTGCGAGCAGTCCCTCGAGGCCCTCGAAGAGGAGGGCTTTTCCCTACGGCTCCCCGAGGACGAGGACAAGGTGGGCATCGTGTACAGGGCGGGCCGCAACTTCACCCTCCTCGGCGCACCGATCGGGTCGGCAGCCTTCTGCGAGAGCTACATGGACAAGAAGCTCTTGGAGTTCCAGCCGTACCTCGACGCCTTGGCCAAGCTCCAGGACAAGCAGGTCGGCCTCGCCCTTCTCCGCCACTGCGAGGGGTTCGCCCGCCTCGTGTTTTACATGAGGGCTATGGGACACAAGGGGGTTACGGAGTACCTCCGGAAGAGCGACGCCTCCGTGGAGAAGTGCCTCGCCCGGATCCTCGCCCTCGAGGACGACGTGCTGCCGGAATCAGTCATGCGGCAGGCCACCATGCCGGTGAGGCTCGGGGGCCTGGGGATTCGACGCGCCGCCGAACACTGGCATGCAGCCGCCCTGGCGTCCACGGCGAACGGCCACTCCTTGTGCCGGGAGCTCGACCCCAACTTCACGTGGGATGAGGAGGGATGGGGGACCACCTGCCTCGCTCACAACAACGCTGTGGACGAGGACGAACGGCGCGACCCCACGCAAGCCCCCGTGGGGGATGTCGAGCAGAGGGAACTCTCCCGCGCGATCGTCAGCCGCCAGTACCGCGAGCTGTTCGAAGAGTCCGACGCCCACGACAGAGCCCGCCTGCGATCGCTGTCGCTGCCCCACGCCGGCGCTTTCCTCGGGGGGAAGCTCTCGGAGAACAGCCGCATCGAGGGTCGCCAGATGATCGCCGTGTCACGCGCCCGCCTTGGCATTCCCCTCTTCGAGCCGGATACCGTCTGCGAGAAGTGCGGCAGGGAACTGGACGAGATGGGGACCCACGCCTTCGACTGCAACCAGGGCGGGGCTTTAACCCGCAGACACGACGCCACCCGGGACGCCCTGTTCGCCCTGGCACAGGAGGCGGGCACGAACCCCGAGATGGAGTCTCTGCATCTCCTGCAGGATGGGCAGCGCCCGGGCGACCTCGTGACTAGGAGGATCTGGCCACGAGTCATTGACATCACCGTCAAGAACCCCGTGGCCGCTTCTTACGTGCAGGCGGCAGCCCGTTTCACGGGAGCGGCGGCAGCCCAGGGCGAGGCGACGAAGAACCGGCAGTACCGGGACGCGTGTGCGGCGCGAGGCCTCGTGTTCGCCCCCTACGCCATGGAGTTGTTCGGCGGCCTCGCCCCCTCGGCACACTCCGTCTTCTCGAAGCTCGGGCGCCTTGCAGCGGAGCGGACAGGAGCGAGCCGAGTGCAGCTGACGCAGGAGTACGCGTGCAGGGTGAACTCCGCCTTCAACAACACCCTGGGCGCCACCCTGCTCGAGTGCGGGGAGCTTACGAAGGCTTGCCGGTCGCTGGCCCGCGACAGAGTCGAGGTGGAGGCCGCCCCACCCCTGGACCCCGACCACTTCATCAGGTTCGAGCCGGACCAGGTCGGCCAGGGTGCTGCATTCGAAGACACCGACCCGGACGACGCGGAGGGACAAGGCCACCAGGCGGTGCCCCCTCCCTCAGACGAGCCCCTGCGTCCCGCCCAGAAACCCGTAGACCGCGAGCCGCCGACGCCGGAAGACCTGGTGCGTGAATGGCGGTCTGCCCACAACGGTGTAGGGGTGTCCTTCACCTCGCTGATGGGGGGCTTGGGGAACCTCCTGCCGGCGGTGTTCCAGGTGCAGCAGCTGGGGGGAGGTGGCGCGGGGGGGGTGCCCACGGATGCGCTGGTGGCCCTCGCGGACGGCTTCGCCTCGTCAGGGACCCCGATGGAGGCAGGGCCACTCCGCAGACAGGCCGTCGCCCGGGTACGATCCTCCCCCGAACTGTCGGGGCTCCTGGCAGACCCAGCGGCGTGGGCCAGCCGCATGTCCGCTTTCGAGGGGGGAGACGAAGCGACGTGGGCCGACGACGTGCTCATTCGCGGGGCGGCGTGCGTGCTGCGGAGGCACATCATCGTCTTCCGCGACTACCGCGCGCCGACAGTGTGCGACCCCGGGTGCAAGCCGATCGCCACCGCGGTCGCCCTCGGGGGAGTAGGCGACCGCTTCCAGGCGCTCACCCTGCCGGCGGACGTGCAGGAGTTGGTGGGCGGGAGCACGACTGGGCCCCGGCCTACCGTCCGCGCGGGCCCGCGGCTGCGAACTGAGCGGGCGGAGGGGGAGCAGGACGTGACGGAGTTCTGCCAGTTCTGCGAAGCGGACTTCTCCACGCAGGACACCCACGGCAGGTGTGTACACTGCCTCAGAGCCAGCTGCCCTGACTGTGTCGAGCACGTCACGGACCCCTGCCAGTGCGGGCGCACGGAGCCGACGACGGTGGTGCAGGAGGAGGTGATGGATGACGACGAGGACAGCACCGACAGCGAGGACGCCGGTCCCCCGCCGCCGCCCCCGGGGCCGGCCCCCGAGCCGGCGGACGATGTCCTGACCCGGTGGCTGACCGCGAGGGAGCACGCGCTTCCGGGAGTCACCACCGCGAAGCAGCAGAGCGTGCTGGAGATGCCGGACGTGCAGGACTTCCGGTTCACCCCCGGGAACTGCTTCTTCGACGCCCTCACGTCCCTCCTCGGCGAGGCCGGCGCGACTGCAGACGGCCTGCGGCAGTACGTCGTGAAGGTGGTCGGCGACCACGCTGACCTGAGGAGCAGGGCGGAGCCCTCCTACGAGGAGTGGGCGCGGCAGATGTGCGAGTCCGGCAGCATGAACGTTGCGTCGTGGGCCGACGAGCTGACGCTGCAGGGGGCCGCGCGGGCGACGGGCTCCCCGATCGTCGTGCTCGCTGATGACACTGCACCGCGGATATACCGCCCCCTGAGGAAGCCGTACGGGCCTGTCGCGGGTGTCAAGTTCAAGACATCGCACTACAGCCCACTCCACATCTCGGAGCAGGTGCGGTCCTTCGTGCTCCGCCTCGCACCGGCCGTACCCCTCGTCTCCACCGGCTGCCGAGGCGCAGAGGCTGGCCTCCACATGGTCCGAGTAGACGGGGGGACAGCCGAACTGTCGGTGCTGTGTGTCAGATGTGAGCAGCCGTTTGACACCCGAACGCCCCACTGGGAATGCATAGGCTGCAATCGCCTAGCGTGCACGGGCTGTGTGTCGGACGGAGAGACATGTACCCGTCCGCCGGACCGAGGAGGCGACGGGGCTGCGACGGACGGTAACGCACACACGACCTCGGGCGGCTCTCCCTCTGCTTCTACAGCACCAGCCCCCTCGTCGAACGCGACCGCTCAGCCCTCCACCTCCTCCACCTCCTCCACCGACTCCACCTCCGACGCGCAGCAGGGCGGCTCCACCAGCGAGAACGCACCAGCCCCCTCAGCGTCGCAGCACACAGGCAAGCGGAAGGCCGACCGTGACGTGTCAGCCTCTCCCCCGGACAGGAAGCGCAGCGCGACGGCTGCCGACAAAGGCACCCCAGCTGACGACGCCGACGTCCCCAAGACGGTGGCTGAATGGGACGCCCTGTTCACCCCAGAGCCTGGCTCCCCGGAGGAGGAGTTCAAGTCCGCGAGGCGAGCCCTGCATGCGTGGCGTTGCAAGGTCCGCCTCCAAGACAGAGAGGAGCAGAGGCTGTACAATAACCTCAACTCGAGGATGTACACCGCAGCGGGCATGCGTCGCGCGACAGCGGGGACAGCGTCCCAGGGATCACGCCGCGCCGCGCCGCGCGCGACAGGCGCCGCCACCCAGTGAGGGCCAGAGTGGTCGAACCTGCAAGGAGCAGGTCCCCGCTCGACTACGTAGAGTATAGAGTAGAGTTTTGAGTAGAGGTAGATCCCCCCCCCTAGACCAGATGCCTTTGTGCAGTAGAGCACACACAGGTGCTGTGAATACCCCCTTCTCCGTCCCCCCCCCCCCCCTCCCCCCCCAGCTCCCCCTCGCGGCAGGCACGGTCGGCCCGACGAGTCAGTTCAGTGTTGTCCCTCAACGAGACCCCCTGTCCCCGGCCCTGTGAGCACCACAGCACCAGGGAATAGGCATCCCAACTCACAGGACCCACCGCCGTCACTGCATGCCCCTCTGCCCCGCGTTTCGTTACCTTCTCTGCCAGGTCACGGGTCCCCCCTCCAGGTGCCCTCCCGCCTCATCCCTTTTTACCCCCGTCGTTGCCCGTTTTGGCGCCCCCGATAGGCGGACCCAGGGAGCCTCGTCAAAGTGCCAGCCCTACAGGAGATCGCCCTGGTTTTGGCCCCCATGAGCACCATGGCACCAGTAATCCAGGAAATTTGGCTCCCTGGATCCACCGTCACTGCTATTCTTGTCCTTCTGCATTACCTTTCACGCTTATTTGCCTTCGGACTGGGTCATGGGATGGAAGAGGGCGGTCGGGGTCTGGGGAAGTGAGGATGTGTGTCAAGACCTTGTCTCGTTGTGCCTGGGAGGTTTGGTGGTGGATGGGATGAGACACAGGCCATTGTGCCCAGAGAGCGCATGAGAGAGAGGGATTTGAGGCCCCCCGCCCCCAGGTTCCCTGCCCACCTGGACGGACCCAAGTGCCTCACACCGGTTCTCTCCCCACCCGGTGGTCCACCTGACGGGCAAGTGTAAAAAAAAAAAAAAAAAAAAAAAAAAAAAAAAAAAAAAAAAAAAAAGTGGCTGTGTGTGATGTGCGCGCAGAAACGACCTGAAGATTTTCTGTGTGGCGGTCCGCAGTGTTGAAGCTCGATTCGGCACGAAGGCCCCGGAGTGCGCGAATCGCGGGTCCCACGCAGTGTCAGGGTGAGAGGGGCTCCGTGAGGGAGGGCAGGGGAGGGGGTGTATCTGTCGAACGGACGAACAACAAGCACAACGTTGGTCCGGTGCAATGTTCCTGAGATGGTTACACCGAACTCACAGAAAACGAGCAACTGAGTGGAAAAGCAGCGGTGGGCCATTTCCTGAAATTTCGCTGCCGTAACGACAGATGACAGCAGGCCACAAACACCCCAAGATCAAAGTGCATCAGCAACTAAGGTCGGGCGGAGGTATATAACATCACACAAGAAAGAAAAACTCAAAATAGCACAAAGTGCTGCTGCTTCGCCAGGTGCTTCGCCGGCTCGAGATTGACCAGCAGCGACTTCGCAGCCCGGCTGCCTACCTCTTCGACCAGCTTCTCCAGCACGACTCTCAGGTACTGGCGCAGCGGCGTGCACGTTGATGGTGACCGCACGTAGCTCCACAGCAGCTTCTCGACAACCTGAGCGACGTGCTGTCCGACGGGATTGTCAGTCTCCTTGTGGCGCTTGTGGAGGAACAGCTTGGCCGCCGCACCGTACGCCTCGGCCACTGCACTGCCCCTTTGCAACATGAGAGCAGTCGCCTTGTCGTCGATGCCTTGCAGCTGCGCCAGCGAATCCACCGGGTGCATGAGCAGTGCGGACATCTCGTCCAGTGTCTTTAACTCGACGTCGCCACCCGCCACCCGCCAGTCTAGCCAAAATGGCCGTGCCACCCCCAGCGCGCGGAGCTCCGCAGTCGGCGCTTCGTCGACAGCCTTGCGCACGAGGGCTTGGAGGCGGAGGGCAGTCGCATGGGTAGCGGAGTCGGAACCCGGGATTTCGTGTACGAACGGCGGCGTGGGGTCGAACTTCGCTTTCAGATCGAACAGCGCTTCGTCTGCTGCCGTCGGATCGACGACCCGCACCCAGCTCAGCACAGGCGTAACCAGCCTCTTGCGCGGCCTCGTGTAGGGCACCGACGGCACCCACCGCAACCCCGTCAGCAGCAGGCGCGAGGACACGGACACCCCCGAGCCCTTTGCAGCGGCATCCTCGAGGATCTCCCACAGCACGTCGCGCACCGCGGGTGGCAGCGACGAATCGCTGCGGGCGACGCGGATGGCCGCGAGGCGCACCAGCTCGTCCACCACACCGACGTGCGTCTGGAGTACCCGGCGGTCGGCCCACTCACGGCGCAGCACAGCCGCCGCATCGCTGCACGTCGCCTCGACCAGCAGCTGGAGGATCTTCTTGTGGAGCAGCACACCCACAGCCTCCCGCCGCTGCGATTGCAGCAGCAGCTTCAGCACCGCAACCACGCGCTCGCTGCGCTGCCACTCGCAGAGGTTCTCCAGGACTGTTGCAGTGGTGCGCTGCGCGCACTTCTGCAGGACGGCAGGCCTGAGCAGGTATTTCAGGACATGCCACGCGCCGTCAGTCTTGAAGACTTGGAGCACCACAGCCTCGACCAGCGCGTGAGAGTCCTCCGTAGGGTCGTCATCCTTCAGCAGCGACCCCAGCAGGCCGATCACTGCGGCGTGGCCTGTCGTGGGCGACAGCACGAACTGCGTGACGGCCGCCTCGCGCGCCTCAGTACTGGACTCGCCTCCCAAGCCCAGCTCGAGGGACGAGCGGGTTGCTTTTTGCGCGTTCTCGCTGTTCAGAGCCTTCAGCACTCCCGGCGTGAGGTACAGCGCCAGCGGGGCCCCCGTGTTGCGCAGGGCAGGCCCCAGAGGCCCGGCGACGTCGCCCTGCGTGCATCCGATGAACGTGCCGAGCACGTCGTCGCGGTTACTCCCCAGCAGCGCCTGGACAAGGTGAAGGTGAATCGCGCTGGGCGTCAGTCTCAGCAGCTGGTTGACCAGCATGAGCGAGCGCCGGAGCTCGAGATCTGTGCGCGCCACCGTCACACGGTGCACCTTCCCGCACAGCCTGCGGGCGAGCATCACGTCGCCCTCCGAGAGCCCGGGCAGCGTCAGGTCGCGTGCCGACCGCTCGAGGAACTGCACTGCCACAGCCGTCGATGCGGACGCATCCTGCAGCCTCACCCGCAGCAACTCCCACCGGAGTTCGCGCAGCACGGTGCACGCGTCAGCATACTCGCCGCTGCGTGTCACGGCGCATCGCAAGACTTGATGCAGCACTTCAACGACCGGCACCGCCACCTCGCGCGGGAGGGGCAGCGCACCGTCGGCGACCCGCCGCAGGAATTGCCCAGCAGCGCCGATGTACTCGATCACCTCGGGCACGGAGGCCCAGTCGGCGCCCGCGAGCGACATCACCTCAACCACCCGCTCCGCCGCCCCCTCGACCAGTCGCTTCTGGTCAACCCACCCGCTCTCGGCGGATGCCGCCCGGAACGCCAGCAGGTCCACGACAGACGCTTTGCGCAGCGCAGCGACCAGCAGCGCCGCCGCGTCGCGCCCGGCGAGGGGAACGTCTTGGGTGTCACGGAGGCGGTTGGCGAGCCTGTGCCACGACCAGCGCGCGTTGATCAGCACCGCTTCCCCTTCGCCGACGAGCGCAGCCTCGAGCCTCTCCCACGGCAGCCGCTGCGGGACAATCCGATTCGCATCCAGCTTCACATGCCGGAGCAGCGTGCCGAAGTGCGCGGCCTCCTGGTAACGGTCAAGCCCCATCGACTTCTTCAGGAGCAGCTTCTCGATCTCCAACCCCAGTGCCAGCCACTCGGCCCGCACGTCGAGGCGCAGGTGCTGCGCGAACGGTTTCCTGGAGGGCGGGCAGCCGAAGGCCACGCTGCCAATACGTTCGATGAACCCAGAGAAGTGCGCAGCGCCGACAGAGTCGCGCTTCGACAGGTCGTTGGTCACGAGCTGCAGCATCGTTCCCACCACCGACTTCACGAACTCAGACGCGGCCGCATCGTCAGGAACTTCGAGCGACGCACTGACCATCAGCGCGAATACTTTCCGCAGCCCCTTGTACAGGTCGGCGCGTAGATCGCTCATCTCGTTGCGGATCGCTGCCTCCGTCTGCGACAGCACACTGGCCGTCAGCGGCAGCTGCTCCTGCCGTTCAGCAGGCGGGAAGTCGGTGTGCAGCGTGTCGATGGTGATGCCGAGCAGCCTGTAGCGCATGTCCATCCGCTGCTTGGCGTCCGACGTGAGGGCACTTTCTTCGAGCAGCTCGCGGACCCCGCGGATCTCCTCAGCAGCAACCACCCCGCGAGCGCCCTCCACCCGGCACATCGGCACGTCCACTCCGCTGGAGCGCGCGGCCAAGACGAACGCGGCAGTGAACCCCACCGGCTTCAGTGCTGACAGGACGTCGTGAACCACGACCGGCCGCTCGAGGCCTAACCTGACGGCCACCGCCACCGCACGCAACTGCTCGTCCGGGAGCAAGGAAGCAGGCAGCCCTTCGAGGGCATGCAGGTAGAGAAACCGGTCCGCTTCAAGTGCCACCGAGTCGGCGGGGCGTGGCGGCCCGAACGGAGCGTTGGCGCGGCGGTCGGTGGGGCGGAGCGGCGCAGACGCGTCGAGGCCGCGTGTCAGCGCGTTGGCGCCCCACCACCGCCACAGCCCGCGCACAGCCTCCGGCGACACGTCATCGTGGAGCGGGAGGCCGCGTTGCTGCTGCCCCGCAGCCCAGATCAGCGCCAGCACCGCCTCGCAGGTCGTCTTCAGCTGTTTCAGCGGCTCGTTGGGGTCGACCTCCACCAACACCGTGCAGCGGGCCGCGTCGCCCACCCGGCCTACCGTGCGCAGCACGGCGCGTTCGTCTTTCAGGGACTGCGGGTAGCGCAGCACTTCTGAGCAGCGGTCGAGGACGGTGAGGAAGAGTGTGGAGACCTCCCCCCCTCGGCGGATGAGTTGCAGCCCTCCTCGCAGCTTCACCGCCTCGAGCACCGTGTCCAGCGCAGCCTTCACGTTCGCGACGTCTGGGAAGTCGATTCCCCCCGGCGCGCGGGTCTCCAGGACACGCAGCGTACGGTGCAGCAGGTCGGTGAGCAGGGCGGTTGCCCCGTCGCGGAGGAGCTGCGCACCGCGCTCGTCGGACTCGCTGCCCCGCAGCGCCCAGACGCCTTCGACGTCGCAGGCACACAGCATCGCAGACCCCATCCCAACCAACTGCAGCTGGCCCGCCAGCGACCGGAAGCCAGTCAGGCGTGCGTCGGCGGCGGCACCCAGCTCCACAAGGTCGCGGCAGAGGACTGCCAGATAGCCGGCGTGCGATGTCATCCCAGTGCGGCTGCCTGTTCGGTCGACGACCCCGACCGCAGTTGTGAGCAGCACCTTGCAGCGCTTGACGTGCGCCGTCAGCTTGTCGGCGTGCGCCGCGACCCAGAGCTCCTCGAGGCAGGCCACGCTGTTGACGGAGGGCCAGCGGCCGTCGAGGAACTTCACAGCAACCGCAGGCAGGCAGCGGTTGAGCATCGCCTTCCAGGCGTTGTACAGGTCGCGGTGCTCGGTGTTCATCTTCGCATGGCGCCAGGCCCCGTCGGCAACTCGAACGAGGCATTGCGCCTCCCGAGACATCTCTGGCACCCCACCCGCCACAGCGACGCGGTGGCTGCGGAGCAGCAGTTCGCAGACCGACTCGGGCGACGCCGCAGCGAGGACATCCACCGCAAGCGCCTGGAGCTGCGCGCGCGCCCACGCCTTCTTCACGGGCAGCGCCAGAACCTCGCCCAGAGCCTCCGCACAACCCTCACGCAGTGCGATCTGCCCAGACGACGTGTCGCGCTCAAGGAACATTTCGACCAGCGCCCTCCTCTCGGGGATCACTTTCAGCAGCTCCGCCGACGGGAACAGCCGCATCGGGCCGGGGCGCTCGCCCGACTGAACGAACACCATCGCCTGCAGTGCTGAGACGGGCTGCTTCCGGTAGAATGCGAAGGCGGTGGGATCCGTCGCGACCCACAGCTGCCGCGCCTCGCAGATCTCGACCAGCCGCAGGACGTGCTCCAGTGGAACCTTCCCGCGGATCCGCCCCTCGAACTCCCGGTAGGCGTGGCCCTGGCTGAGGGGGTGGCAGCCAGCCTCGTCGAGAAGCTGCTCGAGGTATTCCAAGTAGACCGGTCCGTGTGCAGCCCAGTCCCCGAGCCCGTGAGCAAACAGCTCGCGGCGGGAGGTCTCTGTAGCTTCCGGCCCTACAAGCGCCTTGCGGACGGTGGCGCTGAGGGCGTGCTTGTAGTACCTTGGCTTCACCAGCTCACCGTTCTCAAGGATGAGCGAGAAGAAACCCCGCCGCTCGTCGCGATCGTCAGCCACCTCGAGCACAGCCTTCTGATCGACGGCGCCCGAAGCCGCGTAGAGGCGCGCGAGCTCCTCGTTGGTGACATGCGGCGACCGGGCTGCGGTGGTGAGCAGCTTCCCTCGGAGCTCTGTCGGTGTTGTCGTCAGGTAGCGGACAAGCAGCACCGCCAGCGCCGGGCTGTCGGCCGGCATGCGCTCCAGGAGCGCAGTCAGGATGAAGCGCTTCTCGACGGAAGGCAAACTCGGCGCGTCGTCGGGTATGAACTCATCGTCGTCGTCGCAGCCGCCGCCATCCGCCTCAACATCCTTGAAGCAGTCTTCAAACAGCGCCAGCGCCACCTCCGCGCCACACGGGGACTGCATGATCGCCCGGCCGATGAACTCCCAGCGACCCCCCTGCGGGAGGCTCGCCAGCACTGCCACCAGCTCGGGTATGGACGGCAGCTCGCCGCGCGCAAGGGCGTCGGCCGCAGCAGTAGCACGGGCCAGCTTCTCGGTATCGCCGCCGAACCCGCCGTGCAGCCCGTAGCGGTAAGCCTCGCTGCCCCCGCCACTGCGGGATCCGTCGCCGGCTGCTGGCGGCTTCTCCTGCGCTCCTCCACCGTGAACGCCACCGGTGCTGCCTACCGCCCGCGCGGCGCAGCACCGCACCGCCTGGCGGAGGCTGCGCCCCGGCGGCTGCAGCCTGCTGCCCACAAGGCTGCCTTGCACGCCCTGCCGCAGGAGCGACAGGCTTGCTCGGGGGCGAAGCAGCACCAGCATCTCGCAGGGGCCGCCAGAGGGAAGAGGGCTGTGCGGTGTTCCTTCGCGAGAGAATGCGTGTTGTGTGTGGGTGTGCTGCGGAGGGGCTACACAACCTGCGGGGGTGGCGTTGAAGTTGAGTCGCAGGCATCATTGCATGGTGGTTATGATTGGCTCTGCCGTATTGCATCCCCTGACCCGTGACCCAGTGACCGGCTATAGCAAAGGCAGGCAACAGACCCCCCCTGCCAACGACTTCCGCTTCTCCTTCCCACTCTCGACACCGAGAGGATCCCCATTGCAGACAGCAATGACACTGTGCGAAAGCCTGTCGAAGATGTGGTCTGGCTCTCTCCGGCCTCACCGTTGCAGGACCACTCTAGTTCCACCTGCAGTGGGCCGCCCTCGAGGACGACGACCCCGACCTCCATCTACCTGGAGAAGCTCCCGAAGGAGAGCTGGGCCATACCCTTCTTCGTTGAGCACGACTTCGCAATCCGGGCCAGCAATCATGCTGAGTCCTTTAGCAATTCCGCGAAGAGCGCTGCCGCCAGCCCCCCCCCCCCTCCTCGTCTTTGATGGAACAGGCTGGTCGCTAACCATCATTCATCATTCCACTCATTCTGGGTTCCCCCCCCCCCTAGATATTTCATCATTCTACCATCATTCCACCGATGGTGGAATGATGGGATGAAACACACACTACCACCTCATTCACCCACCATTCCCCAGGGCCGAAGAGAGTATGGTTTTGCAGGAACAGATGCTCACTACCGTGGCCTCCGGCGGCTGGGGGGCTCCGCCCCCCAGACCCCCCTGTGCCGTACGTCTCGTACTCAAGTCATTCCATTCCCATCAGGTCAGGGAATCCAACCACTCCAGTAGCCTCAGGAGGACCCAGCCAACTCACACAGAATCTGTCGCCACAATGAACAGATGTTCACTACCGTGGCCTCCAGCGGCTGGGGGGCTCTGCCCCCCAGACCCCCCTGTGGACCATGTAGCGTGTGCCCGGCGAGGAACCAAGCCCTTGCGCTTCGACGGCCATGGCATGTCAGGGGGTAGCGTCGAATCATGGTACCCGCAAACCCGCAAACGAAAGCCTTTTTTTGGTTTCCTCCGGCACCCGAGAATCGCGCGAGCGGGAGAGGAACTGCGGAAGGAACCCAGCGCCTCACACCGTCCACCGACGGGAAAGTTAAGTAACAACACGAGCGCGCGCGAGAAATCGACCCCTAGCGCTTTCCCCCCTGATCCCCCCAAAACAGGAGCGTCCGCCCACCTAATCTCTAAAATCGAAAAAGTTAGCGACAGGCCTGGATTGTGGGCGCGCGGCGGCGGCGGCGAAGCCGCCGCCGCGATCGCGTACGAACCATATTTTACTGCATGGCCACCACTTCCACCCCCACCCCCCCCCCCCACGACTGACCATCATTCCACGAGATCTCGGAATTCAGAAAGTTAGCGACCAGCCTGTTGATGGAATGCGTGAGCATTTCATGTCAGTGTTCCTCGAGCGCCGCAACTCGCAGCTCGACGAGAAGAGCTCCGCTGTTACTTCCAGGTCATCCACGCCCAGGCCACCGAGGTCTACGCGGTTGGGAGGACAACCCTGCGGCCTCCCAACTCTGTCTCTGGCATCGGAAGGAATCGGGAGGAAGCGCCGGGGAGGGGGTGGTGCAGCGGCCTCTGCCGCCGCTACGACAACAAGGCTGGGTGTCGTCCTGAGCATCTCAAGGATGATGCCCCAGCGCTGCCGAAGAGTGCTAAAGGCAGAGCTGCCAAGAAACCAGGAGACAAGCCCGCCCCCCAAGAATGTACATTTCCTGCACCCCCCGACCGGAGGCCGAAACTGCACCCGGCCCGGAGTGCAGGGGGGAGACGGCTGGAGGGGGGCGGGGTGGGGGCAGTGCACCTTCCGTTCCCTATCTGTTTCGCACACAATGCCGCCCATTTCCACCTTTTCCCGCCCCCCCCCCCCCCCCTGTGCTGCTTTGGCCTGATATTGAACTGTTGTTATCCTCGTGTTCTTTTGTTTCGTTCCGAAACCCCTGCTGGCGTGGGTGTGTTGCGGTGCGCCGGGATACTAGATTGATACAAGAAAAGAAGCCCACCCCCCACCCCCCGGCGCCTCGACCGCTGATCCCCGCCACTCACCCATAGACACGAGCACCTCCTAGCACCACCCCACTCCCTCAGACCCTCCATTCTGCCTGCATGCTGGGCATGCGTCCCCCAAGCTGCCAGAAGCTAGCAAAGGCGGGGAGGGTGGCACCCACCATGCTGCAGAAGAAGAGAGACAGCGACGAGGAAGAAGGGGAAAAGAGGTCGGGTGGCGGTGCGGGGTGGGTGGTGTGTGTGTGTCTGCCACTCTGTGTGTGCTTGTTGTTCAACTTTCGGGAGAAAGTGTCCGGCCTGTGTGGGGAGGTGGAACCAGATTGTTGCCCTGGACCCCCCCCCCCTCGCTCACTCCCGTGCTCTGGAGACCCAGATGTGACGGGGTGTGGTGGTGCAGTGGGGGCCAAATCCAGACAATGGTGGCGTGAGGGTGGGCTGCGTGTGGGGGGTCTAGCTGGATGATGCCCGGAGTCTCGTCTGCTGGGGCGCTGGGTGTGCCGAGAGCGTCTCAGAGACAAAAGGTTGCCAAAGAAAAGCGTAGCAACCGTGCTTCCATCTTCCTGAATGATGCGTTGACGCTTCCACCACCCTAGAGCCTGCTGCTTTGATGTGGGTGTGCCGAGAGCGTCTCAGAGACAAAGGTTGCCAAAGAAAAACAAAGGGGGTCTTCGCCGATTTGACAGTTTTTTCGACAAAAGTTCGGCGATTTTTCCTCCTCAAAACAAGGAGGGAAATCCACCAGAACATCCCAGTTTCGACCACCGTCGCGACATTGGCCATCAAAGACGAGACTTGAGGCCCAGACCTTGAAGCCCCGTGACCTTGAACGGCGCAGCTATTCTTTGAAACACCCCCGAAGACCCCGACAGACAGGCCACATCACCCCCACCCCCCACAGAGGACCACCGTCAATCCGGTGGATTTCATTTGATGATGTTTCGTAACGGAATAAAAAAAATTGACGGGCGGAGGGGGGTTTTTGAAGCAGAAGTACATATATACGCAACATGACATGGACAGAGTGAGGGGCAAAAAAAACCAAAAAAGATGCCCCCCCTCTGTCTCTCTCTGTCGACTACGACACCCGTCCGGGAGAACTCTGATCCGTCCCTCGAGTTGCAGATGAATTGCCTCGCCATGCAACTGTAGGCAACCGCGCCACACTCCCCGCCCTTTGATGAGAACTGCGACGGTTCACACCGGAACCAACAGAAAAGCAACGGCCCGCATCCGATGTGCCGCATCCGAACCCGCCAGCTCTTCTCTGCTCCCCACGGGCTGCAAGAACTATAGAATAGCCAGGCCTCGCCCCCGCAACCGCACCCTGCAGCAGCCACCACATGGAGCCAACCCACCGCCCCCTCCGCAGAAGGGGGCGAGTTGGCTGCCTGCTGCGGGGGCTGCTCTCGGGAGGGGTGTAGCCCCCACCCGGGTGCCTTGGGGCTGCCACCACACGACTTTTGTCACGTCTCCGGCCCACAATTCTTCAATTTCCACAGCCCCGACCCTGCCCCATGTGTCCTTCTCAGTAGGCGCGTGCGGGGTTGCCCTCCATGTAGTAGATGAAGGCGCGGTTCACAACCTTGTTGCCACCGGGTGTGGGGTAGTGGCCAGAGAAGTACCAGTTGCCGGGGGTCTTGGGGCACGCCTCCGCGAGACCTGCGAGGTCCTGGAAGATGATCTCAAGCTCGCAGGGAAGGTCGACAGGCTTCAGGATCTCGCTGACCTTCTGGGAGATCTGCTCCGACGTGAAGGGCTCGTAGATGTCGCGCACCCAGTTGCGCACCTGCTCCTTGGGCAGCGTCTCCTGCTGCTTGCACTTCTTGTAGACATCCTGCAGGACGTGCTCCATCCCGTTCTCCTTCAGCAGCGCAACGGCGGCGCGGAAGGCACAGAAGTCACCCATACGGGCCATGTCAATACCGTAACAGTCGGGGTACCGCACCTGGGGCGCAGAGGACACGATGACAATCTTCTTCGGGTTGAGACGCGACAGGATGCGCAGCACACTGTGGCGGGGGGGGTGTGGGTGTGCATGTTACACTTGCATGCAAAAAAAGGAGAAGGGCGCTGCCACTGATGTTTGCTCGTTGCTGCATGCGCCCCAGAATTCCCCCACCTCCCCACCAGGCAGGCTGACGCTGCCCACACGGGGGTGCTCGTTCGTTGGGCAGGCAGTGGCATACGATGTCTTAAGGGTGGTCCCACGCACAATGCTGTCGTCGATGAGCACGACTGTGTCCACCTTCTCACGCGCAATGTCGTACGTGATGTCGTACACAAGTGCCACCATGCTCTCCCGCTCGGCATCCTGAGGTGGTGGGGTGTGGTGGGGGTGGTGGCTGGTGGCACAGCAGTGGGCACAACGCGTGGGAACACAACAGGAGCAGAACCGCACAGGCCCCCGTCGCCATGCAGACCACCAACCGGGCACCTCGAGGCACTTCGGCCTCGGAGGATAATTGCAATCATCACATCGATCCTCATCACGCTCCCGCTCAGGTTCAAAAAGATTCCTGTTTGCTGGGCCATCGCTGGGTCTGACTTCCATACCGAGGTGATGAAGGTGCGCGACTTGGTGTCCTTAATGAGGGGCTTCCCGTACGTGGGGCGGTTCTTCATGATCTCCTGCAGCGCCTCCTCCGTGAGCTTCCCTTCTTGGCTGAGCTGCATGATCGCCTTCGACTTCTGCGTGTCGCAAGCCTCCTCCAGGCCTGCGGTGCGGGGCGTGTGTAGGGCGAGACGAAACAAGGGACAGACTGTCACTGGGCTCCTTTTCCAGGGCAGCCAAAACATGTTCACCGGAACGAAGATTCAAAAAGCCCATGCAGACACACTCCCTCTCTCTCCATACCCTTGATCATCCCGTAGAAGCTAACCTCCGCCGTGTTGGGGATGTAACCGAACACAGCATTGCTGCAGTCAACACGCTCTGCAATCTTCTTGCTGATGATGCGCCCAAGGGCGAAGCGCTCGCTGTAGATCTCAGAGTCGGACCCACGGCTGAAGTAGATGCGCTCGAAGGAACACCGCAGGTTGCGGCCCGGAGGCTTGACCTGAACCTCAGAGAACTGCCCGCTCTTGCGGACAACAAGGGCGTGCCCAGGCTGAAGCTCCTTGATCTGGTGGGTCTTCAGGGTGAAGGCGGTCTGGATGGGTGCGCGCTCGGAGGCGATGCACACCACCTCGTCGTCAGCAAAGTAGAAGCAGGGACGGATGCCATTGGGGTCACGCATCACAAAGGCGTCGCCGTGGCCAAAGATACCACCCATGGCGTACCCGCCATCCCAGTCCTGGGCAGAGTTGCGCAGGATCTTCTGCACGTCCAGGTTGTCTGCGATCAGCTGCGTGATCTGCTTGTTGTTGTATCCCTGCTGCTTGTACTTCTGGAAGAGCTGCTCGTTCTCCAGGTCGAGGAAGTGGCCGATCTTCTCCATAACAGTGACGGTGTCGCTCTTCTCCTTGGGGTGCTGCCCCAGGTTAATCAGGAGGTCGTACAGCTCGTCGACGTTCGTCAGGTTGAAGTTACCCGCAACGCTGAGGCACCGGGTCATCCAGTTGTTCTGCCTGAGGAACGGGTGGCAGTGCTCGATGCTGGACCCGCCGTACGTCCCGTAGCGCAGGTGACCCATCCACACCTCCCCGGTGAAGGCAACGTTGTCCTTCAGGTACTCGCCGTCGTTCAGCTTCTCGGGGTCATCACGCTTCAGGTCCACAAACCTCTTGTTGATGTGCTCAAACACCTCTGACACAGGCTTCTGCCCGTTGGAGCGCGACCGGCTAATATACCGCTTGCCGGGCTGGGGGTCCAGCTTGATGTTCACAACGCCGGCACCGTCCTGACCCCTGTGGCAGAGAGCAAGAAGAGGTTGTGTTGGGAGGGCGGCGTGAGACACTAGCATACCTGTTCCCCATCTTCTCCATGATGAGGAAGAGCTTCGTGCTGCCGTACAGCGGGGTGCCATATTTCCTGCGGGCAGGGGATGGTGGGGAGGCACCAAAAGCACGTGATTTGCATGAGAGAGGGGGTCGGAGAGAGTGTCACTTGCAGCAGGCAGCAACAGCACACAGGGAGCACAGCGAAGGCATACTTGATGTAGTACTCCGGCGGATGCAGCAACCGGAGGAACACAATACCACACATGATGAGAAGCCGGTGTACGCGGCGTCCTGCAGGAGGTGCGATTCGTAGTCAAGAAAGTGTGCCACAGAGACACAGGCAGGGCATTGCGGAAAGGGCGGCCACGTGCAATGCACGACAATGCGGAGGGCGGAGGCGGTGGGCGCGAGATACACAGCAGACGGGCTACAGAAAAAGATTGCAGGGTGGGGTGCCCTGGGGTGGCGGGGGGAAGCATGGGGCAGGGCATCGACACCCACCACCTCCTGGTTGTACCCGCCCTCCCCTGTGTGTCAGCAAACAGTGCCAGCAAGGTCTCGTCTCGTTGTTGGGGGAAGGGGTCGAGAATGACCAGTGAGCCCGGCACAAATGAGAGGGATGTGAATGCCCCTCCCCAGGTCCCGTCAGGCAGAGCTCTCTGAGTGACTCTGTCAAATTGACTGTCTCTGACCCAACTAAGTCAGTCAGTCAATTTGGCCGAGTCACTGAGGGCTATGCTCCAGGGTCCCAGTACGGACCTAAGATCCTCACACCAGATCACGATCGCCCTTCAGGGGGCCGTAGACGTATTGCAAGGCAAGCCATTCTTTTGCACCGCTGCAAGATGGAATTCGCGATCGGCCTTCAGGGAGTCGTCGACGTATTCCAAGGCAGAGCCATTCTTTTGCACTGCTGCGAGACACAGCTCACGATCGGCCTTCAGGGAGTTGTCGACGTAATCCAAGGCAAATCCATTCGTGAGGACGGCTGCGAGGCACAGCTCACGATCGGCCTTCAGGGAGCCGTCGACGTACTGCAAGGTAAAGGCATTCGCTTGCACCACTGCGAGATTGAATTCGCGATCGGCCTTCAGGGAGTCGTCAACATATTGCAAGGCGTAGGCAGCCGTTTGCACTGCTGCGAGACACAACTCACGATCGGCCTTCAGGGAGTCGTCGACGTATTCCAAGGCAGCGCCATTCGCTTCCACTGCTGCAATATTGAATTCGCGATCGGCCTTCAGGGAGCCGTCGACGTACTGCAAGGTAAAGGCATTCGCTTGCACCACTGCGAGATTGAATTCGCGATCGGCCTTCAGGGAGTCGTCAACATATTGCAAGGCGTAGGCAGCCGTTTGCACTGCTGTGAGACACAACTCACGATCGGCCTTCAGGGAGTCGTCGACGTATTGCAAGGCAAAGCCATTCTTTTGCACTGCTGCGAGACACAGCTCACGATCGGCCTTCAGGGAGTCGTCGATGCAATCCAAGGCAAAGGCATTCGTGAGGACGGCTGCGAGACACAGCTCACGATCGGCCTTCAGGGAGTCGTCGCCGAATTTCAAGTACACACTCATTATCGGATGCCGACTTCCATGGCCACCGTCCTGCTGTCTAGATGAACCTACACCCTTTGTGGGATCTGATGAGCGACCACTCGGGCACCTTAAGTCAGCTCTCGGTTCATCCCGCGTCGCCAGTCCTGCTTACCAGAAGTGGCCCACTTGAAACCAGGATTCTACGTCAGGGTACAAGTAAGTTACCCCGAGCTCACGCCCATTTAAAGTTTGAGAATAGGTCGAGGAAGCGGTATCCCCAATGCCTCCAATCATTCGCTTTACCTGGCGTAACTCCTTTTTTGGTTCCAGCTATCCTGAGGGAAACTTCGGAGTGAACCAGCTACTAGATGGTTCGATGGGTCTTTCGCCCCTATACCCAGCTTGGACGAGCGATTTGCACGTCAACACCGCAACGGCCCTCCACCAGGGTTTCCCCCGGCTTCGGCCTATCCAGGCATAGTTCACCATCTTTCGGGTCCCAACAAGTGTACTTTACCTCAAATCCCTTTCCAGTAAATCAGGATCGGGCTGTGCTGCGTCCTCAAGGATTGGCACATCTCCCTTTCAGTGCGGCTTGTGGGTTTGACACCCTAAGCCTCGCACACGTGTTAGACTCCTTGGTCCGTGTTTCAAGACGGGTAGTATAAGGTCGCTGTGTCTAGTGCCTGCCCTACGTAAACTTATCTGCGGCACACACGTCAGACAAAGGTGACAACCCGAAGGAGCCGACACTTAATCTGAACGTATATACAACAGACTTCGCGCCTCAGACAGATACGTATCCTCAGCAGTCTGCCTTTCACCAGTGCAACGCACAAGCAAGGTAGGTGCCACGAATACGACTAGACGTCCTACTACCAAGTTAGGCAGCAGGTTTGAACGGGCCTTATACTCTTATCACTCATCGGTTTCAGGGACTTTTAACTCTCTTTTCAAAGTTCTTTTCATCTTTCCATCACTGTACTTGTTCGCTATCGGTCTCCGGGAGATATTTAGCCTTAGCAGAGGGATACCTGCCGATTAGCTCAGCATTCCCAAACTGAGCGACTCTTGCAAACAGTGAAGCACCCACGCGTTAGAAGGAAGGACGGGACTCTCACCCTCTGTGGCGCTCCATTCCAGAAGACTTACTCCTCCAACGTATGGCCCCCACCGCCGCTTGCACCACATGCCGACACAAGTGCCGGTTCAGGCTTGGGCTCTGCCCTGTTCACTCGCCGTTACTAGGAGCATCGCTGTTGCTTTCTTTTCCTGCGCTGAGTGATATGCTTAAGTTCAGCGCGTAGATCTGCAACCGCTGAGGTCGTTAGGAAAAAGCGCGACCTGATGAGTCAGCCGTAAGACGAATCCCACGAGACCGACTCATTGAGTCGCTCCTAAGCTTGCGCCTTAACTTGTTAGGAGTGACTCAGATGTGTCCCACCTGAACCTTTGCCTTAGAATACGAGGTTTTCCGGCTATGAAATTTGTAAGCGACACTCAACAGCTGCTGGGCACAGGCGAACCTGGCCCGCAAATGCGTTCGACGACCTGATGAGTCTCATGCTTCTGCAATTCCCATTGAATATCGCGTCTAGCTGCGGTCTTCATCGATCCCAGAGCCAAGACATCCACCGATAAGTGCAGTTGTTGTCACCCGCCTGCAGTACCCTAGAGCACTACAGGTGAGGACGCCAAAAGCAGATGCTTTGGGAAAGATTTTTGCCTTACTAAGACCTTGATCAGACTGGCCTCCGAGAAGGACCAGTACCGACTTTGGTAATGATCCTGCTGCAGGTTCACCTACAGCAACCTTGTTACGACTTTTGCTTCCTCTAGCTGAAAAATATTGCTTGGGTTCGGAACGCAACAATTGGAAATCCAAGAGTCGCAACCTCCCCCAAGCTCTATCCTACAGCCAATCGGTAGCAACGACGGGCGGTGTGTACAAATGGCAGGGACGTAATCAGTGCAAGCTGATGACTTGCGCCTACTAGGCATTCCTCATTCAAGGAGAATAATTGCAATCATCGATCCTCATCACGACGCAAGTTCAAAAGATTTCCCTTCCTCTTCAAGATAGGTTGCCGAAAGGCAATCAGACTCGTTGAATGCGTCAGTGTAGTGCGCGTGCAGCCTAGGACATTTAGGAGCATCACAGACCTGCTATTGGCTCGCTCTTCCGCGTGCTATAGACGCACGCAGTCCCCTTAAGAAGTGGATTCCTTGTTTCAAGTAAGGTCTAGGACCAGACTTGCCTTGCGGACAACAGGCTCACCTATTTAAGGGTCGAGATCTCGTTCGTTAACGGAATCAACCAGACAAATCACTCCACCAACCAGGAGCGGCCATGCACCACCACACAATGGATCGAGAAAGAGCTCTCAATCTGTCAATCCTTACATTGTCCTGACCTAGTAAAATTCCCCGTGTTGAGTCAAATTAAGCCGCATACTCCACGCCTGGTGGTGTCATTCCGTCAATTCCTTTAAGTTTCAGCCTTGCGAATGTACTCCCCCCTGAACCCATAATCTTTGATTTCTCGTTTCAAGGGTAGTGCCGTAGGGGCCATAGTGGTGCACCCTTCGATCCTGAGACGGCATCGTTTACAGTCGTGGACTACGACGGTATCTGATCATCTTCGATCCCCACACTCTCGTTCTTGATTAATGAAGACATTCTTGTCGAATGCTTTCGCAGAAGTTCGTCTTCCCGCGATCTAAGAATTTCACCTCTGACGTGGGAGTACGTACGACCCCGGCAGTCCCTATTGATCCCGCTGAACCGCGGTCTTACTTGAATCCGAAGATACGAGAAAGAATCCAACGGCTCGAATTACTCCTTCTCGGGCTGAAAACCAACAAAATAGAACCGAGAGGATCGATCCCTTGTTATTCCATGCTTTGGAGGATCCTTGAAATCGGTAGTGGACAGTAGCGGACAGTAGCGGACAGGGCGGACATTTCCTTGTGGAAAAAGTGCCCGAAAAAAAAAATTCGAAAAGGTCCCCCTTACAGAATTAGCCTTTTTTCAAAAAATCGGAAAATTTCGGACCGCAATTTGTACCCAAGAAAGTGCCGAATTTTCGGACTTGGTCCGATTTGAACGATTTCCGTGCCTCTTGCAACCCCCATGAGGGGGGGGGCTGCTGTTTCGGGTTCTTCCGGTGGTACATGCTGGGGTGTCAGGACAGGGAATCCTGCTCGCTGTACCCGGTGATCCCTGACGCAGCCAGGAAGTGGAGAGCCTTGGAACCCTGGTTGAGGCCTGTAACACCCGGCCTTCCTGCCACTTGTGGCATTGTGGAGTGGAGGTGGATATGGAGAAGGTTCTCTCTCCGTCCGGTCGAGCACAACCGTCCTCTCCAGCCAGGGGTCATCTACTTTCCAAACAAGGGCCAGGAACATGCTCAAACAAACCAATTGATCAGAAAATCTGGCTTGCCGTGGAATCATTGAGCATTGGGGAGTGGTTTGCCCCCTTGCTGCGTATGACATGTCCATTTTTGACGATTTTTGGGCAGAATTTGGTGCGTGGGACCTTTCGATTTTCATGTTTTTTTTCGGAATTTCGTGGGGACCGGTACCCCATTTGAGGGCCAAAAATCTCATTTCCGAGGCCTGGGAATGGTCGCAGTGGCCTCAGATGTCCAAAAACGTTCAATTGACCTCTCCTCGAAAAAAAAATCGAAAGGTCCCCCCTACTACTGGCACCCCGGATTAGGACATGTCTCTGGGGGTGTCCGGGGGGCATTTTTGGCCCATTTTTGGCTGGGGAAAATGGGCCATTTTTCACGATTTTTTTCGATTTTTTGTCCGGACCGGCACCGCATTTGAGGGGCCAAAATCTGATTTCCGAGGCCCGGGAATGGTCGCAGTGGCTTCATTTGGCCAAAAACGTTCAATTTACCCCTCCCCAAAAAAAAATTCGAAAGGGTCCCCCTACAAATCGCCGGTCTTAGGAAATTTTTTTTTGGGCACCCAGATTTCAAAATTTTTCAAACTATTTTCTGGACCAAAAATCAAACTATTGAGGTCCTGGCCGGACATGTCCGGGGGGGGGGGGTCAAAATTGGATTTCCCGAATTTCCGGGTCCGGACATGTCCGCCCGGACATCCGGACACCAGAAAATGTCCGCCCGGTCTGTGCAGGGAAGATGGCTCGGCGTGAAAAATAACCTGATGCCATGCAAGGTACTCCCCTAGTTTTCAATGGAAATTGGCCCATATCAACAGGAAATGGCTGGAACACCCGTCGTTTCAGCAGGTTCACCCGTCGTGCCGACGGGTGCCACCCGTCGACTCGACGGGTGGACCCGTCGTTTCACCCGTCGTCATTTCACCCGTCGTCCCGACTAGTCGTCCGGGCGACTAGTCCGTGGTGGGCCCGGACATCCGGACACCCGGATTTCCGGTCCGGATATGTCCGCCCTGTCCGCCCTGAAATCGCCTAAGGGGCCGGGGGAAATCCAGGAAATTCGGGAAATCCAGGAATATGAAGAATCCTCCTTTACCATTCAAGACTTACGCCTGCATTGGGCACGCTGGTTTGTTCACAGTAACATCGGTGGTCGACCCGTATGCGCATGGTGTACGCGTAAGCGCTTTCAACTCCCGTATCCCGGATCTGCATGCACTCAGGTCAGGGATATCTCTTGATCCTCATGCACTCAGCTCAGGGACGTCTCTTGATCTTCATGCACTCAGGTCAGGGATTTCTCTTGATCTTCATGCACTCAGCTCAGGGATTTCTCTTGATCTGCATGCACTCAGCTCAGGGATTTCTCTTGATCTGCCTGCACTCAGGTCAGGGATTTCCCTTGATCTGCATGCACTCAGCTCAGGGACTTCTCTTGATCTTCATGCACTCAGCTCAGGGATTTCTCTTGATCTGCATGCACTCAGGTCAGGGATTTCTCTTGATCTGCATGCACTCAAGTCAGGGATATCTCTTGATCCTCATGCACTCAGCTCAGGGACTTCTCTTGATCTTCATGCACTCAGGTCAGGGACTTCTCTTGATCTTCATGCACTCAGCTCAGGGATTTCTCTTGATCTGCCTGCACTCAGGTCAGGGATTTCTCTTGATCTGCATGCACTCAGCTCAGGGACTTCTCTTGATCTTCATGCACTCAGCTCAGGGATTTCTCTTGATCTGCATGAACTCAGCTCAGGGAATTCTCTTGATCTTCATGCACTCAGGTCAGGGATGTCTCTTGATCTGCCTGCACTCAGGTCATGGATTTCTCTTGATCTGCCTGCACTCAGGTCAGGGATTTCTCTTGATCTGCATGCACTCAGGTCAGGCATTTCTCTTGATCTTCATGCACTCAGGTCAGGGATTTCTCTTGATCTGCATGAACTCAGCTCAGGGATTTCTCTTGATCTTCATGCACTCAGGTCAGGGATGTCTCTTGATCTGCCTGCACTCAGGTCATGGATTTCTCTTGATCTGCCTGCACTCAGGTCAGGGATTTCTCTTGATCTGCATGCACTCAGGTCAGGGATATCTCTTGATCCTCATGCACTCAGCTCAGGGACTTCTCTTGATCTTCATGCACTCAGGTCAGGGATTTCTCTTGATCTTCATGCACTCAGCTCAGGGATTTCTCTTGATCTGCATGAACTCAGCTCAGGGATTTCTCTTGATCTTCATGCACTCAGGTCAGGGATGTCTCTTGATCTGCCTGCACTCAGGTCATGGATTTCTCTTGATCTGCCTGCACTCAGGTCAGGGATTTCTCTTGATCTTCATGCACTCAGGTCAGGGATTTCTCTTGATCTGCATGAACTCAGCTCAGGGATTTCTCTTGATCTTCATGCACTCAGGTCAGGGATGTCTCTTGATCTGCCTGCACTCAGGTCATGGAGTTCTCTTGATCTGCCTGCACTCAGGTCAGGGATTTCTCTTGATCTGCATGCACTCAGGTCAGGGATATCTCTTGATCCTCATGCACTCAGCTCAGGGACTTCTCTTGATCTTCATGCACTCAGGTCAGGGATTTCTCTTGATCTTCATGCACTCAGCTCAGGGATTTCTCTTGATCTGCATGAACTCAGCTCAGGGATTTCTCTTGATCTTCATGCACTCAGGTCAGGGATGTCTCTTGATCTGCCTGCACTCAGGTCAGGCATTTCTCTTGATCTTCATGCACTCAGGTCAGGGATTTCTCTTGATCTGCATGCACTCAGGTCAGGGATATCTCTTGATCCTCATGCACTCAGCTCAGGGACTTCTCTTGATCTTCATGCACTCAGCTCAGGGATTTCTCTTGATCTTCATGCACTCAGCTCAGGGATTTCTCTTGATCTTCATGCACTCAGGTCAGGGATTTCTCTTGATCTTCATGCACTCAGGTCAGGGATATCTCTTGATCCTCATGCACTCAGCTCAGGGACTTCTCTTGATCTTCATGCACTCAGGTCAGGGATTTCTCTTGATCTTCATGCACTCAGCTCAGGGATTTCTCTTGATCTTCATGCACTCAGGTCAGGGATTTCTCTTGATCTTCATGCACTCAGGTCAGGGATTTCTCTTGATCTGCATGCACTCAGGTCAGGGATATCTCTTGATCCTCATGCACTCAGCTCAGGGACGTCTCTTGATCTTCATGCACTCAGGTCAGGGATTTCTCTTGATCTTCATGCACTCAGCTCAGGGATTTCTCTTGATCTGCCTGCACTCAGGTCAGGGATTTCTCTTGATCTGCATGCACTCAGCTCAGGGACTTCTCTTGATCTTCATGCACTCAGCTCAGGGATTTCTCTTGATCTGCATGCACTCAGGTCAGGGATTTCTCTTGATCTGCATGCACTCAGGTCAGGGATTTCTCTTGATCTGCATGCACTCAGGTCAGGGATATCTCTTGATCCTCATGCACTCAGCTCAGGGACTTCTCTTGATCTTCATGCACTCAGGTCAGGGATTTCTCTTGATCTGCATGCACTCAGCTCAGGGATTTCTCTTGATCTGCCTGCACTCAGGTCAGGAATTTCTCTTGATCTGCATGCACTCAGCTCAGGGACTTCTCTTGATCTTCATGCACTCAGCTCAGGGATTTCTCTTGATCTGCATGAACTCAGCTCAGGGAATTCTCTTGATCTTCATGCACTCAGGTCAGGGATGTCTCTTGATCTGCCTGCACTCAGGTCATGGATTTCTCTTGATCTGCCTGCACTCAGGTCAGGGATTTCTCTTGATCTGCATGCACTCAGGTCAGGGATATCTCTTGATCCTCATGCACTCAGCTCAGGAACTTCTCTTGATCTTCATGCACTCAGGTCAGGGATTTCTCTTGATCTTCATGCACTCAGCTCAGGGATTTCTCTTGATCTGCATGAACTCAGCTCAGGGATTTCTCTTGATCTTCAAGCACTCAGGTCAGGGATGTCTCTTGATCTGCCTGCACTCAGGTCAGGCATTTCTCTTGATCTTCATGCACTCAGGTCAGGGATTTCTCTTGATCTGCATGCACTCAGGTCAGGGATATCTCTTGATCCTCATGCACTCAGCTCAGGGACTTCTCTTGATCTTCATGCACTCAGGTCAGGGATTTCTCTTGATCTTCATGCACTCAGCTCAGGGATTTCTCTTGATCTGCATGAACTCAGCTCAGGGATTTCTCTTGATCTTCATGCACTCAGGTCAGGGATGTCTCTTGATCTGCCTGCACTCAGGTCAGGCATTTCTCTTGATCTTCATGCACTCAGGTCAGGGATTTCTCTTGATCTGCATGCACTCAGGTCAGGGATATCTCTTGATCCTCATGCACTCAGCTCAGGGACTTCTCTTGATCTTCATGCACTCAGGTCAGGGATTTCTCTTGATCTTCATGCACTCAGCTCAGGGATTTCTCTTGATCTTCATGCACTCAGGTCAGGGATTTCTCTTGATCTGCATGCACTCAGGTCAGGGATATCTCTTGATCCTCATGCACTCAGCTCAGGAACTTCTCTTGATCTTCATGCACTCAGGTCAGGGATTTCTCTTGATCTTCATGCACTCAGGTCAGGGATTTCTCTTGATCTGCATGCACTCAGGTCAGGGATATCTCTTGATCCTCATGCACTCAGCTCAGGGACTTCTCTTGATCTTCATGCACTCAGGTCAGGGATTTCTCTTGATCTTCATGCACTCAGCTCAGGGATTTCTCTTGATCTGCATGCACTCAGGTCAGGGATATCTCTTGATCCTCATGCACTCAGCTCAGGGACTTCTCTTGATCTTCATGCACTCAGGTCAGGGATTTCTCTTGATCTTCATGCACTCAGCTCAGGGATTTCTCTTGATCTGCATGAACTCAGCTCAGGGATTTCTCTTGATCTTCATGCACTCAGGTCAGGGATGTCTCTTGATCTGCCTGCACTCAGGTCAGGCATTTCTCTTGATCTTCATGCACTCAGGTCAGGGATTTCTCTTGATCTGCATGCACTCAGGTCAGGGATATCTCTTGATCCTCATGCACTCAGCTCAGGGACTTCTCTTGATCTTCATGCACTCAGGTCAGGGATTTCTCTTGATCTTCATGCACTCAGCTCAGGGATTTCTCTTGATCTTCATGCACTCAGGTCAGGGATTTCTCTTGATCTTCATGCACTCAGGTCAGGGATATCTCTTGATCCTCATGCACTCAGCTCAGGGACTTCTCTTGATCTTCATGCACTCAGGTCAGGGATTTCTCTTGATCTTCATGCACTCAGCTCAGGGATTTCTCTTGATCTTCATGCACTCAGGTCAGGGATTTCTCTTGATCTTCATGCACTCAGGTCAGGGATTTCTCTTGATCTGCATGCACTCACGTCAGGGATATCTCTTGATCCTCAGGCACTCAGCTCAGGGACTTCTCTTGATCTTCATGCACTCAGGTCAGGGATTTCTCTTGATCTTCATGCACTCAGCTCAGGGATTTCTCTTGATCTTCATGCACTCAGGTCAGGGATTTCTCTTGATCTGCATGCACTCAGGTCAGGGATATCTCTTGATCCTCAGGCACTCAGCTCAGGGACTTCTCTTGATCTTCATGCACTCAGGTCAGGGATTTCTCTTGATCTTCATGCACTCAGCTCAGGGATTTCTCTTGATCTTCATGCACTCAGGTCAGGGATTTCTCTTGATCTGCATGCACTCAGGTCAGGGATATCTCTTGATCCTCAGGCACTCAGCTCAGGGACTTCTCTTGATCTTCATGCACTCAGGTCAGGGATTTCTCTTGATCTTCATGCACTCAGGTCAGGGATTTCTCTTGATCTGCATGCACTCAGGTCAGGGATATCTCTTGATCCTCAGGCACTCAGCTCAGGGACTTCTCTTGATCTTCATGCACTCAGGTCAGGGATTTCTCTTGATCTTCATGCACTCAGCTCAGGGATTTCTCTTGATCTTCATGCACTCAGGTCAGGGATTTCTCTTGATCTGCATGCACTCAGGTCAGGGATATCTCTTGATCCTCATGCACTCAGCTCAGGGACGTCTCTGGATCTTCATGCACTCAGGTCAGGGATTTCTCTTGATCTTCATGCACTCAGCTCAGGGACTTCTCTTGATCTGCATGCACTCAGCTCAGGGATTTCTCTTGATCTGCCTGCACTCAGGTCAGGGATTTCTCTTGATCTGCATGCACTCAGCTCAGGGACTTCTCTTGATCTTCATGCACTCAGCTCAGGAATTTCTCTTGATCTGCATGCACTCAGCTCAGGGATTTCTCTTGATCTTCATGCACTCAGGTCAGGGATTTCTCTTGATCTTCATGCACTCAGGTCAGGGATATCTCTTGATCCTCAGGCACTCAGCTCAGGGACTTCTCTTGATCTTCATGCACTCAGGTCAGGGATTTCTCTTGATCTGCATGCACTCAGGTCAGGGATATCTCTTGATCCTCAGGCACTCAGCTCAGGGACTTCTCTTGATCTTCATGCACTCAGGTCAGGGATTTCTCTTGATCTTCATGCACTCAGCTCAGGGATTTCTCTTGATCTTCATGCACTCAGGTCAGGGATTTCTCTTGATCTGCATGCACTCAGGTCAGGGATATCTCTTGATCCTCATGCACTCAGCTCAGGGACGTCTCTGGATCTTCATGCACTCAGGTCAGGGATTTCTCTTGATCTTCATGCACTCAGCTCAGGGACTTCTCTTGATCTGCATGCACTCAGCTCAGGGATTTCTCTTGATCTGCCTGCACTCAGGTCAGGGATTTCTCTTGATCTGCATGCACTCAGCTCAGGGACTTCTCTTGATCTTCATGCACTCAGCTCAGGAATTTCTCTTGATCTGCATGCACTCAGCTCAGGGATTTCTCTTGATCTTCATGCACTCAGGTCAGGGATTTCTCTTGATCTTCATGCACTCAGCTCAGGGATTTCTCTTGATCTGCATGCACTCAGGTCAGGGATATCTCTTGATCTTCATGCACTCAGCTCAGGGATTTCTCTTGATCTTCATGCACTCAGCTCAGGGATTTCTCTTGATCTGCCTGCACTCAGCTCAGGGATTTGTCTTGATCTGCCTGCACTCAGCTCAGGGGGGGGACCAACGATTTCTTAAGCTACAGTTTCTGTACTTCATTGGTATACACACTCGTGCTCCCTGGTCGGCTGGGTTTGGTTGGGCCCCCCCCCCCCCCCTCCCTTGGGCATCCCCCATTCCACCCCTTCCCTCACCCTTTTCCCCTTTCCAATCTTCTTGACCTTGTGGGCGGGCAGAGCCGGGAGGGCTGGTTGGGCCTTAGATTCATTTTACTGCAACCAACAACCCACTCCCCCTTGGGCCACTTGTCCCTTGGGCTCTGTTCCCCACCATCCATCCCCCTCCACTCCCCCAACCCCCAACCCCACGAGCACGAGCGATGGAAGGGCGAGAGCCGCCCAGGCGATGGCAGGCCCAGATGGGGGCGACGCTGGCGGTCGTGGCGCTCGCGGTGCTGACGACAGCACCGCTGGAGCAGAAGCAGCCCGGGTCGCCCCCGGTAGCGCAGCCCGGGTCGCCCCCGGTCGCAGGAGAGCGCGGGCTGGCCGCCCCTGACGAGGGGCGCGCCAGGCGAGAGGAGCAGGGGCCTCGTGCGAGGCCTCTGCTGACACCCTGCCTGCAAGGCAGGGGAGCGCGTCGGCCTCACCCGCCGGCAGTGCGCACCTCTCGCGGGAAAGTAGTGGTTGCGGCACGCCCACCACGTCCCCCCAACATGCTGCAAGCGGCGGTTCCGCTAACGGTGAGGCCGCCGGGCCGTGCCCCAGCCCACCGACAGCAGCGGAAGGGGTGGCAGCCCGGGTCGCCCCCGGTCCCCGCGAGTTGGCTGGGCCAGGTCCCCCGAGGGACCAGGCCAACGGTACCGCTGCCTGTGTCTCTCCCCTCCCCCCTTGGGGGCCCCATGGGTGGATTGGGTGGGAGGTGGAACGGGAGCTGGGCCACCCCCCCTTTGGGTGGCGAATGGGTGGTGGCAGGGAGGGTGCCCCCCCCCCGTTGGGGTGGTGACCGGGTGGTGGCAGGGAGGGTCGGTGGGGACAACAACAGCAACGAAGCCAGCGTGGCCGACACGGGTCTCGCGAACGGGAGCGCTGTCCAGCTAGCCCCACGCCGGCTCAGGGTCAGGACACCAGCAGTCTTCTCATCGATGCATCGCAACAATACATACCGCATCGCACGGACGGGGTGTGAGACGCCGCGTGCTGCGGGTCACTACGACAACGGGCACCTCACTACATGTGGCGCCATCACTGCTGCGGGCCTGGCACACAGCAACGGGACTTTTTCTACTGCATTCCCTGTCGGCGGGACGCGGTGGGCAACGGGCTATTCTGACGACACTATCTGCAGGCAGCTGACATCAACGAAGGAGGTGGGGTGCATGTTGGACTGCAGCGTGTACAGGGCAGCGAGGACGCACGGTGGGCGTCTGGCGACTGGGGACGACAAAGGCAAAGTACGTGTGAGGGACTTGAAAGGGTTGCGGAGCGCCACAGTGCTGGAGCGTAGCAGCGGGGAGGTTTACAGCATTGCGGGGTCGGGCCTGAGGAACTTCGGCGGGCCAGGGGGGAGGTGTGGTGGCAGACAGACGTGTGCGGACCCCAAGCCGACCCTCTCCGACCTCAAGGGCTCCACTTGCACCTGCGCGGTCAACAACACAGTGACAGTGACTGGGGTGAAGACAACATGCACGCGCGATGAGGCCGTGGCAAAGCCGTGGGGTGACGGTCGGACCTGCAAGGACCCCAACATAAAGTGCTCGTGGGACTGCGGCAGCGGCGACGACGGCACCTGTGGGGCAGGGTGGGGCATTCACGGCCGGGCCAGACTACTCCGGGTGTTATGGTGGGCGGCGCAGCGGAGCGGCATCGTGGGGCCAATGGTGGCGGGGGTGGCGCTGCTCTGCGGCGACGTGGGAGCCAGTGTGGCATGGGTGGCGCAGGTGACGGGGCGAGCAGCCTGGGGGCCCATGGCAGAGGGCCGCCTCCGCGTCGCCCGCTTGCAGCTGGTGTGGATCGGGTGGACGCTCTGGTGCGGGGCGTGTGTGGAGGCGGAGGCAGGAGGCTGGGAGGGGCTGCAGGGGAGCGGCGCGGTGCTGCTGAGTGCGGGGTGGCTGGGTGCGCGGTGGGCGACCCTCCGCGCTCACATGGCGTGGTGGCCGAGTGGGGCGCAGGCCCTCTCCCTGACGCTGTGGATGCTTGTGGTGCTGGCGGGAGTGGCGGACCCGATGGGGCTGTTGCCTGCGTGGGGAGTGGAGGGCCTCGCCTGGGTGGATGTGGCAGCGGGCGCAGCAGGCGGGTGGGTGACGGGACTGTGCGGGGCCGCGGGTCCGTGGCTGCTCATGGCGTGTGCGCAGCTGAGCATCTGGTGGCTCTTTGAGCCGTACCCTCGGGAGGGCCGCCAGCCCAGACGCAGATGGCGGGCTCGCCGACCGAGCCGAGCGGTGTCGATGTGGTGGGTGGGAGGAGGGCGTCGCCTGGTACGGCGGGCGGCGCTCATGGGGGTGCGAGTGTTCGGGGGCGCCCGCCGGGGGGACGGGGTGCTTTGCCCAGGGCCGGGACCGGGAGTGGCGCACGTGCCCTCGGAGTGCTGGAAGCCAGACGGGCCACCGGAGGAGGCCCTCCCGGTCCTGCAGGCAGCTGGGGTACGAAGCTGTGTACCAGGGGACAACCTGGTCGTGGCAGACGGCGCGTTGCAGCGCTGGGCAGACGCGGGCGAGTGTGTGGTGGTGTGGGTGCAGGGCGGGGACCTCCCGGTGGTGTACGCAGCACCGACGTACCGGGCCAAGACGCGGGAGGCTCTCCGCCGGTACCCCAAGGTGGTGCTGGCGCCGTCGGAGACGGGGGTTGCCTGTGCGGTTGCGTCGGAAGCGCAGGCGACGAGGCTGATGGGCAAGGGGCGGCTGGTCTGGGATGCGAGCGGTGACGGAGCGGCTTGCGTAGCGCTGGCACCGGACGCGCTGAGCGGTGGGGGCGAGGGGCAGAGCATGCGGGCGGTGGACGCCATCCTGCCGGTCGGAGCATCCCGGGTCCCCAACGTGTCGCAGCACGACTGTGGGTACCTGGCGCTAGGGTACGAGCAGGAGGAGGTGCAGAGCGAGCGGGACGCGATCGCAACGCTGGCTGCGAGTCAGCCCAACCTCAAGGGCTTCTTCACGTCGCCGGAGGCATACGCGGAGTACCTATGCGGGGTGCGAGCGGAGAGGCACATGGACCACCTCACCCTGCACCTCGCGGCGCGTGAGGGGGACTTCCAGGTGCTGGTGGTGCAGCCGGGGCAGCCCACGCTCCTCATCGGGGCGGTCCCCAAGAAGCCGCGCCCCAAAGCGCCGAGGGGACCGGGCAGGAAGGAGGGGGATCCGCTGCGGGTCGTGGCACTGGCGAGCACCCACTACGAGAAGGTCGTTGCGTCCGCTACGGCGCTAGCAGAGCTGAAGCGGGCTGCGAAGCGCACCACCCTGACTGCGCAGAACGCGGGAGAGCAGCCGGCCGAGGGAGGCGACGGGGTGGACATCTCGGGGAAGCTAGTCGAGGTCGCCACGTCGAAGTGCTGGTGTCCGGTCGACACGTGCTCCCGCTCGCTGGTGAGGGGCGGGTCGTCGATACAGCGCTCGTCCCTCACCAAACACATGAACAAGCATGTGGAAGAGGACGGTATCTCCCCCCGGGAGATGCAGCAGCTGCTGCGGCAGTCGGGCCTGCGCACGTGTGCGGTGTGCAGCACGGTGATGGCGCTGACGGACTCGAAGCGCAAGCAGGCGGAGGTGTGCCGGGCCTGCGAGCCGAAGGTGCAGGCCGAGGAGCTGGGGGAGCCGAGTGCGGCCCAGGGCCGCTACGAGGGCCTGCCGGAGTGGGGGCGCATCGCCGAGTCGGGGGTGCGGACGTGGGAGGCGGTCCCCAGAGAGCTGCAGGGGGAATGGGCGGCGTGCTTCCGGGACGCGTGCCGGGAGGCGGCAGCGACGCAGACGGACGCGGCGTACCGGGTGCTCGCCATGGTGCCGCAGCTCGCGCTGCGGAAGGAGCGGATGGGCAAGGCGCGCAAGGCCCAGACGCTCCGCCAGCGGCGGCTGCTGATCGGGAGGCTGCGCCAGGGGGAGCACGCCCAGGTGTGGGCTGCGGAGGCGGGGAAGCGCAAGCCCGGGGGCGAGCCAGCACGGCCCCCGGCGGGGCAGGGGGACCCGACGGAGGAGCACCGGCGCTGGCAGGGGCGGGTGCAGAAGTTGACGGCGCAGGGCCGCACGTCGGCGGCGGTGAAGGCTCTGACACCGGATGCGGTCGCCCCCCAGTCGGACGAGACGCTGCAGCAGCTCCAGAAGAAACACCCGACGGGGAAGCCGGCGCAGTGCGGCAAGGTGGACCCAGCACTTTGTGAGGCGTTTACCCCGCTGGAAGTGCTGAAGGCGGTGAACGGGTTTCCCACGGGGTCCGCAGGGGGTTCCCTCGGGCTCAGGCCGGATCACCTGAAGGCGGCGGTGGCGCACCCGACTGCACGTGCCCTCCCGGCGCTCACGCATCTGGTGAACGGGTTGGCGCGGGGGGCGGCGCCGGACACGACACGGGCATGGCTGGCGGGGGCGAGCCTGACGGCGCTCCGCAAGGGGGACGCGGATGTGCGGCCAATCGCGTGTGGCGAGTCGATCAGGCGCCTGGTGGCGAAGCTCATCGCGGCGAGGCATCGGGACGAGGCGAAGACGATTCTCCTTCGGGGTAAGCAGGTCGGGGTGGGTGTACGGCAGGGGGCGGAGGCGGCGACGGCGGTGGTCGCCAACTTCGCTGCGAGGAGCAAGGGCCAGGACGCGTGCATCCTCAAGATCGACTACACGAACGCGTTTAACGCGGTCGATCGCACAGCCTTCCTGAAGCAGGTTGAGGAGAAGTTCCCGGGGATGTTGCCGTGGGTGGCGTGGTGCTACACGCAACCCACGAACCTGCAGTTTGGGGATAAACGCCTGCAGTCAGCATGTGGTGTGCAGCAGGGGGACCCCCTGGGGCCGCTGCTCTTCTCCCTGGCGATCGCGCCCATAGCAGAGGAGGTGGCACAACTCCCGGGTGTCCAAGGGACAGTGTGGTTCCTCGATGACGGGGTGGTGATGGGCTCAGGGTACGCGGTGAGCCGAGCGTACGAGCACATCGTGCGGCGCAGCCGGGACATGGGGCTTACGGTCCGGGAGGACAAGTGTGAGCTGGTGGACATAGCGGGTCACTCCCTCGCGACATGGGAAGGGTGGGGCCTGAAGGTGAAGGAGAAGCCCAAGGGATCGCCACTTGAGGGCATCCGATGGATCCGGGAGAGCAACTTCGAGCTGCTCGGAGCCCCCATTGGTGACGCGGCATGGTGCGAGGAGTACATGCAGGCTCGGGTCAAGGTCTTCGTCAGGTCGCTGGACGCGCTGGACAAGCTGTCGGATTCGCAGACCGCCTTCGTCCTGCTGCGGGAGTGCCTGGGGTTTGCTCGTATGGTCTTCTTCATGCGGGCTATAGGGGCTACGGGGGCGACGAAGTATCTGGACAGGTACGACGCGCGGGTCCAGCGGAGCCTCGCACGGCTCCTGGGGTACGAGGATGAGTGTCTCCCCCAGGAGGCGGTGCTGCAGGCGTCGCTCCCGGTGCGGGTCGGCGGCCTCGGTGTCCGTAAGGCCGCGGACCACTGGCATGCGGCGGCGCTGGCGTCGAGTGCAGGGACTGCGGGGCTCTGCCGCAGGCTGGACCGCAACTTCGTCTGGGACGCGGAGGGCTGGCGGCGGACCGCGCTCTCGTACAACGAGATGGTGGCAGAGGGGTGGCAGGTGGACCCAGATGCACCCCCAGTCAGAGCCCCGGAGCAGCGCACCCTGTCCCTCGGCATCCTGGAGGCAGGGTACAACGCCCTGATGGAGGGTGCAGACGCTGCGACGCGCGCCAGGCTGAACTCGCAGCTGCTGAGGGGGTGTGGGGCATGGCTGACAGGGAGCCCAGGCCGCTGGGAGGCGATGCCCGCGCAAGCCTTCCAGGCGGTGCTACGGCTCCGGATGGGGCTGCCGCTGTTCGGATCGCTGGAGCGGTGTGGGTGCTGTGGGAGAGACGGGGTGCTGGATCCTCATGGGGAACACGCCGCGCTCTGCGAGAAGGGCGGGGGGGCGGTGCTGCGGCACGAGGCAGTGGCCGACGCGCTCCTGGGGATGGCCCGCAAGGTGGGACTGGGTGCGGAGCGGGAAACCGCCGGCTTGCTGCAGGACAGGAGGCGCCCAGGGGATGTCACTCTGCGCCAAGGGTTCATGGACGGCAGGGTCACTGCGATCGACGTCGCGGTGGTGAATCCTCTGGCGCCGTCGTACGTCCAGTTGGCGGCGCGGACGGTGGGCGGGGCCGCAGCGCGTCGGCAAGCGGACAAGGTCCGCAAGTACCGGGACGACGAGGCGGTGCGAGGAGGTCGGCTGGCCTTTGAGCCCTTTGTGATCGAACTGTTTGGAGGCTGGGGGCAGCGCGCGGCCTCCATCATGAACAGGTTGGTGGCGATCGGGGCGTCCAGGCTGGGCGTGGGTAGGGTGGGGCTGGCCCAGCAAGCAGCCCGGAGCATGGGCTGGGCGTTCCAGAAGGCGGTGGGGTTGTCCCTCCTGGCGTGTGGGGAGCTGTGCTCTCAGGCAGGGGGAACACGCAGGCAGGTGTGCCTGGAGGCGACCCCGGTGATCGACCCTGCGACGTACGTGCAGTTCGGGGACCTGATGCCGGGGGTGGTGATGGAGGAGGTGCCGCCAGATGACACAGGTGGGGAAGACGAGGACGGGAGCGAGGGGGAGTTTGGACCGGACCCCGAACCGCCAGCGGAGGAGCGCGCCTTCGACGTGAAGGTGGCGCAGTGGCGGAAGAGGTGCGACCCCCGGGGGGAGAAGACCGCAGCGCAGTGTCTGCAGGAGGGGTGTGCAGCCAGTCTCCCCGCCTGGTACCAGCTGCGGCAGCTGGGGGGCACAATGCCGACGGGGCAAGCAGTCGACGGGGTTGAGGCCGTCATCAGGGGTGGTGACGCGCCGTGTTCGCTGGAGCAGGCGCGGAGGCAGGCAGTCGGGTTGGTGCTGAACGCTCCGGAGCTGCGGCCAGAAGTGGCAGATCCTGCGGAATGGAGCTGCCGGATGCGGGCGCCGACACGCTTGCCAGATGGCAGTGTGCCACAGGAGGCATGGGCGAACATGGCGGTGCTGCGGGCGCTGGCAGTGGTGCTGCGTGTGGAGATCCTCGTCCTGCGGGACTACGGGGAGCCAGTGGTGTGCAGGCCGAGGCCGGAGGCGCAGGTGCGGACACGCTTCGCTTTGTGTGCGGACGGGCGGGGTTTTGTGCGGGTCGACGTGGAGGTGGACACATCGCAGCTGCCGGCGGGGCCAGAGGCGGCCGTTGCGGAGCCGATGGAGAGGGTGTTCGCCGGCCAGGCTGGGGCGATCTGCCACATTTGCAGGGAGAAGGTGGGGCCGCAGTCTCTCCACCTCCGGTGCCGTAAGTGCATGCAGGCGGCGTGCATGGCGTGTGGTGGGGAGGACCTGCCGTGCGCTTGTCCGAGGGGGCGTTTGCGGTTGGTGCAGGCGTCGGGGCGGCCCCGCGGGTGGGCGGCGGTGGTGAAAGAGGAGGTGTGCGAGGAGGCAGGGGAGCCGGGTGCGGCCCCGAAGAAGCGACGGGCGGGTGGGGCGGGAGCGACGGCAGCACCTTCACCGGCCGCGTCACCAGACGGGTGCACACCTCCTCCATCGGGCGCGCCGCCAGTGACCCCCGCCGGGGCGGTGCGGGGCACAGCAGCCGAGCAGCGAGAGCGGGAAGCGGACCGGTGGCAGCGCGTGCAGGAGCTGTCGGCCACGGAGCCTGTGGCGGCCTTCATCGCCCAGTGGCAGAGTGCCGCCCCCGCGGATGTGTCACAGTGTTTGGAAGTCGAGGACCTGGTGGGGTCCCTCCAGGGACAGGTGCGGTGGCGGGCGGAGTACACCGTGGGCGACTGCCTGTTTGACGCGGTGGTCGGTCAGCTGCCGGCCAGTCTGATTGTGACAGCGGCCGAGGCGCGGAGGCGAGCAGTGGAGGCGGTGGTGTCGCACGCCGGGCTGCGCGCGCTGGTGGAGGGGGCGCCGGAGGCGTGGGCTCGGCTGATGGGCCGCAGCGGGGCAGGGCCGGGGCTGCAGTCGTGGGCTGACGAGCTGGTCCTCGGGGGGCTCGCGAGGGCCCTCTGCATCAACATCCTGGCGTTCAGGAAGCAGGGCCAGGGGGTCAGAGTGTGGCGCGCAGCGAGGCGGGCGGCAGGGATGGCGGCGGTGGCGTTTGTGGGTGAGTCGGGACAGGCAGACGGCACAGCGGTGGGCCACTTTGTGCCCGTGATCCTGCCCGAGCCGCTGCAGCAGTGGGCGCTGGAGGTGGACGCGTGCCCAGTGGGGCAGGATATCCGCGTCCGGGGGTGTGAAGCTGCGCGGCTGATGAGCCTCCAGGTCGGTTGGCAGACGAGCTGCGGGGCGTGCACCACGCCGGTGAGCGTTCGCGGGTGCTGGGGATGCAGCGAGTGCGGGGTGGCAGTGTGCCTCACGTGCCGCGACAAGTCCCCGGCGACATACAGGTGGTGCGGTGAAGCACACCTCGACAACCCGTCTTCTTCGACATCCCACCCCCTCCCTTCACCCCATAACACCCACCCTCCGACGGCATCTCAGACTACATCATCCCAACCTACTACATCCCACCCTACATCTCAGACTACATCATCCCAACCTACTACATCCCACCCTACATCATCCCACTCTACTTCTTCTCAACCTACTCCATCCCAACCCACTCCATCCCGGCACTCGCCGGCCCTTCCCCACTCCTCACCATCCCCTTCGGCAGCTCCCGTGGGGGGCACCCCGTCGAGTGCGGCGGCGGCGGCGGCGGCAGCAGCGGCGACACCTCTGGGGGAAGGCTCCAACAACGGACCCACAGCCATCCCTCGGCAGGCAGCAGCGGCAGCGACAGCGGCGGCAGCGGCAGCAGCATCGACGATGGAGCTCCCTCGAGGGGCGGACGGCGGCATCGCCTTCGACGACGAGTTGTCGGAGGGGGTGGACGGCATGAGCGACGAGGGCACGGTCACGTCAACGGGAGGCACCCAAAACACAAACACAGCCACCCAAGTGTCAGTGATCCTGATCTCAGCAGCTCGCGCGGGTATGGGGAAGTGGGCAGGGAGTCGGTCTGACGGGCCAGCAGAGGTGGACGGCAGGATGGTGTTTCCTTCGGCAGCGAAGGCGGCGGCGGAGGGAGCGAAGGAGGCGGCGTGGGTCCCTCGGACGGCAGAAGGCTGGTTCGAGCTCTTCGGCCAGCACGGGCGCTCAGAGTTGGAGGTCGAGACGGCACACGCTGTCTACAAGCAGTGGGTGGCGGATCGACGGTCGGTAGATGCCGACTTCAACTCGAGGCGGGAAGGGGCGAGTGCGGCACGGGTGGAGGAGTTCTTCGCGTGCAAGCGCGTGAACAGCCGGGTGGACAAGAGACGGACGCGTGAGCGGCACCCGGAGGAGGCGGCGCGACCGCGGGGCGGCCGTGGCGGGGGAGGGGTGACGGACCCCCGGGACAGGAGGGGCGACGGCCAGGGTGGAGGGAGGCAGGGCCGCGACAGGTGGGCAGCCGGGAGAGGCGGCGGCAGGGGTGGCGGCGACCGTAGGGACCGTGGCGGCGGGCAGGAGAGGCAGGCTGCGGTGATCGGAGTAGGGGGCCAGGGGCCCCGTCGGCGGAGGTGAAGCGTTCATGCAGGGAGAGGACGGTGCACGTAGGGTGCAACCTCCTCCCCCCCCCTTCCCCCTCCTCCCCTCTTCGGTAGAGTCGTGTGTATAGTCCGTCTAGGGTGGGTGGTTGGGACCCCCGCGTCCGTTCCCCTCGCGCCTAGGCCCCCAAGCATCATCATCGATTCCAGTGTGTATAGTTTGACCTTCGAGCCGTGGGTCCGGAAAGTCCATTCGGTCCCACGGCGCCTAAACAAACAAATCTGATCGTCCCCCCCCCCGCCCCTCCCCCTTAATAGAGTCTTGCACAGTGTGAATAGTCTTGCCCTTTGGGGGGGTCGGTGGTGTCCGAAAAAGTTCGCCACAAACTCGGAGTGGCACCAGCAGAACGTGTGTGAGAGCCACGGCACCACGGACCCCTGTAAATTCGCTCCCTGATTCCACCATTCCCCTCGATTCCGCCCCTCCTCTGCAGTTCCCTCCCCCAGTTCGAGTGGTTTGGAGGGATGGCCCGCTCGGTCCCGCAAACCGCTCGACAGGGACTGTTTCAACCCTGTTTTTTGCGCGTTCTGGGCCCTGGACTTTTCGAACGGTCGCCATTTGGGGAGAGACTGTAGAAGAGGTCTGGCCCTTGTTGTTCGAACTTGCCAAGTACACGGCCCTCTAGCCTCTAGCCTCTGCCACACGTGGCCAACAGCAACTGTGTCGTTGGCTTCCGCCCTGCATGTCATCTCGACAAGCAGCAGACACCCCAAGAGCAGAGGTGGAGAGTAGCAGTCCCCCGGTTCGCCCCCGGGTACCAAAAAAAAACTCAGCTCAGGGATTTCTCTGGACCTGCAGGCACTCAACTCAAGATCTGCATGCCGTTGCCCTGGCCACAGGTTTGGAAGCCGCCTGTCGGCGTGACCGACGTTCTTAATGCGGAGTGGATTCCAGCAACGCCATGACCCTCCACATTCGATTTACGCACACACCTGTGACCTGATCACGCCAGCAACAGTAACCGCGAGCCAGGACCGCAGACCGTATTATGACACGTTGCGTATTTGTGAGGGAGCTTCAGTCACAAAGAATGGCCGACGGAATGATGTTTTTCCTCAGACGATACGATACACACTTCTGTGATTCAGACAGCGTTACATGTAAGGAACAGACACATTGCTTGCGGGTGACAACAATCGGGTCACAACTTTGCAAATAAAATTGAAAGCTGCGTGTCCTTGTCAAGAGTCGATGCCGTCCACAATACAGGTTGAGCAAGTGAGTGAAGCAATAGAGACAATGGGACAATCAGGTCTTGCAACAAGACGTGATTGCAGAATTGGAAAGATGCAAATGGTACTTCTTGATGAGCGAGTACCGGCCAAGGTAATCGCCGGTCGGGGAGGCCCCCCGGAAGCCTCCCCGGGTGTTTACTGTATGCTGAATCGTCACACTTCTTCCTGCTTGTTGTCTCCCTGCCAGGGAGGGAGAGACATGGGATTCACAACCTCCCCGTACGGCTCCTCGTGCGGCGACACGTTGCACTCCAATCCGGCAAGATGCGGAGGCGGAGCGGGCTGTGGATACCCAATGTCGGAGCTGTTCGTCTTGCTGTCCCCCGCAATGGGAGGCGGAAGCTCGGTATCCTTATCGACGGAGCTATCAGTCGTGTCTTCTTTGCGGTCGAGGAAGAAAGCACAGCAGAAGGCACACAAGCCGCAGCAAAGGCACCAGTGCACGGTGGCCAGGATTCTGTGGGATATGAAAACGGGATATGCCGGTGGGATATCCCACGTCTCAAAGTGACATATCCCGCGTTTTGGAAAAACCATATCCCGCGTTTTGGAAAAACCATATCCCGCCGGGTAGGGGGTCATATCCCCCCCGGGAGATGGGGGCATCTCCCGCGGGATATGGGGGCATCTCCCGCGGGATATGGGGTCATCTCCCGTGGGATATGGGGTCATCTCCCGCGGGATATGGGGTCATCTCCCGTGGGATATGGGGTCATCTCCCGTTTTTTTTTTTTTTTCATGTCGCTCCCGTTGGTCACTTCGCTGCTTTGAGTCAGCCACGTGGCGGAAGCCGGACCGCAGGGAGGGGCGTTGCGCCCGTTGACGCCTCTCACTCCTCATGTGCCTTGAGTAGCTGCCAGGTGGGTCTGCTTTGAGGCGGGGAATCGCGTCAGGCCAAACAGCCACTGCGAGGACGTCTCCCCTAAAAGAAAAGAAAGAATGTGGGAAGGGGACGGGGGTGGGATGGGTGGGCAGCGCAAGCCGGAAGGAGCGCCTCCCATGGGGCGGAAGCTCACCCGACAGCATAAAATGCTGCGAAAACAACAAAAAAAGGGAAAATAAACCACGCACACCACAACATCAATAAAACCAAAGCCGTGCAGAAAGGGCCCCTCCGCATATATGAAACAGGGCACACAGCGGAAAAAGAGTTACCAGAGCTTGCTTTAGGGGGTCTTCGCTAGCCGGTGCAAAAAAGTGCAGGCTGGTGCAGGGCAAAATGGGCCGAAAATGGGCCAAATCGGAGGCAAAAAAAAGGGCGGGGAGTTGGGTGGCCCCTAGCTGGGAGCACGCATTTGGACCCAAAAAATAATGTCGAGCGGTCCCTGTGCATTGTTCAGCCCTCACAGGACGAGAAGGCACGGCGGGGCCCGTGTCACGGGTAAACATTGAGATCAACCTGTCATCCTGGGCCAAGCCAAGATGGGAGCTGGCCGCCTGGGGCAATGCAGGAGCAACGGCTAGTGCTCGTGCTGGCACGAAGCGGAGCCAGGCAGTGCTGTCCCGAGAACGGGCCGAGCCAGACAGTGCTGTCCCAAGGGTGGGCCGAGCCAGACAGTGATGTCCCGAGAATGGGCCGAGCCAGGCAGTGCTGTCCCAAGGGTGGGCCGAGCCAGACAGTGCTGTCCCGAGAACGGGCCGAGCCAGACAGTGCTGTCCCGAGAATGGGCCGAGCCAGGCAGTGCTGTCCCAAGGGTGGGCCGAGCCAGACAGTGCTGTCCCGAGAATGGGCCGAGCCAGACAGTGCTGTCCCGAGAATGGGCCGAGCCAGACAGTGCTGTCCCGAGAACGGGCCGAGCCAGACAGTGCTGTCCCGAGAACGGGCCGAGCCAGACAGTGCTGTCCCGAGAATGGGCCGAGCCAGGCAGTGCTGTCCCAAGGGTGGGCCGAGCCAGACAGTGCTGTCCCGAGAACGGGCCGAGCCAGACAGTGCTGTCCCGAGGGTGGGCCGAGCTAGGCAGTGCTGTCCCGAGAATGGGCCGAGCCACGCAGTCCTGTCCAGAGGGTGGGCCGAGCCAGGCAGTGATGTCCCGAGGGTGGGCCGACATCACATCCGGTCTCGGCCCGCTGTCTGGACCGCAGCAACAAGAAATCTGCGCTGCATGCACAGGAGCAGGGGGACTTGGCCCGTCCGCACTCCGACATTGCACCGCGCTGCCCCAGCGCTCCAGATCACAAGGCCCCCTGTGCCGCAGGAGGTGGAGACGTCGCACACCAGCAGGATGACGTCGCAGACCAGTTCACCACCCCCAACAGTAGGTCACACTCCGCCTCGCCTGTAGGCCGTCTACTGTATGCAGGAGTCTGCGTGTGTTGATAAAGACACACACGCCCGGCACACCTGATTCTATGGGCAGCGCTCGTAACTCTCTCGGCGCCAAGTCGAAGCTGAGCAAGATTTGGTTGGACGGTGCAAATATAGCTAGCCTTGCGGGCTCGCTAAGACACTCTCCGAGCTAGCTACATGAACACAACATTGCACATCGCACGGTTTCGAAGGATGGGTACGCGATGCGGGTTTAGGTCTTGTGCTAATGTTACACACAGAAAGATCCCTGACGGAGGGGATCGATGGAGGCACTGAGGAGATCATGACTGGGAAGGGGTCCTGCATCGAACCCCCTCTGAGTGGAGCAAACACTCGGTACTCCGGGCGCCACGTTCTGCTCGGCTGGACATCACCCCGAGGTCGTGGCCACGGCCCCCGACCACTCACTGCAGGGAGCTTCCCGTCCAGACAGTGTATGGACATCACTCCTGGGCTCGACCCACTGGGCCGAGCCGACGACTCGTGTCCAGACACTGGGCCGAGCCCAGGAGTGATGTCCAGACACTGGGCCGAGCCCAGGAGTGATGTCCAGACCCTGGGCCGAGCCAGGGAGTGGTGTCCAGACCCTGGGCCGAGCCCAGGAGTGCTGTCCAGGCACTGGGCCGAGCTCAGGAGTGCTGTCCAGTCCCTGGGCCGAGCCAGGGAGTGGTGTCCAGACCCTGGGCCGAGCCCAGGAGTGCTGTCCAGGCACTGGGCCGAGCTCAGGAGTGCTGTCCAGTCCCTGGGCCGAGCCAGGGAGTGGTGTCCAGACCCTGGGCCGAGCGAGCCCAGGAGTGCTGTCCAGACCCTGGGCCGAGCCAGGGAGTGGTGTCCAGACACTGGGCCGAGCCCAGGAGTGATGTCCAGACCCTGGGCCGAGCCAGGGAGTGGTGTCCAGACACTGGGCCGAGCCCATGAGTGATGTCCAGACCCTGGGCCGAGCCCAGGAGTGATGTCCAGACCCTGGGCCGAGCCAGGGAGTGGTGTCCAGACCCTGGGCCGAGCCCAGGAGTGCTGTCCAGACACTGGGCCGAGCCAGGGAGTGATGTCCAGTCCCTGTGCCGAGCCCAGGAGTGCTGTCCAGACACTGACGATGTCCTGCCTCATACCCGCCATGCCCGCAATGCACTTCCGGATCACATGGTTGTGGATTTCTAGCGCCTTCCGCATTCCCTCGAAAGACTTCTCCAAGCAGAGGGTCGAGGCCTGCACGTCTGTGACCACGAGTGTCGTGATCTTCGTCTCTGTGGAGTAGTCATCGAAGAGCAGCGCCTGCTGGCTCTCTTCGTTCAGCATCCTACGACTAGGCCGGCTATGGGCCGATCTCGCCCGTACTGGGCCGGACATGGGCCGATCTCGGCAGTACTGGGCCGGCTATGGGCCGATCTCGCACGTACTGGGCCGGCTATGGGCCGATCTCGCCCGATCTCGCCCGGCAGTGCTGGGCCGGCTATGGGCCGATCTCGGCAGTGCTGGGCCGGCTATGGGCCGATCTCGCCCGTACTGGGCCGGACATGGGCCGATCTCGGCAGTGCTGGGCCGGCTACGGGCCGATCTCGCACGTACTGGGCCGGACATGGGCCGATCTCGGCAGTGCTGGGCCGGCTATGGGCCGATCTCGCCCGTACTGGGCCGGACATGGGCCGATCTCGGCAGTGCTGGGCCGGCTACGGGCCGATCTCGCACGTACTGGGCCGGACATGGGCCGATCTCGGCAGTGCTGGGCCGGCTATGGGCCGATCTCGCCCGTACTGGGCCGGACATGGGCCGATCTCTGCAGTGCTGGGCCGGCTACGGGCCGATCTCGGCCGTACTGGGCCGGACATGGGCCGATCTCGCCCGTACTGGGCCGGCTATGGGCCGATCTCGGCAGTGCTGGGCCGGCTACGGGCCGATCTCGGCCGTACTGGGCCGGACATGGGCCGATCTCGCCCGTACTGGGCCGGCTATGGGCCGATCTCGGCAGTGCTGGGCCGGACATGGGCCGATCTCGGCAGTGCTGGGCCGGCTATGGGCCGATCTCGCCCGTACTGGGCCGGCTATGGGCCGATCTCGGCAGTGCTGGGACGGCTATGGGCCGATCTCGCCCCTACTGGGCCGGCTATGGGCCGATCTCGGCAGTGCTGGGCCGGCTACGGGCCGATCTCGCCCGTACTGGGCCGGACATGGGCCGATCTCGCCCGTACTGGGCCGGCTATGGGCCGATCTCGGCAGTGCTGGGCCGGACATGGGCCGATCTCGGCAGTGCTGGGCCGGCTATGGGCCGATCTCGCCCGTACTGGGCCGGCTATGGGCCGATCTCGGCAGTGCTGGGACGGCTATGGGCCGATCTCGCCCCTACTGGGCCGGCTATGGGCCGATCTCGGCAGTGCTGGGCCGGCTACGGGCCGATCTCGCCCGTACTGGGCCGGACATGGGCCGATCTCGCCCGTACTGGGCCGGCTATGGGCCGATCTCGGCAGTGCTGGGCCGGCTATGGGCCGATCTCGCCCGTACTGGGCCGGCTATGGGCCGATCTCGGCAGTGCTGGGACGGCTATGGGCCGATCTCGCCCCTACTGGGCCGGCTATGGGCCGATCTCGGCAGTGCTGGGCCGGCTACGGGCCGATCTCGCCCGTACTGGGCCGGACATGGGCCGATCTCGCCCGTACTGGGCCGGCTATGGGCCGATCTCAGCAGTGCTGGGCCGGCTATGGGCCGATCTCGCCCGTACTGGGCCGGACATGGGCCGATCTCGGCAGTGCTGGGCCGGCTATGGGCCGATCTCGCCCGTACTGGGCCGGACATGGGCCGATCTCGGCAGTGCTGGGCCGGCTATGGGCCGATCTCGCCCGTACTGGGCCGGCTATGGGCCGATCTCGGCAGTGCTGGGACGGCTATGGGCCGACCTCGCCCGTACTGGGCCGGCTATGGGCCGATCTCGGCAGTGCTGGGCCGGCTACGGGCCGATCTCGGCCGTACTGGGCCGGACATGGGCCGATCTCGCCCGTACTGGGCCGGCTATGGGCCGATCTCGGCAGTGCTGGGCCGGCTATGGGCCGATCTCGCCCGTACTGGGCCGGCTATGGGCCGATCTCGGCAGTGCTGGGCCGGACATGGGCCGATCTCGGCAGTGCTGGGCCGGCTATGGGCCGATCTCGCCCGTACTGGGCCGGCTATGGGCCGATCTCGGCAGTGCTGGGACGGCTATGGGCCGATCTCGCCCGTACTGGGCCGGCTATGGGCCGATCTCGGCAGTGCTGGGCCGGCTACGGGCCGATCTCGGCCGTACTGGGCCGGACATGGGACGATCTCGCCCGTACTGGGCCGGCTATGGGCCGATCTCGGCAGTGCTGGGCCGGCTACGGGCCGATCTCGCCCGTACTGGGCCGGACATGGGCCGATCTCGCCCGTACTGGGCCGGCTATGGGCCGATCTCGGCAGTGCTGGGCCGGCTACGGGCCGATCTCGGCCGTACTGGGCCGGACATGGGCCGATCTCGCCCGTACTGGGCCGGCTATGGGCCGATCTCGGCAGTGCTGGGCCGGCTATGGGCCGATCTCGCCCGTACTGGGCCGGCTATGGGCCGATCTCGGCCGTACTGGGCCGGACATGGGCCGATCTCGCCCGTACTGGGCCGGCTATGGGCCGATCTCGGCAGTGCTGGGCCGGCTATGGGCCGATCTCGCCCGTACTGGGCCGGCTATGGGCCGATCTCGGCAGTGCTGGGACGGCTATGGGCCGATCTCGCCCCTACTGGGCCGGCTATGGGCCGATCTCGGCAGTGCTGGGCCGGCTACGGGCCGATCTCGCCCGTACTGGGCCGGACATGGGCCGATCTCGCCCGTACTGGGCCGGCTATGGGCCGATCTCAGCAGTGCTGGGCCGGCTATGGGCCGATCTCGCCCGTACTGGGCCGGACATGGGCCGATCTCGGCAGTGCTGGGCCGGCTATGGGCCGATCTCGCCCGTACTGGGCCGGCTATGGGCCGATCTCGGCAGTGCTGGGACGGCTATGGGCCGACCTCGCCCGTACTGGGCCGGCTATGGGCCGATCTCGGCAGTGCTGGGCCGGCTACGGGCCGATCTCGGCCGTACTGGGCCGGACATGGGCCGATCTCGCCCGTACTGGGCCGGCTATGGGCCGATCTCGGCAGTGCTGGGCCGGCTATGGGCCGATCTCGCCCGTACTGGGCCGGCTATGGGCCGATCTCGGCAGTGCTGGGCCGGACATGGGCCGATCTCGGCAGTGCTGGGCCGGCTATGGGCCGATCTCGCCCGTACTGGGCCGGCTATGGGCCGATCTCGGCAGTGCTGGGACGGCTATGGGCCGATCTCGCCCGTACTGGGCCGGCTATGGGCCGATCTCGGCAGTGCTGGGCCGGCTACGGGCCGATCTCGGCCGTACTGGGCCGGACATGGGACGATCTCGCCCGTACTGGGCCGGCTATGGGCCGATCTCGGCAGTGCTGGGCCGGCTACGGGCCGATCTCGCCCGTACTGGGCCGGACATGGGCCGATCTCGCCCGTACTGGGCCGGCTATGGGCCGATCTCGGCAGTGCTGGGCCGGCTACGGGCCGATCTCGGCCGTACTGGGCCGGACATGGGCCGATCTCGCCCGTACTGGGCCGGCTATGGGCCGATCTCGGCAGTGCTGGGCCGGCTATGGGCCGATCTCGCCCGTACTGGGCCGGCTATGGGCCGATCTCGGCCGTACTGGGCCGGACATGGGCCGATCTCGCCCGTACTGGGCCGGCTATGGGCCGATCTCGGCAGTGCTGGGCCGGCTATGGGCCGATCTCGCCCGTACTGGGCCGGCTATGGGCCGATCTCGGCAGTGCTGGGACGGCTATGGGCCGATCTCGCCCCTACTGGGCCGGCTATGGGCCGATCTCGGCAGTGCTGGGCCGGCTACGGGCCGATCTCGCCCGTACTGGGCCGGACATGGGCCGATCTCGCCCGTACTGGGCCGGCTATGGGCCGATCTCGGCAGTGCTGGGCCGGCTATGGGCCGATCTCGCCCGTACTGGGCCGGCTATGGGCCGATCTCGGCCGTACTGGGCCGGACATGGGCCGATCTCGCCCGTACTGGGCCGGCTATGGGCCGATCTCGGCAGTGCTGGGCCGGCTATGGGCCGATCTCGCCCGTACTGGGCCGGCTATGGGCCGATCTCGGCAGTGCTGGGACGGCTATGGGCCGATCTCGCCCCTACTGGGCCGGCTATGGGCCGATCTCGGCAGTGCTGGGCCGGCTACGGGCCGATCTCGCCCGTACTGGGCCGGACATGGGCCGATCTCGCCCGTACTGGGCCGGCTATGGGCCGATCTCGGCAGTGCTGGGCCGGCTATGGGCCGATCTCGCCCGTACTGGGCCGGACATGGGCCGATCTCGGCAGTGCTGGGCCGGCTATGGGCCGATCTCGCCCGTACTGGGCCGGACATGGGCCGATCTCGGCAGTGCTGGGCCGGCTATGGGCCGATCTCGCCCGTACTGGGCCGGCTATGGGCCGATCTCGGCAGTGCTGGGACGGCTATGGGCCGATCTCGCCCGTACTGGGCCGGCTATGGGCCGATCTCGGCAGTGCTGGGCCGGCTACGGGCCGATCTCGGCCGTACTGGGCCGGACATGGGCCGATCTCGCCCGTACTGGGCCGGCTATGGGCCGATCTCGGCAGTGCTGGGCCGGCTATGGGCCGATCTCGCCCGTACTGGGCCGGCTATGGGCCGATCTCGGCAGTGCTGGGCCGGACATGGGCCGATCTCGGCAGTGCTGGGCCGGCTATGGGCCGATCTCGCCCGTACTGGGCCGGCTATGGGCCGATCTCGGCAGTGCTGGGACGGCTATGGGCCGATCTCGCCCCTACTGGGCCGGCTATGGGCCGATCTCGGCAGTGCTGGGCCGGCTACGGGCCGATCTCGCCCGTACTGGGCCGGACATGGGCCGATCTCGCCCGTACTGGGCCGGCTATGGGCCGATCTCGGCAGTGCTGGGCCGGCTATGGGCCGATCTCGCCCGTACTGGGCCGGACATGGGCCGATCTCGGCAGTGCTGGGCCGGCTATGGGCCGATCTCGCCCGTACTGGGCCGGACATGGGCCGATCTCGGCAGTGCTGGGCCGGCTATGGGCCGATCTCGCCCGTACTGGGCCGGCTATGGGCCGATCTCGGCAGTGCTGGGACGGCTATGGGCCGATCTCGCCCGTACTGGGCCGGCTATGGGCCGATCTCGGCAGTGCTGGGCCGGCTACGGGCCGATCTCGGCCGTACTGGGCCGGACATGGGCCGATCTCGCCCGTACTGGGCCGGCTATGGGCCGATCTCGGCAGTGCTGGGCCGGCTATGGGCCGATCTCGCCCGTACTGGGCCGGCTATGGGCCGATCTCGGCAGTGCTGGGCCGGACATGGGCCGATCTCGGCAGTGCTGGGCCGGCTATGGGCCGATCTCGCCCGTACTGGGCCGGCTATGGGCCGATCTCGGCAGTGCTGGGACGGCTATGGGCCGATCTCGCCCCTACTGGGCCGGCTATGGGCCGATCTCGGCAGTGCTGGGCCGGCTACGGGCCGATCTCGCCCGTACTGGGCCGGCTATGGGCCGATCTCGGCAGTGCTGGGCCGGCTATGGGCCGATCTCGCCCGTACTGGGCCGGACATGGGCCGATCTCGGCAGTGCTGGGCCGGCTATGGGCCGATCTCGCCCGTACTGGGCCGGACATGGGCCGATCTCGGCAGTGCTGGGCCGGCTATGGGCCGATCTCGCCCGTACTGGGCCGGCTATGGGCCGATCTCGGCAGTGCTGGGACGGCTATGGGCCGATCTCGCCCGTACTGGGCCGGCTATGGGCCGATCTCGGCAGTGCTGGGCCGGCTACGGGCCGATCTCGGCCGTACTGGGCCGGACATGGGCCGATCTCGCCCGTACTGGGCCGGCTATGGGCCGATCTCGGCAGTGCTGGGCCGGCTATGGGCCGATCTCGCCCGTACTGGGCCGGCTATGGGCCGATCTCGGCAGTGCTGGGCCGGACATGGGCCGATCCCGGCAGTGCTGGGCCGGCTATGGGCCGATCTCGCCCGTACTGGGCCGGCTATGGGCCGATCTCGGCAGTGCTGGGCCGGACATGGGCCGATCTCGGCAGTGCTGGGACGGCTATGGGCCGATCTCGCCCGTACTGGGCCGGCTATGGGCCGATCTCGGCAGTGCTGGGCCGGCTACGGGCCGATCTCGGCCGTACTGGGCCGGACATGGGACGATCTCGCCCGTACTGGGCCGGCTATGGGCCGATCTCGGCAGTGCTGGGCCGGCTATGGGCCGATCTCGCCCGTACTGGGCCGGACATGGGCCGATCTCGGCAGTGCTGGGCCGGCTATGGGCCGATCTCGCCCGTACTGGGCCGGACATGGGCCGATCTCGGCAGTGCTGGGCCGGCTATGGGCCGATCTCGCCCGTACTGGGCCGGCTATGGGCCGATCTCGGCAGTGCTGGGACGGCTATGGGCCGACCTCGCCCGTACTGGGCCGGCTATGGGCCGATCTCGGCAGTGCTGGGCCGGCTACGGGCCGATCTCGGCCGTACTGGGCCGGACATGGGCCGATCTCGCCCGTACTGGGCCGGCTATGGGCCGATCTCGGCAGTGCTGGGCCGGCTATGGGCCGATCTCGCCCGTACTGGGCCGGCTATGGGCCGATCTCGGCAGTGCTGGGCCGGACATGGGCCGATCTCGGCAGTGCTGGGCCGGCTATGGGGCGATCTCGCCCGTACTGGGCCGGCTATGGGCCGATCTCGGCAGTGCTGGGCCGGACATGGGCCGATCTCGGCAGTGCTGGGACGGCTATGGGCCGATCTCGCCCGTACTGGGCCGGCTATGGGCCGATCTCGGCAGTGCTGGGCCGGCTACGGGCCGATCTCGGCCGTACTGGGCCGGACATGGGACGATCCCGCCCGTACTGGGCCGGCTATGGGCCGATCTCGGCAGTGCTGGGCCGGCTATGGGCCGATCTCGCCCGTACTGGGCCGGCTATGGGCCGATCTCGGCAGTGCTGGGCCGGCTATGGGCCGATCTCGCCCGTACTGGGCCGGCTATGGGCCGATCTCGGCAGTGCTGGGCCGGACATGGGCCGATCTCGGCAGTGCTGGGCCGGCTATGGGCCGATCTCGGCAGTGCTGGGCCGGCTACGGGCCGATCTCGGCCGTACTGGGCCGGACATGGGCCGATCTCGCCCGTACTGGGCCGGCTATGGGCCGATCTCGGCAGTGCTGGGCCGGCTATGGGCCGATCTCGCCCGTACTGGGCCGGCTATGGGCCGATCTCGGCAGTGCTGGGCCGGCTATGGGCCGATCTCGCCCGTACTGGGCCGGACATGGGCCGATCTCGGCAGTGCTGGGCCGGCTATGGGCCGATCTCGCCCGTACTGGGCCGGCTATGGGCCGATCTCGGCAGTGCTGGGACGGCTATGGGCCGATCTCGCCCGTACTGGGCCGGCTATGGGCCGATCTCGGCAGTGCTGGGCCGGCTACGGGCCGATCTCGGCCGTACTGGGCCGGACATGGGCCGATCTCGCCCGTACTGGGCCGGCTATGGGCCGATCTCGGCAGTGCTGGGCCGGCTATGGGCCGATCTCGCCCGTACTGGGCCGGACATGGGCCGATCTCGGCAGTGCTGGGCCGGCTATGGGCCGATCTCGCCCGTACTGGGCCGGCTATGGGCCGATCTCGGCAGTGCTGGGACGGCTATGGGCCGATCTCGCCCGTACTGGGCCGGCTATGGGCCGATCTCGGCAGTGCTGGGCCGGCTACGGGCTGATCTCGGCCGTACTGGGCCGGACATGGGCCGATCACGCCCGTACTGGGCCGGCTATGGGCCGATCTCGGCAGTGCTGGGCCGGCTATGGGCCGATCTCGCCCGTACTGTGCCGGCTATGGGCCGATCTCGGCAGTGCTGGGCCGGACATGGGCCGATCTCGGCAGTGCTGGGCCGGCTATGGGCCGATCTCGCCCGTACTGGGCCGGCTATGGGCCGATCTCGGCAGTGCTGGGCCGGACATGGGCCGATCTCGGCAGTGCTGGGCCGGCTATGGGCCGATCTCGGCCGTACTGGGCCGGACATGGGCCGATCTCGCCCGTACTGGGCCGGCTATGGGCCGATCTCGGCAGTGCTGGGCCGGACATGGGCCGATCTCGGCAGTGCTGGGCCGGCTATGGGCAGATCTCGCCCGTACTGGGCCGGCTATGGGCCGATCTCGGCAGTGCTGGGCCGGACATGGGCCGATCTCGGCAGTGCTGGGCCGGCTATGGGCCGATCTCGGCCGTACTGGGCCGGACATGGGCCGATCTCGCCCGTACTGGGCCGGCTATGGGCCGATCTCGGCAGTGCTGGGCCGGCTATGGGCCGATCTCGCCCGTACTGGGCCGGCTATGGGCCGATCTCGGCAGTGCTGGGCCGGACATGGGCCGATCTCGGCAGTGCTGGGCCGGCTATGGGCCGATCTCGCCCGTACTGGGCCGGCTATGGGCCGATCTCGGCAGTGCTGGGCCGGCTATGGGCCGATCTCGCCCGTACTGGGCCGGACATGGGCCGATCTCGGCAGTGCTGGGCCGGCTATGGGCCGATCTCGCACGTACTGGGCCGGACATGGGCCGATCTCGGCAGTGCTGGGCCGGCTATGGGCCGATCTCGCCCGTACTGGGCCGGGTCCAGGAGTGGTGTCCAGACCCTGGGCCGACCCAGGCTGTGGGTGGTGCATTTTGGTGCATTTTCCGTCGGTTTAGGTGAAAATTGTCGAATTTTGTCGAAATCTGACGACAGGTGACGAACAGCGAGAATCCCCGAAAAACCGGTTTTTAATTCATTTTTGGGGGGGGGTCTTCGCTGACGAAGTTTTCCGTCGAAGACCCCTGTCGTCGTCGTCAGAACACTGCCGTATTCGGTGAAAAACCCCCTAAAACAGCCGTTTTCCTAATTATGTGACGAACGACGAAGTTTGTCGAAGTTTGTCGACCAGCGAAGACCCCCTTAGTTTCCCCTCGGAGGAGGGTAATCACAGGGGGCGCCACGTGAAGGCAGCAAGTTGGACTTTATCCCCCCTTCTTTTTTTCCCTCTTGTGTCCCATGCCTTGTTTGCAGTGATCGCATTGTTGGCCATCCTTGCTGTAGTTCGGCATGCCGCCCTTCCCACCTTCCCCCACCCCCTCCCCGGCGGTTTTGCTCTCCGTGTGGTTTGGTGGTACTGGTGAGCCATCTGGGGAAAGAACCTTGACAATCCCGGGCCGGCAGTAAGTTCGTCACCCCCACGGGCTCGGCCGGTTTCTAAACCTTTAGGCAATCTACGTCCGCAGGCCAAGAACCCGGTGTGCAGATGCACGTTGGGAGCCCCCTGAAGTCCGCACACGCCCTCTCTGAGTAGTCCCCGACCAAGCGCTGGCCTCTCTGACCGACTACCATGCCGCCGCAGGCCAAGAACCCGGTGTGCCGAAGCACGTTGGGAGCCCCCTGAAGTCAACACAGCACCCCGCCAGTGGCTCCAGCTGTCCCTCCCCATGTCAGAGTTGACGGAAAAAGGCGGACCCTCTTTTGTCCCAGTGCTCCGTGCTATGCACTGGGACCCCGTTGCCCAGGCGGACCAGCCTGGGGGAGCCCTCGGGGTGTGGGGTTGAGTTTTACGACTTCCCTAGGTCTTAGGTAGTTTAAGGTCGTGCCCAGGACTTAGGTGGCACCGCGAAGGCGGAATTGAACCGCTGCGGGTCACCCCGCCTACAGATTTGAAGTCTGCAACCAACACCAGTTGATTTCATCCCGGCTGGTGGAGAATGAGGGGTCCCGTGGGATATGGGGTCATCTCCCGTGGGACATGGAGTCATCTCCCCCCCGGGAGATGCCCACATCTCCCGCGGGAGATGACCCCATCTCCCGCGGGAGATGCCCCCATCTCCCGGGGGGGAGATGACCCCCCACCCTGGCGGGATATCAAACCCGCGAGGGAGACCTCCCCCGCGGGATATCCCACCGGGATATCCCGTTTCCATATCCCACAAAATCCTGGCCACCGTGTGGGCAGCGTGGATGAGCCCGCACAAGAGCAGCCCCACCAAGCTGACCACCAACCAGACCATCTTTCGGTGGAGGAGGCTGTCAGGGTCCTCGAACCACACCTTGCTGCAGTCATGCTCGTACCAGCACGCCAGCTCCTCATCCAACGGGTGCTCAGGCTCTTTGTCGCACCAGATGCTGCCCTGCTTGTGGTCGTACCGGATGGTGGTGTTGGGGCACACCTCTGGGCTCAGCACCATCACGTCGTAGTCGAACGTATAGAACCCCTTCGCTGCCTTCCTGCTGGAACCGCTTCTCTTCTTTCTGCTGTGCCCTTTGCAGCTCTCCTCCCGATGCACAGCCATGATCTTGCACTGCCCCTTGTCACCCTCGAAGCCCTTGAGAGACGCCACGTTCTGCGAGTATATTATCACGCCAGTCAGCCCAGCAAGGGCGAGAAACCCCGACAGGGTCATTGTTTTCGGGAACAATCCATCATCACACATCGACAGGTTCAATGGGAGAAGACCTTGTAAAGCAGGTAGTGGTAGCCTGGCGGCAGTGTGCGGCGGAGAGTCAAGAGTCTGGAGTGCGTTGGGGGTCAGGGACTGCCTGGGAGTCGGTCGTGACCTCCCTGGTGTATCCTCCGGTGCGACAACCTTACCAGCTGTGCACCAGCGAAAACAACAGCGGTGCCGAGGCTGTCTCGAACGGGTCGAAACGGCCCCCAAGCAGCGCGCGAGTGTGGAGGAGAGCGTCGTCACCATCCGGTACGACCACAAGCAGGGCAGCATCTGGTGCGACAAAGAGCCTGAGCACCCGTTGGATGAGGAGCTGGCGTGCTGGTACGAGCATGACTGCAGCAAGGTGTGGTTCGAGGACCCAGACAGCCTGATTCACTGGAAGACGCTGTGGCTCGTGGTATGCTCGGTGGGACTCGCCTTGTGCGGGCTCATCCACGCCGCCCACTGGTGTTACCTGTCCTGCCTCGTCGCCGAGTGCTGCTGTGAGTGCGCCGAGTGCTGCTGTGGGTCCTGCTGTGCTGACAAGCCAGCTGAGGACGCTCTTCGTCGGATGAACGAGCTTCCGCACACCCCGCCTCCGCATATGGACGTCTTGCAGCCGCTCGCGCCGCCCGCGGAGACAATGTCAACCGGCATGGCTGTCCCGCTCAACCCGAACAGCAACGACGGATGCAAAGATCTGCCCACCCACGACACTGAGTATCCGCAGACAGCTCCGCCTCCACACCTTGCCGGATTGGAGTGGAAGAACGTGCGGGTTCACGGGTCGCACATGGAGGACATGTTCCCCGTGTCTGTCCCTCTCCGGCGGTGCGCACCCAACGAAAGCGGGAGGAGTCTCAACAGGGAAAGAGGGAATCCAGTGTTTTGTTCGCTTCACCACTCTCCACTTCCGACGGAGACACCAAAAGGACACGTCAGGCTGAGGTACGAAACCACCCGTGTTTCGGTCCCCTGGGCGATCTTCGGCCGGGGAGACCAAGAGAGAGTCCTCTTCCGCTTCCGTCGTAGGGAGGGGGTTCTGGTCCGGATGGACTTTTGGCACCCCACTTTTCGACTCTGATAGCACCTGACGACCGAGGGCCACCTGCGGAGGCCACGACGGAATGAATGTGTGTGCTCGTTCTCGTGTGTGTCCGCCCCCAGAAAAAATCCCTGGGTGTTCCATGTGAACACCGACTGTCGTTGCTCCCGGGTTCACCCGGTGCATTAGTTTTCTGCTGCGTTGCCACGTCAGCCACACGAGCTGGTGGTGTTCGTGACTACATGTCCTGCTCACAAGTGTGTAAAAGAGAACTGTTCCCCTCAACGCAATCATGTCCTCTGCATGGCTTTGTGTCCCTCTTGTGTCCCGGCTTTGTGTCTGTTCAATCAGATTGTGGGACCTCTGGGCTCAGCACCATCACGTCGTAGTCGAACGTATAGAACCCCTTCGCTGCCTTCCTGCTGGAACCGCTTCTCTTCTTTCTGCTGTGCCCTTTGCAGCTCTCCTCCCGATGCACAGCCATGATCTTGCACTGCCCCTTGTCACCCTCGAAGCCCTTGAGAGACGCCACGTTCTGCGAGTATATTATCACGCCAGTCAGCCCAGCAAGGGCGAGAAACCCCGACACGGTCATCGTGGTCAGGAGGCAGAAGCCCGCCAATCCTGACATCGCTATCTGGGCCAACCAATGGGAGAAAACCTGCAGAGCAGATGGCGGTTAGAAGAGGGCCGGTGACGAGCGTGACGGTCCGGCCGCGGGTGGGCCAAAGGATCTTTTCCCGGAAGGACGAGGCCCCCGCGTCCCCCTCCTCGACGAGCATCATGAACGCGTGCACCTCCTCCCCGCCAGAAGGCGGCGACGGTGCCGCTGTAGACGCACCCGGGAGCGAAGGGCTCGAGCTGCGTGCCGCTCGCCGCGCTGCGCCTGCTGCGCAGGTCTTCGGCCCGGGTCTGCTGCATCGCCACGTTGCGCCGCGCGAACTCGACGGTCGTGGACCACGCCTGCCGGACCCACGAGCTGCGCTGCAAGGGCTGCCCCCAGCCCGCACCCCGTCCCCACCTCGAGCACCGCCTGCCCTGGGTCGAGCTGCAGCGCCTGCAGCGAGCTGACGTGCTGCGCGGCGGGGGAGACGTCGAAACGGAGGGTCGGCAGGTGCAGCGGAAGGCTGGCGCAGTACGCCTGGCAGCGGTGGAGCGGGGGGACGAACTCCCCGCGCGGCAAAGCCAGCATCGCCGCCTCGAGCGGCGTGTTGGGCACGAGCACCGCGCCGGGGCTGAGGCCGCGGAGCGGCCTGAACGCGGCATCTCCCAGCATCGCTGCACACGTGTCGGCGTTCGGGTTGCACCGGGTGGCCCTGCAGAATCCGCTCTGTTTGTGGCAGAGCAACCCCAACAAGTCGAAGTTGCAGTCGCTGTGCTCAGTGCACGGAATCTTCTCGCACTGCCCGCCCAGCCCGCACCGCTCGTCCGACGGGCACGGCGGACACCCTCCTCTCCCAGCGGCCGGTGCCAGGCTCACGCCGAGGCCGACGCCGGCCCCGAAGAACGGGACGGGGTTCGTCAGGTCGGCTCCGATGCTCACCCCGAGTCCTGCCCCGATGCTTGCCTCCACCCCGTTCGAAATTCCGACCGCCCGCACCTCGGCGTCCAGAGAAAGCCCGAAGGTGGCCACCACCAGCTTGAACGCGCTCCCGCTGAGCGCGTCACCTTCCCGCTGCTCCTGGCGCTGCTGGCGCTGCTGCTTCTTCTTCTGCTCCGCCTGCTTGTTCATCCGGTTCTTTCGGTTCCGCCGCTCGACGGACAGCGCCATCGCCTCCCGCACAGACACGTTCTGCCCCGTCCCGCTGGCGCAACCCTCGACGAGGTTCGCGAACACGGCAGACCCCTCGTCCGCCACTGCCGACAGCTGCGAGTCGAAAGTGTTCACAGATCCGGATTTTGAAAACGACACCATCCGGTCGAGCCCGGCCTTTGTCTTCGACAGCAGGCTCTGCAGCGCGCTCGCGTCCTCCCACAGGCTCACCACGCTGTTCACCACTCCCAAGTCGTCCAGAGCCTTCTTCCCCTTCTTCACCGCTCCGTCCATCACCGCCTTCTTCACCACGTCTGCCACCTCCTTCGTCAGCCCCTTCAGGCTCATCGCCGTGAAAGGCTTGTCGCTCGACGGGGCATTGCTGCTTCCTCCTGGTGCTGTTGCCGACCCCACCGCCAGCACGGACAGAAGGGCGACAACGCTCGCCGCTCTCATTGTTTGCTTTTGCAGTCCTGCGTGTGCTGAGTGATGCAGTGTGTCGAGAAAGAGAAAGAGAAAGAGAGTGAGCGAGAGAGAGAGGAAGAGTGTTGGTGCAGTAGTGGTGGTGGTGGTGGTGCCACGCCCATTGTGGGGACCCAGTTCACCGGGTCCCACGCGAGGCACGACCCGCGGACCTGGCGCTCCTGCAGGCGCACGCTGCCAGCGTCGACGGTGCCGGTGGCGAGCGTGACGGTCCGGCCGCGGGTGCGCACGAAGCTGCTGAAGTCAAAGCCGACAACGCTCTGGGTGCAGGAAGTGGGGATGGCAAAGGGGAGAACCAAGCCAGAGGCTGGGTGGTTCAGTTCGAGAGGGGAAGGACACGTCACGTTTCTCCTTTGGTTCCCTTGGCTTGTCAGAAGCACTTCGAACGCACACAGTCGCTGTGCAGCCACACGGTTCACAGGCCCGAGCGGACCAAGCGGCCCGAGCGAAGCCTCCGCCCTGACGCGCCTCCAATGTACCCGCAGCCATGCCACAACCCCCGTGTGCGAGCGGGGCCCTGCGCCAACGCCACCAGTGGGATGAGAGCAAACGGAAGGGGAAGAGGGGGGGATGAACCGCACGCAGCATGATATCGAGACACCACCCTTCCCTGCCTCTGCACGCAGCGCACAGGAGCTCGAAGCAGGGGACTATTTCATGAGGCTGAACTGACGCACTCGACACTCGTTCATAAACCATGTGGGTGCAATCAACCGGCAGCCCTACCCACCCACCCAGCATTCCTGTGCGCCTCAAGCCTCATGAGAACCCTTCGCATTTCTCCATACGTGCGCGGAAAATTCTTGAGTCTCTGATTTGTGTCGGACGATAGAAAAGGGAAAAGGGGTGATGTAAACAGTCTGGGATCTCAGAGAGAGTGGTTGTACCTGTTGATCGCTTCCACTATCTCGATCACACCCCTTCATGCCAGTTCGTTCACCAAAACACCGTTTTGTTTTGAACACACACACACCCAACCTTGGGCTTTTGCAAGAAAAGACGGCGAAGGACGTCTGACTTGGTGTGTGAAGCCTCAACAAAAAAACCCTTGGTAACGAAATACACATATCTCCTGGCTGATGAAGGTGTGGTGGTGTGATGAGTGTAGAGCACGGAACGCCTCCTCAAAACCGATCCTGAAAAATGTCCTATAACATCTTGCAATGTCTTCGGAAAAATTCTTGAATCTCTGATTTGTGTCGGAGGATAGAAAAGGGAAAAGGGGTGATGTAAACAGTCTGAGCTCTCAGAGCGTGTGCGACGCTTCGGCGTCTGCCGTCTCGCGCAGGCGTTGCGCGTAGGCGTCGGCGTGCGAGGCGGCCAGCGCCTGCTCGAGGGCTGCATCGACCGCCGCAGTGCCCCGAAGTTCCGACCGGTCGAGGGGGCAGCTCGGCGTCCCTTCGCACGTCGCGAGCCACTGCGCCAGGCACAGCTCGCAGAACACGTGCCCGCAACCCACCCGCACCGGGCGGCAAAGCAGCTCGAAGCAAATCGGGCACTCCTGCTCCCCGCCAGCCTCCAGCACCTCCCTCGTGGCAGCCCCGCCCGAGATATCCTCTAATGTCCGCTTCGCCATGGGTTGCTGTGTGCGCAGCGTGCAGGCAGCGGGGGGGGAAGGGAGAGAAGCAGAAAGAATCACTGACTATCGCGCTACTAAACAGGCACACGGCACAGGAGGTCTGAGGGGCCGCCGGAGGACACGGTGGTGAATATCTGTCCCAGTCTGGATTCCCTCGGGTTTGCGATGCTTGGAAGTAGGAAGGCTTCGCTGTCCCGCAGCCCGACCAGCAGGAGATCACTGGTCCTTGAGGGTTCATATTCAGGGTGTCAGATGCCTCTGGCTTGTACAATCGTGGACAGCTGCAGCCACCACATAGCACATAAAGTGCTCACCCAAGGAAGTCGAGGAGTTCGAGCTGTTGAACCAGAGGGCGACAAGCAGAGTGAATACTATGCAAATGCTGATGCGCCGAGGACACTGTGCAAACTACCGGCAACATCATTCCCCAGAGGATCTTCAACATCGCAACACAACATCCGACTAAAGCCGCAGTGGGTGTCAACGCAGCACCAGAGAGCGGATGAGCACACAGGAGGGAAGGTCGCCACCTCCCAAAATACCTCACACCAGCCTCGATACCGACGCACCGCCACGCCGAGCCTGAGCCGCGACACGGCACCGACACGTCCCTCCGGATGAGGGTCCTGAGTGTAGAAGCGTCAACGCATCAACAAACAAAATACAGGCTAAGAGCGGTTGCTGCTGAATGGTGAGGTAGAACTTTTCACTTGCCCGTCAGGTGGACCACCGGGTGGGGAGAGAACCGGTGTGAGGCACTTGGGTCCGTCCAGGTGGGCAGGGAACCTGGGGGCGGGGGGCCTCAAATCCCTCTCTCTCTCGTGCGCTCTCTGGGCTCAATGGCCTATGTCTCAACCATCCACCACCAAACCTCCCAGGCACAACGAGACGAGGTCTTGACACACATCCTCACTTTCCCAGACCCGGACCGCCCTCTTCCAACCCATGACCCAGTCCGAAGGCAAGTAAACGCGAAAGGTAATGCATAATGACAAAAATACACCATCCGTATACTGGTCTGGCTGAACCGGAAAAAAGGATTGCGGGTTTCTTTTGTTTTGTTTGTGCAACCTTCTGGTCACCTGCACGTTGGGGCGTGGTGTGTACACGGTGGACTCCAGCCACCCTAGCGGGAGTCTGGGAGCGGGAGTCTGAGAGGGTGTCTTTTTCTGCAGTATGTACTGGAGACTCCCGCTAGCGGGAGTCTATTTTCCAGCTAATTTAGGCTAAAGACTCCCGCTAGCGGGAGTCCGAGACTCCCGCTAGTTGAGACTCCCGAAAAGGGTTACCCTACCCCCGCTGGAGTCCACCGTGTAGGTGAACAAAACATTGCTCCCACTGCAACCTTTTTAGTTCTGAACGCCTTCCGTGAGCACGGTGCGTGTGACACAAAAAAAGTGAAATTTGTGTACTTCTTGTGTGGTTCTTGTGTACTGAAAAAAGCGGGGGGGGTGTTTTCCCAGGGGGGAAAATTCTCCGACCTGGTGGTGTCGCAATTTTCGTGTTCCATTGCATTTTCCGGACTCCGTGCGGATCGTAGTGGGGTCATTTTGTGGGTCGAGGCCAAACTTCATCCATGAAATGTGGGTCCAGTTCAGAAGCTGGTCTGCCACGTTCGCAGTGAGGGGCCTGCGTGGGGATCCGAGGGCGCTGAGCACTGGCACACTGCGGCCCTCGCCACTGCTAGCAGCCCCGCTGTGCCGCAAAATTGATTCCCGACTCCAGTGCGACAAGAGGGGCTGGCGCACGACCTGCGTCGCACACAGCGAGGCTGTGGATGAGGACGAGCGACGTGACCCGGACTGCCCCCTGCGGGCAGTCCGGGCCACGCGCGGGTATCCGAAGCCCCCAGGCTCCCTCCCTGGCCTCCCCACGTGCCTCACATCCTGGTGGTCCGCCAACGGACACCTGGAAAAATCGAGAAAAAATGCCCCCCAACCAAACTACTAGACCGGGGTGTTTACTGGGGGGGGGCAAATACAAGGGTATACTCTTCTATTCACCGTGCCAGCTTACGTAATTCAGGGTTTTCAAAAATTGTTTTTTAGCTGAAAAGTTGTCTAGTATGCAAATACAAGAGTATATACTCTTGTATTTGCATACTAGAAATGTGGCCTCCGGGTGGGCCCTCATGGGGCAGCGGCGCCGAAGAGACAATACGAGCGTCCTCTTGGCCGTTCCCACCCCGAGGCGACTCCCACCCGACCGTGACGACTCCAGACAGGAGGCCCACTGGCCTGGGGGAGGTCATTGGAAGTACAAAATACGATGAAAACCCCACAAAAGTTCTCCAAAAGTCTAGTATGCAAATACAAGAGTATACTCTTGTATTTGCTCGGTGAACTTTTTAAAATCGCGATTTCTGGAGTACTCTTGTATTAGCATATACCCTTGTATTTGCATATACTCTTGTATTTGCCCCCCCCCAGTAAGTCCCTTCGGGAAAATTGGCCGCCGAGGGGACTTAAACACATCATATGGATAGGGGACTTAAACACGGGGGGGGGGGGGGGTAGGTACGCGGGTTTTTATTCCCAGGGTTTTTATTGGGGGTTTCTTGATCACAGGCAGCTTCACGGCACTGGGGCCTTTCAATGACCAAACCACCGTACTGGGAGGTTGCCCCGCCGCATTTTTGCTCGAAGCAAAACTGCGACGGAACTGCCCACCTCCCCTGACCCCTTCGTTATGTGTGACCGCTGCACATTCCGTGTGTAGCGCATGCGTGGTCCCCCAGGCTGGGTGGATGTTTGCTCCCCCTCCCCATGGACACCCCTGTGAAGGCCAGGCCGGGTCCACAAGGAAGTCGCTGACGCACGGTTGCCAGCCCCCCCCGATGAACTGCTCTGGGGATCATCGTCACCATGCTCAATGCTGTCTGTCCGATGAGGGCCCGGCGTGCCCTTCTACTCTACTGAGCTAAGGGCCGACACACCTCCGCAACGTTCATCAGCAGGAGGATGCTGATGATTGTTAGAAGAAGGTGTTCCAGATCAACCCCAGCCGGTGCGCAGTGTGTTTGGCTTTAGTTGGATGGAGAATGGTCACCGTGGACTCAGATGTCCCAAAACATGAATCCTATACACCCCATGTCCGTGGCACACAAAAATTCGTGAGTCTCTGTTTGTGTCGGAGGATAGAAACGGGAAAAGGGGGGTGAGGTAGAATTCTGAGATCTCAGAGAGAGTGGTTGTACTTGTTGATCGCTTCCACTATCTCGATCACACCGTTTTTTAAACACACACACCCAACCCTGGCTTTGCAAGAAAAGACGGCGAAGGACGTCTGACTTGATGTGAAGCCTCAACGAAAAAACCCTTGGTGATGAAATACACAAATCTCCTGGCTAATGAAGGTGTGGTGGTGTGATGAGTGTAGAGCACGGAACGCCTCCTCAAAACAGATCCTGAAAAATTTCCTATAAAATCTTGCAATGTCTTCGAAAAAAAATGGGGAAACCGATTTTTACGCGCTGTACCCCTGGAGCGGCCGAGCAGGGGCATAGACAGAGAGGCCGGACCAGACGGGGGGAGGGGGTGGGGGGTACGGCAGTGGGTGAGGTCGGGTCAAAACATTACAGGGGGGGCTCAAATAGACGTACTAAGTACTTCTAGAAGAGAGGAAGTGTTACGGAGTTCTTACGGAGTTGTGACCATCATTTTTCGAATGCGGTATCTGGTTTTCAGGGTCACCATGAGAAGTTCTTTGCTTTTCGTGGATCGGGCCACGACAATCTGTCGTCAACCACCCCAGCTGTTCCACAGAATGTTTGCAAGAATTTTTCCCTTCGCGACTTCGCGTTGTCAAAAACAGAACGACAACGAGGGGGATGAGGGTGCCACCGGGGGCGTCGACAGTGACAAAAGTTCAGTACAAGAGAGGTGCGAATCAGGGGGGATGTAATGGAAGATGAGGAAATACTACGAGAAACACTTGGCCTCTATGCTGTGAGTGTTGCATTGGACGCTTCCACCGAGGAAAGTATTCAGTCGAAGGGAGCGAAGAAGGGAAGCGAAGGAGGGAGCAGCGATTGTTTGGGCACGGTTCCAGATGACACGGGTTGAGATGACGAGGTCGGCCGTCTCAAGATACCTTCCAGTTCATCCCCCCGCCTGTGACATGCCTTCGCTCAGAAATGCAGAAAGGGGGGGAAGGGATAAGCCGCCTCACAAAACTGGCCACAAAGTGGCACAGTTTGGCACAGTGACACGAGCGAAGGCCCGTGGAGGCCACTGTGGGTGACGACTTCCTGCCAGCAAGAGATGCTACAGCCTCGCCACGTCCCACAGCCTCATCCCGTCCAGGCACACTGTTGCCACACGTGCCCCATCGTGGGAGAAGCTGAGCCGGGTCACAGGGCCCGTGTGCCCCGAAAGCTGTGCCACCTCTGCTCCTGTGTGTGCGTCCCACACAGACACGGTGCCGACACCAGCAGCAGCAATGAGGCGCCCGTCAGGCGAGTGATGCATGTCGAACAGCATACCCGACGAATGACGCAGCTGCAGCCGTTCGGTGATGCCTGCGTTCCACGGGCCGACACGCACCACACCGTCATCTGTCCCACGGGCCAGCTGCCCATCCGGGGAGAAGGACAGCGCCAGCACACGTCCCCAACGGGACAGCACCACAGCCTCGCGCTGGCCGCTCTGCGTGGACAACACAGGCACAACGTCGCCCTCCACGCCCCCGCCCTGAGCGGTTGCGACATACGCACCGTCGTGTGTGAAGGCAACCTCGCGTGCGTGCCGCTGCAGCAGGTGCGATCGTCTGCCACCACCAACGTCGTGCAGACGTGTCACTGCCTCGCGCCTCCCTGCGGCAACGACCACTCGCCCGTCGGGGGAGAAGCGCACACGCCGCACGCCTGCACCCTCCCCGGCACCGCCCTCCAGCTGCAACAGCGCTGCACCTGTCGTGGCGTTGCACACAACAACGCGCCCGCCGCCGCCGCACACAGCGACACGCCCGCCATCGGGGGAGAAGGCGACATCGTGTGCCGCAAAGTCTGCACACCCGAGAACACGTGCAAAGCTGCCGGTGGTGGCGGTGAAGACGCGCAGGGTACCATCGCTGCCGCCCACAGCCACCTCGCGTGAGTCGGGCGAGTAGGCGACGCTGAGTGCTGCGGCAGGATGCAGCACATGCACCAGGCAGCGGTGGGGCGCACACGGCTCGGCGGAGGTGTCGGCTGTGCCCGCGGTGGGTGGCGAAGGTGTCGGCAGTGCAGGCAGCAGCGGTGACAGTGTTGGCGGCAGAGATGTGGGCCACCACTGAAACTGGACATCGACGTACACCCCCCCCCCACTGGCAGCGCACTGTGTGTGGCACATGCATGGCATACGCCGTCAGGCCGTACTTGCACGTCTGCTGCCTGTGGCCGTCGTTGGTTGGGCCCGCACCGCCCACCCACGCGTCCATCACGATGGTGAGGCCGAGCACGGTGCCTTCCCGCTCCTGTTTGCCTGATGAAGCCCAGACACCCTCCTTCGTGCAGCCGCGACCAGCTGATGTGCATTCGAGGCACCCGAGGCTCTGATTCACACTGCCCACACCCACACTTCCTGTGAGCATGGATGACTCACGTTCCGCTCCCCGGTGCTCTTGGTACACCTTGACCGCCTTGAACCAGTACGTCATCTCGGCACGTGCGCCGCATGATTGCAGGAGCAGCAGCAGCAACGTGGCAGCACCCGTCCCCAGCCTGGGGCCACATTCCCGAGGACCATGCATGTCTGCAGTGTGGATGAGTGGAAAGAAGGCAAATGTGTCAGTGTACATGGGGCAAGCACAAAGACAAACCTCCGGGTATGTGTGGTTGCGAGAAAGAAGGGGCGGTGGGTGGGGTGGGTCCCTTCGCGGCGTGTTTATTTCTCCTGTGACCAAGACGTGAAGCACAGCGAAATAAGTGCCGTGACAGCTGCCGTGTGAGCTGCCGTGTGTGTAGGTGTGCGCCGTCTGTGATCTGTCACTGTATGCGGTGTCCAATGTGACATCCATTGGGCAGAACAGGAAGATCCTTCACAGTACCATTGCTCCCATTGCCAAACGCCCCACTCCTGCCCTGTGCACAGGGATGGAGCCAGGAGGCGGTACACTGCAACACTGCCTGTACGTCGCGGCATGGTGGCGTGCTGCCTGCTGGGAAGGGATGCACAACAACGTGGGGAACGTTTCCTTTTTGGTGAACTGGGGGACTGCTACTCCTTGTTGAGGTGAGAGGCAGGGCGGAAGCCGACGACACAGTTGCTGTTGGCCACGTGTGGCAGAGGCTAGAGGCTAAAGTCGTGTACTTGCGCGACAAGGGCCAAAAGTGTCACTGCTCGTTGTTCGTCACGTTTTGCTTTTGCTTTTGTTCATTTTTGCGTTGACGCTTCCTTTCTCACGCTTCCACACTCACACTCCTGCTGATGATGGTGTCGTGAGTGAGGAGCACAAGGGCACGAACAAGCACGCGACACTTTCCGCACACATCGACGTGTGCTGAAGACATCTTCTACAGTCGCGGCTCTCCCCAAGGGGCGACCGTTGAGATCGTTCCTGGCGAAACGCGCAAAAACCAGGGTCGAAACAGTCCCAGTCGAGCGGTCGGCAGGACCGAGCGGGCTGGGAAGGGATGCACAACAACGTGGGGAACTGTTATTTTTTGGCGAACCGGGGAACGGGGGCGCTCAGAAGTGCAGAAAGTGACACAGTTTGGCACAACAGAGCGACGGCCCCAAGACAGACTCAGTGGAGGACAGACAGACGCACGCACAGTGCTGCACGCTCTGTTCTCACCCACGTCATACACAGAAACCTACGCTCCCGCCAGTTGTGTGGCATGGGTCCAGGTCGGGCAGCTGTGCACTGGACTGGGTGTCACGCCACGTGCGGCACACCACAACAGGATACCGGCGCGGTCTGCCTATACTCTCCCTCAACCCTTCATCCAAAAGCCGCCCTGGGAGGGGCCTGGTGTGTGTCGCGGAGCCACCATCTATATATGCGGCGGACCAGCTGAAGCTGCACCCATTCCGGCAGGAGGTCGAAGAGGAAGAAAGGCCCCGACACGGCGACGAAGACGGCTGTCATCCACGCGCTGTCGTCGTCCACCATCTGGAAGGCGGCATGGGCGTACGCCACCCCCGCCACACACAGGGCACACACAGCGCTGTACGCACACACCACACACAGCGCCGTCACCGCGTGGGGCACCTCACGCAGTGGCATACCCAATCGCAACAGCGTTGCGGAGAAGGGGTGTGAGGAGTGCGACAGGCAGGGCAGCCACAGGGAGGGCTCCTCGGCAACAAAGGCAGGCCTGGCCGCAGGGGGGACCGTGCGCACACCCATGCCCCAGGACTGCAGGGTGTGCCACACAGTGTTTACTGTGACGATATTGCTAGTTGTTGTTGTTGTTGTGAGGGTGTCTGACACACTGTCGTGTTCCCCACGTGAGTGTCGGATGTACGCCAGCGCTGCCTCCTCCAGGCTGACCCCGAAGCCCAGGTCACGCCGCGCGCACCGCTGCAGCCGGTACAGCTCCCAGGGCTCTGCAGTCTCTGCGAGACAGGCCCGCACTGCGCGCCGGCGCAGCACACCAGAAGGGTGTGCCAAGTTGGGGAACCTGGTCCCGTCCCTGAGTAATACCAGCAGCAAGAAGCAGGCCTCGGTGGGGCCAGCCTTCCGCAGCAGCGTGCGCAGCACATCGTCGGGGATAACCATGGTGTTCTCAAAAAATGACACTTCGGTCACTAGATCCCGCACACGGGCCGCGTTGCCGTCGCGCACCGCCTCCAGCAGGTCCCTCTGCGCAGCCGAGTCTGCCGCGGGGTTAGGGGCAGGCACCGCCTCGGCACGCACCTCCACAACGCACTCGCTCTCGAGGGTGAGGGTGTGCAGCGGCGTGTCTGCAGGGCCACGGAGGGGCGCGCCACCCAACGACAGGTGCACGCGCGCCGCGCGCCCGCCCGTTGCTGCGGACAGCAGCTCCCGCAGGGCACGGCGCCGCAGACCCCCCAGTGTGGCGTTCTCCCCAACGCACACCACCACCACGTCGCCTGTGGGGAGGCGGAGCGACAGCGGCATCCCGTCAGGGGGGTCGCTGTCTGCAGCACCACTCCCACCCGCCTCCGGACCCCCCACCTCCTCATCCTCCGCATCATCCTGCTCCGCGTCTTCGCCTTCCTCGCTGCAGCTCCCGCACCCCGCCTCGCTGCTGGAGGCGGCTTCCATCTCCAAGGCATCCGCAGCGTCTGGGGTGCCTTCGGCACGCGGGGTCAGGAGGTCGGTCCGTTTCAGGCCCAGCCAAGCTCGGCCTTCGTGAAACCCGAGGAATACTGGCATGAACATGCCGGAGATGACGCTTGAAAACCCCAACGAATCCGGGTTGCCGAGGGGAAGCCAGAAGGAGGTGAGCGGTATGTCTGTGGGGGTGGTGCCGAAGTAGACAGCGGTCAGGATGGCGAAGGAGCCTGGCCCGATGAGCAGGACGAGCAGTTTCTGGATCCCGGAACAGCGCCTGATCCCCACCCTGTTGGGCGCGTTGTGGAAGTGCCAGGCTAACGCCACGGAGTGGATCGCAGCGGAGCTGATGGCAAAGCCCCACTCTCTAAGTGATAGGATGCGGTGTGCTGCAGCCACAGGTGCTGCCCACAGGCCTACGTCGACACACCCGAGGCACAGCAGGTACGGCAAATGCAGCAGAAAGTACCCGGACTTCCAAACGACCCGGAAAACGACGCTGTGCTCGTTGGCAGCAGTCGCGTCTTTGAGGATATCATGGCAGGTCCCCCAAAACTCAAAGACCAGCAAGGTGCTGAAGGCGAAGTAGGTCCGCACAGCGACCCATGTCACGGGTGATCGGATCGCCACATCCCAGCCTGGCCCGGAGATAACAGGGCGGGTCGCGTAGAGAACCATCAGCACCAGGCAGCACACAGAGGCGAGGGCGGTGCACACCACCCCGATGCGGTGGAAGTGGGAGGATGATGGGCATGTGAACCAGCCCATCACCAGACAGCACGTGGAGACTGCAGCGGGGATAGGGTACAGCAGTCCACCGACAATGCGCAACGCGTCAGGCCCAGCGCGGGTGTCGATGCTGGGACATTCAGTCGCGTTGTGCCCAGAGGGCGGCAGGGCGGCTGTGGTGTTGTGGCTATCCTCCTCGGTGTCGGTGGCGTTCGCCTCCGTGTCGTTCCTCCAGGTGCAGGGCAGGGCGTCGCCGTCGTACCATCTAGGCGAGGCACAGCTGGAGAGCCAGTCGCACATCTCGACAGGCTCAGCGTCGTGGTGGTGCGCCATGTAGTGGGGGGCTCCCGAGTTGAAGCTCACCGTGATGACGATGGGGAGGGCCACAGCCAGGAGGCGGTAAACCGCAACGCTGCCTGCATGTCGCAGCAGCATGGTGGCGTGCTGCCTGCTGGGAGGGGAATGTGGGTAGCGCAATGCAAAGGCGGTGTGCCGCCGCCTTGTTGTGTGAGAAGCAGGCATCACATGATTTCGCGAACCGGGCCTGCTCCACGCCTTTCTCTGCCCACGGGTTGTCCGCTTCTTGACTGGTGAGAGGTGACACGGCACAGCTGTCGCACCCCCCCTCGCACTACGTTTCGAGCGAACAGATGGCTGTGCCAAGAAAGGATCCGTGCAGTGAAGCAATCTCGTGGGATGTCTCTGCCGAACTCAAGCAAAACAATGATCTCGGCAACACGTGTGGGTCTCGTGGTGCGGGGGGCTACAGCCGCACACACAACACCCACACCTCTCCACAGAGTCGGAGGGAAAGTCGCGACGATTCGACACATCCTCAAACACCTTGGTGTGGAGAGGCCGCACCGAATCATCCGTTGTTGGGTGCGGCAATTGAAATCAGAATTATTGGCATGCGGGGAGGGACGCGGTGTGAGGCACTGCCATGCACGGGTGGTCAGGAGGGTGGGCGTCTAATGCACCCGCTGCCCTTTGGATAGGTCCGTTCAGGTGAGGTTTGCGGAGGGGAACGTGAGCGGGATCACACAGTTCACTCCAAGAGGGCAGGGAAGGCAGGGGAGGCGAGGGGCACGCCCAGCAGGTCCCGCACAGGCCTGCCCAGCACCGCAGAGGCCATCAGCAGCATCGAGGCTTCGACCTTCTCAACAGGGTTCTCGCTCCGCTTCACCGCTGTGTCCATCACCGTCTCGTCGAAGCAGTGCGTCACCACCGTCACCACGTGCATCTCCGCGCTGACCAGCGGCAGCTCCCCGCACTTCGTCAACGCGGAGAGCACGGCAAACGCATGGGCTCGCTCGCTGTCTAGCGCCTCCCCGCTCAGCACCTCCTTCTCCGCCTTCTTCGCCAGGAGGCCTTTCAAGCGCAGACGCCGCCACTCGCCCCCCACCTTGATGGTTGTGGGGCGCACACACGCAATCCCCTCGATGCGTCCCAGGTGCTGCTCCAGCCTCTCGGGAAGCTGGCTGATGTCCTCCTCCTCCTCCGCCTCTGCCTGGCCACCCGCCTCAGTGCTGCTGTCGCGCTGCTCTGCTGCCAGCGGCTCCTCGCCTGCAGCGGGTTGCTGGGCCTCGCCTGACGGCACGACTTCCTGTTCTGCATCGTTCATCCCGATCGTCGGGCATTCCATTGTCCACTTCATCCGAGGGCGGCGGGCGGAGGAAGACCCGCTGCCTGGCATGCTCAGGGAAAGGGACGGCATGCTCAGCGATCCGAGGAAGGAGGACTTGTTCTGCGCACGCTCCAACTCTCTGACGCCGAAATGGACGCGTTCCCCGGGATGCTGCAAGGGGTGGTGGTGGTGCCTTCAGCGAGTGGGAAGGGGGGGTTTGCGGGGCGGGTGCGTTGACGGAAGGCAGCCGACAACTACCTTCCAGGACACCTCTTCTTGAAACACGGGCCGTCTCAGTCTAACCCATGTGCCTCAAACCGACACGCTGCACTGAAAGCGAGATGTGCTAATCGACGCAGCACAGCCGCATCCGATAAAGCTGTGCAAAGAGGCTTGAAAAAAATGTACACTGTTGGGTCTCGGCTTAGAGGCGGCTTCCCGACAACCCCGACCCAGCGCAGTGCGCTGCTGCATACCTGAATACTGCAAAACGCCTCAGTTATATGATCCCCCTGCTCCTCCACGAGGCGCTCCAACGTCTTCTGAGCCTCAGCAGCTTCTTGCTTCCCGAGCTCTTCCCGCAGCTTCTCGCACTCCAGCTGCTCCTCCACCTGGCGCTTCTTGGCAGCAGCGATGAATGCGGCAACGGCGTGTGCCCTGCTGCGCACGCAGGCAACCCTCCCCTTCACGGAGGTCTCGTGTTGGGGAGCCTCCGGCCTGTAGGCCAGCAGGTCGGAGGCGATGTGCTGTGCCGTGAAGAGGTCCATCAGCTGCTGCGACAGCGCGACCTCCTTCGCCAGGCTACCCTGCGGCAGGTTCAGCACCGCCTCGACCTGCGGCTTGACCTGCACCACGCACACCGCGAACAGCGTCGCCTCTATCTGCATGCTGCGGTACGCTTGGGCGAAGCGGCGCTGCTCGGGCGACAGCGACTCCACAGCCTTGCGGAACTCCTTGGCGCTGGGGATCTCCTCCAGGTCGAGCGGGATGCTGAGGTCGTCCCTGCTCTGCAGCAGCACAGCGTGGCGTGGGACAAAGGTGTCTGGCCCTGACACCACACCCAGCACTGCGATGTATGTGCCGAACTGGCGTGCCCTGAGGCGCAGCGTGGTTGCGGCAGGGGGTTCGGTGGAAAACCTGTGCGCGCAGTGTGCGTGCAGGTACCGTGGGCCGTGGAAGACGACCTCCGTCGTGGCGTCGAGGGCGAACCGTGTGCCGCGCCGCGGTGCCTCCATCCGGCACGACACTGTCTCCATCTCAGCCGCCGCACCGCCCGTGCCGCGCACCAGCTCCAGCGTGCCCTCGGGGTCGCGGGCGGGCTGCCGCACCGCGTAGCTGAAAGGGCGGGGTGCAGCCGCAGCGGTGAACAGCTTCCGGCAGTGGTAGCTCATGTAGGTCGCGAAGTCGTGCGACGACACCTCACGCCCGATGGCACGCACCAGCTGGTCGCGCAGCAGCAGCTCCACGTAGTCCAAGCCCTCCTCGATGGCGTCATGCATGCCGAAGAGGTACGATGCGACGTACGCCACTGACGCTGCTGTGACTGTGACACCTGCAGCAGAAGAGCCGTACGACGCACCCACTGTGGCCAGCCCCTCCTGCAGCCGCCGCCTGGACTCCTCCACAAGGCTTGCCCGGTCTGTGGCAGACGGTGTCTCAGACAGAGGGGCATCGGGGCTGCCCGTGCTCTGCTCCGTCTGTCGCAGCACAGGCAAGGCAGGCGAGAAGACAGAGGCGCAGCACATCGACAGGTCCTCGCCGTGCTCCTCGTCTGCCGCGAACACGCTGTGCACGAAGTAGCCGTACACCTCACGCCCCCAGTCACCCAAGGCGCTGAGGCACTGCAACGCATCCTCCACATCGCTGTTGCGGCGTGGGGTGTGGCACCCACGCCCGGTGCGGTCGATCGCAAACACAGGGGCAAGGTCTGCGTTCAGCATGCGCAGCAGCCACGTCAGGTCTGTCGAGAAGGGTGCGTCGCTGGTGCGTGCACGGTAAGGCGGGTCGTTACTGCAGGTCGTCACCAGGCTGCGGTTGGTCCCCTCTGCCAGCAGCAGCGTGCTGTTGCTGTTGTCTGCGCATGCCCCGCGCACCAGGCAGACCCGCCACTGTGCCTCGTAGTCCCACTCGTACAGCTCCACCGTCGTCACCGCCCCTGTGAGCTTCCGGAATGTGCCGCGCAGGCCACGCACCTCCTCGGCATGCTTGCCCTGTGCGCCCTGCTCCTTCGCCAGCCGCCTCCGGAACGTGCACGTCTCCGAGTGCTGCAGCTCCAGCTGCACCCGGTGATCCCGTGCCCACACGTGTGCTGTTCCCAAAGCTTCACCCGCACCCGCCCCCAGGCACCGCAGCCCTGCCAGCACCGCCTCCACCCCGGCACACACCACAAACTCCGCGACGCTGAACTTGTCGGCGTAGGTGTGGGGCACGTCCGCAGCAGCCACAGGGTGCCTGCACCGGTCCAGCACCTTCTCCGCCTCCCTTGTCCCGCGTGCGATGCTCTCTGCGGTGGATGCGTAGCGTGACATGGCGGCAGCAGTCAGGTGCACCCACACCCCGTCCCTGTGAGTTGGGGGTGTGTGTGAGGCCACACCAAAAGCAGGGCGGCAGAACATTATGTGCGACACTGTGCGGTGCAAAAAGGAAGGGCAATAACCAAATGCCATTGGGGGGGGAGAGGGTTCGTCTTGCAACGTGCACCGGTGACTTGTATGTTGTTTTTAACTGGCCGTGGTGCTGGTGGGGTGGTTGTATCCTGTGTAATTTTGCCCACTCCCGGCGCCCCTTCCACCTCCCCAAAAAACCAGCAGATCCCGGAAAAGGTGAGAGGGAGAATTGGGTAACGGAAAGAGACGGAATCAGTGTACACGCCCTTTACGGGGCAGCCCAATAGGGGACAGGAAGCATTGGCGCTTGCACCGACCGCTTCAGGTCGGGCAGCACTGCCAGCGGGCAGGCTGCCAGAAATCACTTTGGCCGGGGTGTGGAGGGAGTGTTTCCAGTTCTGCATGCAGGCAGCTCACGTTGTCGCGAAGTGGGGACCCGCCACCGCCGCTGCTGCCTGCTGGCAACACGCAAGCACACAAGGTTGCAGTCAGGGTGTCACGGAAGACACATCACACACGGTGACTGATTCGCAGTCCGTTGGTGTAAAGACCCACCTCCCGCAGGGGCTCAGGGCAACACTGTCGCCCTCTGAGTCCACCTTCCCCAGGTACTCACCTGTGCTGAGGCGGTACAACATGGTGGAACAACTGTCCAGCACGGCAACAACATCACCTGGCTGTGACACAGCAAGTGACTCCGGACAGTCGTCCAGTCGCACAGTACGCAGGCAGCTGAGGGAGGTTGTGCACCACACCTTGAGTGTGCTGTCGTCAGAACACGACACCAATTGTTGCTCATCCTTGGTCAGGGCGACGTCGGTGACGGTGTCCGTGTGCCCATCCAGGGTGTGTGTGTGTGTGAGGGTGCTGATGTCCCACACACGGATGGTCTTGTCCTCTGACCCGCTGAAGATCCTCGTGCCCGACACAGCAATGCCGAGAACAGCCTTGCTGTGACCCTCCAGCACTGTGGCGCTCGGTGTGCTTTTCAAGTCCCGCAGACCCAGTTTGCCTGTGACGAAATCGGCTATGCTGCGAACAGTCCAGCTGTGACCCTCCAGCACTGTGGCGCTCGGTGTGCCTTTCGCGTCCCACACACGCACTTTGCCATTCTCGTCTCCGGACACCAGACGTCCGCAGTGTGACCACGCTACACTCTCCACCTCGGTGTCGTTACGCAGTCCGCACACCTGCTCCCAGGTTGATGTCAGCCACACGCAGATAGTGCCGTCCTGAGCACACGTCGCCAACCGCGTCCCACAGACAGAGAAGGACGTACAACGTATGTTTGCATAGTTGCCGTGCGTGAAGTCCGTCACCACGTCAGCGGTGATGGTGTCAAACACAGTGACGTGCCCTTCCGAGTCACTCACTGCGCATCGCGCCCCACACCTCGACAGTGTGATGTGCGTGATGTAGACGTCATGCCCACTTGAGTAGACTGCGGGTGCCTTGACGTTGGGCCAGCGGGGGACGAGCTGCACAGCACCCCCATCCTCCAGACCCGTGTCGGCAACGCACTGTGCATCGTCCAGCTCCGCCTCACACCCTTCGATGTGTGCTGACACGCATGCAGCCTCACGGACTGCGTTGATAGAACCCGGGAACATCTCGTCCAGCGCATCCGTCTTCAGCCCGACCACGGTCCCGCCTTCCGGAACACCGACGACACAGCTGTCACCGGTCCCGGTGTGACGAACAGAGACCTCCATGATTTTGGATTCGTTATCACTTTCCGACTTTGCACGCGGAAACAAACCGCAAGTCCTTCCTGGAGGGTGTGGCGGTGCTGTGTGCGATGGAGGGATGGGACCAAGGACAGCTGAGACGCACTTGCCGTGTCCCGCCCCCACCCCCTCCTCCCCCTTCCCAGACAGTGGCATGGTGGTGCTGAAAACCCACGTTGTGCATGCCCTGAGTGAGACCCCAAACAGGAGCCAACAAGCCCCCAATATGTGGCTCTTATGCAGGGTGCGTGGTGCGTGTGTCCCTGACCTGAGGCTGTATGTTGCAGGCGGGTGGGCCTCCTGAAGAGGAACAAGGCGGCGGGGGGTAGTGGGTGTGTCTTCCGACTCCGATGCAGACGAGATTCTTGTTCTGGAGACTGCATCCGAGAGGCTGATGCTCTCATTTCGTGCATTCTGTTTGACCGGCACACACACCTGACAACTAGATTGGAAGTGCGAGGAAACAAGGTATCACCTCGCAGCAGCCGGTGTCAGAAAGTGGCCCCAAAGATAAAGACTATTCTGGGAACAACATAGCTACGGGTTGCCCTGAAGCCACGCTGCTCAGCTGAACATGGGAGAGCGCACCGGGAGGGGAGGGAGATGAAGAGAGGGTGCATGAAAACAACAGGGACTGGCGTCAGTGCGCCAAAAAGAACAGGTGTGGAGCCGAACCGCATGGTGCTGGCCTGCTGAAGGTGAAGGAGCAACACGTATCAGCAGGACGGAGCAGGCAGCAACAGGCAAGGTTGCGGCACCACGTCCCTGATCAGCAGTGACAGGGAACATGAACTTCGATGAGTTGAATGTTGAATGTTGAAATATATGGATGGCAGACGCATGACGGTGTGCCGCACACCTGCAGGGTAGTCAGATGCAGAGACGCACACCAGCACACGCAGAGGGGCCTGGGTGAAGTGAGCAGGACCAGGCCGTTAATTGGAGGAAGATCAACCTTGCAGGACGATGTCGATGACAAGCCTGGCGAGGTTGAGGGAGGATAAGATGGGAAAGCTGTGTACGGGCCTGCTGATCTGCAGGACCGAAGGGGCCTGGGAGGCGGGCGGCACAGAGGCCCAAGGCCTACTGCTGCTGCTGCACGTAGCCTGCCTGCTGCTGCATCATCATCGTGTCGCTCTTCTTGTTCATCGCCGACGCCGCGGCAGCGCCGGTGCAGCAGCAGCAGCACACAATGCAGGCCACAATCCCCAGCACCACCAGCACAATCACGACGATGATGATGATGACGAAGGTCTTCAGCCCGCCCTCGACAGCCCGCTCCAGGGACCCCTCGCACTGCGCCTCGCTGTCATCCCACTTGCAGTCGTACGGGCACACCCCCGACATCGCCTCCTTGCATGTTGTCTCCGTCTTGAAGTTCGAGCAGGACGCCGAGCATGACGACTTCGCGCACTTCCCGTTGGACCACCCGCACACCACACAGCTGTCCTTGTTGAGCTTCTCGCATGCATCCTGGTTCTTAAACTTGGTGCAACCGTCCTTCTCGTCGCCTGCGTTCTTCCGACACGTGGTGCAGTCCTGGCAGATAGTGGTCAATTTGAAGCACCTGCCGGGGACGTTATTGTACTTATCCTCCCACGAACACAACGCACACGTCGTCATGAAGGCATCGGTGCACGCGTTCTCCGTACTGAAGGATGAGCAGCTCACATCGCACGCCTTGGCGGACGCGATCAGGAAGCACACGGCAAGGATGGCCTTCATTGTTGCGGGGGTCTTGTGTGTGAGATGCGAACACTCGAGCTGGAGGGTGGAGAGGTGTGGTGTGTCGTGCAGCAGGGTAGGGTAGGGTAGGGTAGGGTAGGGTAGGGGCTACCCCCCCCCCCCGAGCCTGGGGGTCATATAAGTGACTCGCCATCACCAATTACCATATACCTACCACCCCCCGCGTTACACGGGGGGTGGTGGGTACCGTAAACGGAATAAATCTGAACCGTAAAAAAGGTCCAATCCACCTCCAGACCCCCCCCGAGGTCCAGAATTTGTCCGGTCCAGACCAGTTTGGGGGACTTGGCGATACATGGCGATTTCTCACACGGTGGACCCCCACCCCCTGGAGCGGGGGTCTGGGCGGGGTCAGAGCGACCCCCGCTATTGGGGGTCTGGGCCCCCGATATCGGGAGTCTGCACTGCCTATTATTGGTGCCCATACGACCCCCGATAGTGGGGTTCAGACCCCCACTCGTGGGGGTCCAGATCAGTCAAGGGGGCTGGGGAAGTCCCGTTCACGCTTGTGAACGCTTCCCGCGGGAGCAGAAACCCGGTGATCTTGGGGGGGAACAGCAAACCACTCTGGACCGGAAAAATGGTCCAATCGGTTTGGACCCCCCGAGGTCCAGAATTATTACGTCCAGGACTTCTTACGGTTCAGATTTATTCCGTTTACGGTATATGGTAATTGGTGATGGCGAGTCACTTACCGTCACTCAAGTTATGTTGGTGGGGTAAAATATTGGTGGGGTAAATATGTTGGTGGGGTACTAATTTGGTGGATTTGGGGCTCTGAAAAAAGTTGGTGGGTTATTACCCCACCAACATTATTACCCCAGGGCGCGTTGTACTTGGCGATTTTTTCTGGCACCTGGGATTTGGAGCTCCCTGCCCACCCACCCCGACAGCGCGTACGCATGTGCGTACGCCGTCCGCACTTTCTGAAACCGCGCTGCGTACGCGTACGCAGAAATTGCGTACGGCTGGTATTCCAGGTCTCTCAGCACACAGTAGGCCACCCAGTAGGCTGAGCCCTGGCCTTTGCTCTTGCCTTTCACAGACGGTTCCTTCGCGCACAAGTGCAAAAGGTACGATTACCTACTCGAAGGCTCGAAGGCTGCTGAGGTTGACGACCGATTTGGTGTGCGGACATGGCCGTCTCTTGTGCTACATAGACTGCCGTTTGCAGGCGCCGCACGCCCACGCGTACGCCGTATGCATTTTCTGGAAAACGTAGCCATCAGCCGGGCCCCTTAGGCGTTCGCCACGAAAACGGTAGTCAGCGATGCGCATTGGGGTAATAAATTGGTGGGGTAGATTTGTTGGTGGGGTAAATATGTTGGTGGGGTACTAATTTGGTGGATTTGGGGGTTCTGGAAGAAGTTGGTGGGTTATTACCCCACCAACATTACTTGAGTGACGGTATATGACCCCCAGGTCGTCAAAACGCTGTTTATCGGCATGTTTGGAATCCGTACGGATTGTGATAACGGCCCTGTGAAGTGGCATGAAGGTGCGAGCTAGTGTTCGGCAGGGACGGGGGGGGTAAAAGAGTAGGATGCAGAAGTAATTGTTCCACGGTATTACTGTAGTAAAGAGGGGAAGGGGGAGGGGGGTCGATCCGAGACTGGGAACTCAGGGGGGTTTAAGCGACCAGTACCGTGGGTTTCTTTTATCGTTGTTGTGCTCTTGGGGCGCCCCCCCTCGTGTACACTGGGGGATCGGTACGGGCGAGGATCAGGCCTCTGTGAGGCGCTCTCGGGCCCTATGGGTTTCCCCAAATGACCCGCATAATTAGGTTGAAACGGAAGACACAGCCCACACGGAGACAGAAGTGCATTTCGTTTGTGTAAAGACCCACCTCCCGCACGGGCTGAGTGCAACAGCAAAACCAATACCCTGTGAGTCCACCTTCGCCAGACACTCACCTGTGCTGAGGCGGTACAGAATGGTAAGGGTGTTCATTCTGAGTGCAATAACATCACCTGGCTGTGACACAGTAACTGAGGAGGGAATGTCGTCCAGTTGCACAGTACGCAGGCAGCTGAGGGAGGCTGTGCACCACACCTTGAGTGACTTGTCGTTAGAGCACGACACCAGTTGCTGATCGTCCTGCGTCAGGGTGATGTCGTTCACCGAACCAGTGTGCGCGTGCTCATCCAGGGTGTGTGTGTGTGTGAGGGTGCTGATGTCCCACACACGGATGCTGTTGTCACCTGACCCGCTGAAGATCCTCGTGCCCGACACAGCAATGCTGACACCAGCAGCGCTGTTATCAGCATGACCATCCAGCACTGTGGCGCTCGGTGTGCCCTTCAAGTCCCACACACGCAGTTTGCCAGTGTAGTCTCCGGACACCACACGTCCGCAGTGTGACCACGCTGCACTCCACACTATTGTGGCGTGGTGCAGAATGCACACCTCCTCCCAAGTTGATGTAAGCCACACGCAGATAGTACCGCGAGTGGAGCACGTTGCCAACCACGTCCCACAGACGGAGAACGCTGTGTGACGAATCATCCTGTCGCCGTGTGTTAAGTCCGCCACCACAGCAGCGGTGGTGGTGTCAAACACAGTGATGGGTCCCCTTCCGAAGAAACCCACAGCACACAGCGTCCCACACCTGGACAGTGTGATGCGGGATATATCGTTGTCATGCGCAGTTGAGTAGACTGCGGGAGCCTTGACGTTGGGCCAGTGGGGGACGAGCTTGACAGCATCCCCGTCCTCCAGACCCGTGTCGGCAACGCACTGTGCATCGTCCAGCTCCGCCTCACACCCTTCGATGTGTGCTGACACGCATGCAGCCTGCCGACGGACTGCGTTCTCATGGGATGCGTTGATAGAACCCGGGAACATCTCGTCCAGCGCATCCGTCTTCAGCCCGACCACGGTCCCGCCTTCCGGAACACCGACGACACAGCTGTCACCGGTCCCGCTGTGACGGACAGTCACATTCATGTTGGGGCCGTCCATGCCTGTGGTGGGGATGGTTGGGGGGTGGTGAGGTGTCGAGATGGCTGTCGGGTCGCAAGCTACACAACATCACATCACAAGTCCCTCACAGTTGGCTGCGGAAGAATATCAGAAGGCGAACACTACCTCTCTCAGCTACAACCGTGCCGATGAAACTCCATGCTCTCTGTTGCGGAGACGCTTCGAACACAACAACACCGGAAACGTGCATGCTTGCGCTGTGCACAGACCACCACAACAAACGGGAAATCATACTCTTGCTGCTGGGTTCGACCCCATCGGCCGTGACACGACGCCGCTTCGGCACCAGGGTGTGGGTGTCGGGTGACGCGCTCCGTGGGGGAGGGCCCGGCTCCGCTGCGGGGGGCGTCACACCCGCAGACATGGTGGAGGAGGGTGGGGTTGCGTGTGGGGTGCAGAGGCGGGAAAGAAGAAGCTGTGTCTGGGGGTGCGCGGGGGATGCAGCCTGTCAGGAGGAGACGGGGGTGTGGTGTGGCTGTGGTGTTGCACGGAACACGCAAACAGTGCTGCACTGCACGCAAGTGTTGGTGCTGGTGGTGGGGAGGGTGGGTTTTGCGGGGTGGGGTCGTGCCTTCACTTGCCTCTCTTCACTTCTGCCACAACCACTACGCGGCACAGCAACTGCTACTGCACCAACATGACATGACCAGTCCTAACACAGCGTCGACAGAAACTGAGAAAAGGTGAGCTGGCTCACTTTAAACTGCCTGTCACGTCACACTGAGACACGTACAGTGGCACAGCGAAGGCCCCCGATGAGAGTTTCCTGATAAAATTAGTGTCGCTCGCACTGAGCCGACTCTGATGCCGCTTCTCCACTGTCGCACCCCCACAGGCACACCCACACCCACGCCTACATCCACACGCACAGGGGATCGCACACCCGCACTGAGACTCACGGTCAGCACGGGCGCCGCCTCCCCCACACGCATGCATGCATGCGCACAGCATGAGCAACCTCCCCACCTCCCCACCCACCCACCCCTGCCCCCCCCCCTCCCCGAGACGACCCAATACCTGGCCAGAAACCACTTACACAAACGCTGCGCTGTGACCCCGTTGATGTACGTGTCACACAGCAAGCGCCAACCAACCAAAACAAACGAAACAAACCACAAGACTGCCACACAGCACAGGCCTGCTTACACTCCTTACGAAGATGGGTAGGGGGTGGGTGGGTACTGGGAACTGGGAACGGAAACGGGAAAACAAATGACTGCGGAACACAGCAATGATTCTAATCTCTAGACGGGTATATTCGAGGGGGGTTGCAACTTCCAAGCATCAGACTGACGGCAATGGAATGTGGGGGTGTGTAACTGGATGTGCGCGCGACAAAGGATCGCGACATCGCGTTTCCAGCGGGTGCCAGGTAAGGCAAGCCCGCGGAATGACAACAAGAAAAGGCAACCAAGAGGAGCAGAGCACTGTGCGTTAGTCAGAACCAGTGTGCTCTCACTGATCTCAAGTTATAGCGGGGGTGGGGCGTGTGCGGTGCTGGAAGGGTCAACACGCACACAGATCACAGACCACAGCTTCGACCCCTGGCTGATCAAAGCAGGGGTTCGCTGCATCTGATTCGTTGTTGCGGAGTAGTGCAGCCACAGTTCAGATGAAAATACTTTCCTACACGATGCACCACTCACCACACGAAAGAAAAGAAACAGAACTTGTTTGTTGACCGCATCCACCATTTTTTTTTCTCTTTCTCGCCCAACCCCCAACCTGATCTTTCCCCCCGGAACGTCCTTCGAAGTGTCTTGCCTGCCTGAAGTACAGAAAAGGTGGAGGAGAACAGGAGGAAGTGAGTGGTGTTAGTCGTGTTGCAACGCTTGGAAAGTATTTCCTTCAATACACTGGCGTGTGTTGGTCTACAGCTGCCAGCTGCACTCTTAACACAGGGTTCACTTCACCTTGCCTTCATGTCATTTCACTTTCCGCACACTCGTGTGAGCAGAAAGTCACCCAGCACAGCAAGCATCCAAACGTGCACTATACACTAACCCCACCCTTCATCAGGCTCAGGGTGTGATTATCATTTCAGGGTTTGTGTGTAGAAGCGTCAACGCATCAACAAACAAAATACAGGCTAAGAGCGGTTGCTGCTGAATGGTGAAGTGACTTTTCATTTCAGTTTATGTCATGGAAGTTCATTCCATATCAGATCAGGCATCCCGAGGCGCGGGAAAAAAGTTGGCAAAGAGGCGTGGGCGTGGAGGTGGAGGTGTGGGGGGAAAGGGGTGGAAAGCGCCCTATCACTTCACAGCTACAACCGCTCTGATGAATTTCCTTTTGTTTGTTGCGTTGACGCTTCTACACACAAAACCCTGAACTGATCACACCCTGAGCCTGATGAAGGGTGGGGTTAGTGTATAGAGCACGTTTGGTTGCAGCTGTGGTGGGGTGCTTTCCGCTCACACGAGTGTGCTTAAAAATAAAACTTGATTTGCGCGCCCGTTCACGTTCACCTTCATTTCAATCACGTTTTGTCTTGTGATGACGGTTCTCATTCCTTCTGGTATGTGGGGGAGTTGGGAGTTGGGGTGGGTGTGGGTGGAGCGAAGGAAAGTGAAGACTGGGGAATACAGCGATACAGGGGATGGGAATACAGGGTGATTGAAGTTCGCGAGAGCCAGCCCGCGGTATTAGAAAAGCAAAAACTTAAACTATCTGTGCCCCCGCTGAATCGTAAAGTGACAGCAAAACGAGACAACAAACCAATTACTGCCGAAAGTTGTTTTGTTGGAACGCAGACCCCACTCTTTGTGTACACCACCCCCCGGTCTGATGAAGTGGTGTGAGTGGGGACGCACGATCCAGCTAAAGGCACAGAAAGTTCCCCCACTTGGCTACGCCGAACTAACAAAAAAAAGGAGCCGGCGGTGCGTCATGTGTTTGTTTGTGCAACCGGGATGTTAATCTGCAGAAGGAAGGTGAATGTACTGATAAGGCAGAGAAGCAAATTATGCAGACTACACGCCACCCACATTGCTGCCACAGCTCCTTTGTAGGCTTAACACTTCTCGCCCGAGCGGGTGATTTGCGCGTTCTACCAAAAAAGGGGGACCGGGTACATTCTGTCTTACCCGCAAACCCAGGTTCACCTTGTGTTGCTTTGTTCGGTTTGTGCAACGTTGGGGCGTGGAGTGTAAGTGTGTCTCAATAAGGTGATTGTCAGGCGGAAATGCAGCGACAGGGGAAGTGCTAGGCTTGCTGTCACACACAGTCTCCTGCGCCTGCCAATCACAAACCACACTTCCGCAGGCAGGAGGAAAAACAATCTGTGTGCTTCATGCGATCAACGCAAGCCCTCGTTTACCCGAACCAAAAAACGGGAGGAAAATGAGCGTGTGCGGGATTTCGGGGAAGTGCCAATTAGCACTACAGAGGGACAGCGAATCAAGGGTGTCTCGCTGTAATACCTCTGTGTCACCCCCGTAAAAACCAAAACACGATGCACTATGTTCCCACCACCCACCCACCCCGGGAATTCGCTCCGATATGAAATCCTCCCCTTCGGTGGCTGCTGGCAGCTTCGCAGCTTCGTATGCACGGCTGATCGTCAGCGATCGTCAACCGTATTTCATATCAGCCGCCTTCTGCCCAAAGGCGCAGCTGGCAGGTTTTACCGAATGTGCATGTCACGGCCCCCACCGCCCTGACACCAGGCAGCTGGGTCGTCGAATCAGCTCCTCCACCCAGCGTTGCCAGGGTGGGTGCGGCGGAACGAGACGTCGCGTCGCCTGCTGAGACCAACTTCGCCACTGGAATGCATCATGTCGAATCGGCTTGGGGCTTGGACATCCTGATTCATCGTCGTCCTGGTCCTTCCCCAAACAACGCGGTTACGGACAGCAAGATGAGTATCTGCCGTCGCGAGCGGCGCGGCTGCCGGAGACCCCGTGGTGGTGCTGCGGGCGGCCGCGCCCTTTCTCGGCGCCCCCTGTCCTCCTGCTCGCAGCGAGACAGGGGACCGGCACACCACGCGCCCTGCAGGCACTGCGGGTGCCCGAAGGATTGGGAGGGCTGGGGGTTACAGTTCATGCATCCTGTCGCTGGCCCCCCTTCCCCGCCTTCTTCGCCCTGTTCCCCCTCCTGCCCCTTTTCCGCCGCCTTTCCGGCTGCTCCGGTGCCGTTTCCTCCTGCTCAGGGACACACTCATACTCCTCCTCCTCCTCCCCTTCGTCCTCGTCCTGCTGCTCCTCCTCCTCCTCCTCGTCCTCCTCCAGCCAGCTGTGCTGCGGGGGACACAGCATGCGCGCGTCCAGGTCCTTCCGGAGCACGTGCGGGTGCACCACCCGCGGCTCCGCAGGCTCGACAACCTTCAGCTCCAGCATCTTCACCTCCTCCACGAGGGAAGCCACGTCCGCCTCCTCCAGCCGGATGTGCCGGGCGATGCGCAGCCCGCGCCCACCCGCCTCCGGCTTCCAGGTTGGGGGATCCTCTGCCGCCTCCAACAGCCACACCGCCCCGCACGCCGACACCAGCCGGAAGACCCACTCCATCTCCTCCTGCAGCGTCCGCACCAGCGCGTCGGGCTCCGACCCGTGCGGCACCACCCCGATCTCGAACAGCAGCAGCTGCACCTTGCGGCGGGGCTCCTCCTCCAGCTCCTCCTCAGCCGTGGCACCTGTGTCGGCGTCGGTGTCGTCGCCGCTGTCGCTGTCTACCTCCGTCTCTGCTTCTGCCTCTGTCTCTGTCTCTGTCAGTGTCACCGTCTCTGCGTCTGCCTGTCTGTCGGTGGCAGCAGTCGGCAGCCGCCAGGTAGGCCGGCACGCACTCGGCACCCCGGCGGGCGGCACAGCAGCCTCCTCCTGCCCAGCGGCGCGTGGCGCCCGACGCGACTTCGCCACGATGGCAGTGGCGGCGGCGGCGGCGGTGGCGGTGGTGGTGCTGCTGCTGGCACCCACTGCCCTGCGGGTCCCGCACTGCGGCTTGCCGCCCCGTTTGGCGCAGGGGGTGGGTGCCGTGCGCGGCGCGCGGCAGGTGGTGGTGGTGATCGTGGTGGTGGCGCGGCCGTCCCTGCCCGTGCCGCTGCCGAAGGCGACGGCCCGTGCCCCGGAAGGCGCATCAGCACGGGCGGCGGACATCAGGGGCATGACGGAGGAAGGGCGGGGCTGTGTGTGTGTGGGCAGAAGGTGTCCAGAGAGAGAGCCGGGAAAGAAGAAGCTGTGTCTGGGGTACGTGGCGGATGCAGCCTGTCAGGAGAAGACGGGGGTGTGGTGTGGCTGTGTGTGATGTGCGCGCAGAAACGACCTGAAGATTTTCTGTGTGGCGGTCCGCAGTGTTGAAGCTCGATTCGGCACGAAGGCCCCGGAGTGCGCGAATCGCGGGTCCCACGCAGTGTCAGGGTGAGAGGGGCTCCGTGAGGGAGGGCAGGGGAGGGGGTGTATCTGTCGAACGGACGAACAACAAGCACAACGTTGGTCCGGTGCAATGTTCCTGAGATGGTTACACCGAACTCACAGAAAACGAGCAACTGAGTGGAAAAGCAGCGGTGGGCCATTTCCTGAAATTTCGCTGCCGTAACGACAGATGACAGCAGGCCACAAACACCCCAAGATCAAAGTGCATCAGCAACTAAGGTCGGGCGGAGGTATATAACATCACACAAGAAAGAAAAACTCAAAATAGCACAAAGTGCTGCTGCTTCGCCAGGTGCTTCGCCGGCTCGAGATTGACCAGCAGCGACTTCGCAGCCCGGCTGCCTACCTCTTCGACCAGCTTCTCCAGCACGACTCTCAGGTACTGGCGCAGCGGCGTGCACGTTGATGGTGACCGCACGTAGCTCCACAGCAGCTTCTCGACAACCTGAGCGACGTGCTGTCCGACGGGATTGTCAGTCTCCTTGTGGCGCTTGTGGAGGAACAGCTTGGCCGCCGCACCGTACGCCTCGGCCACTGCACTGCCCCTTTGCAACATGAGAGCAGTCGCCTTGTCGTCGATGCCTTGCAGCTGCGCCAGCGAATCCACCGGGTGCATGAGCAGTGCGGACATCTCGTCCAGTGTCTTTAACTCGACGTCGCCACCCGCCACCCGCCAGTCTAGCCAAAATGGCCGTGCCACCCCCAGCGCGCGGAGCTCCGCAGTCGGCGCTTCGTCGACAGCCTTGCGCACGAGGGCTTGGAGGCGGAGGGCAGTCGCATGGGTAGCGGAGTCGGAACCCGGGATTTCGTGTACGAACGGCGGCGTGGGGTCGAACTTCGCTTTCAGATCGAACAGCGCTTCGTCTGCTGCCGTCGGATCGACGACCCGCACCCAGCTCAGCACAGGCGTAACCAGCCTCTTGCGCGGCCTCGTGTAGGGCACCGACGGCACCCACCGCAACCCCGTCAGCAGCAGGCGCGAGGACACGGACACCCCCGAGCCCTTTGCAGCGGCATCCTCGAGGATCTCCCACAGCACGTCGCGCACCGCGGGTGGCAGCGACGAATCGCTGCGGGCGACGCGGATGGCCGCGAGGCGCACCAGCTCGTCCACCACACCGACGTGCGTCTGGAGTACCCGGCGGTCGGCCCACTCACGGCGCAGCACAGCCGCCGCATCGCTGCACGTCGCCTCGACCAGCAGCTGGAGGATCTTCTTGTGGAGCAGCACACCCACAGCCTCCCGCCGCTGCGATTGCAGCAGCAGCTTCAGCACCGCAACCACGCGCTCGCTGCGCTGCCACTCGCAGAGGTTCTCCAGGACTGTTGCAGTGGTGCGCTGCGCGCACTTCTGCAGGACGGCAGGCCTGAGCAGGTATTTCAGGACATGCCACGCGCCGTCAGTCTTGAAGACTTGGAGCACCACAGCCTCGACCAGCGCGTGAGAGTCCTCCGTAGGGTCGTCATCCTTCAGCAGCGACCCCAGCAGGCCGATCACTGCGGCGTGGCCTGTCGTGGGCGACAGCACGAACTGCGTGACGGCCGCCTCGCGCGCCTCAGTACTGGACTCGCCTCCCAAGCCCAGCTCGAGGGACGAGCGGGTTGCTTTTTGCGCGTTCTCGCTGTTCAGAGCCTTCAGCACTCCCGGCGTGAGGTACAGCGCCAGCGGGGCCCCCGTGTTGCGCAGGGCAGGCCCCAGAGGCCCGGCGACGTCGCCCTGCGTGCATCCGATGAACGTGCCGAGCACGTCGTCGCGGTTACTCCCCAGCAGCGCCTGGACAAGGTGAAGGTGAATCGCGCTGGGCGTCAGTCTCAGCAGCTGGTTGACCAGCATGAGCGAGCGCCGGAGCTCGAGATCTGTGCGCGCCACCGTCACACGGTGCACCTTCCCGCACAGCCTGCGGGCGAGCATCACGTCGCCCTCCGAGAGCCCGGGCAGCGTCAGGTCGCGTGCCGACCGCTCGAGGAACTGCACTGCCACAGCCGTCGATGCGGACGCATCCTGCAGCCTCACCCGCAGCAACTCCCACCGGAGTTCGCGCAGCACGGTGCACGCGTCAGCATACTCGCCGCTGCGTGTCACGGCGCATCGCAAGACTTGATGCAGCACTTCAACGACCGGCACCGCCACCTCGCGCGGGAGGGGCAGCGCACCGTCGGCGACCCGCCGCAGGAATTGCCCAGCAGCGCCGATGTACTCGATCACCTCGGGCACGGAGGCCCAGTCGGCGCCCGCGAGCGACATCACCTCAACCACCCGCTCCGCCGCCCCCTCGACCAGTCGCTTCTGGTCAACCCACCCGCTCTCGGCGGATGCCGCCCGGAACGCCAGCAGGTCCACGACAGACGCTTTGCGCAGCGCAGCGACCAGCAGCGCCGCCGCGTCGCGCCCGGCGAGGGGAACGTCTTGGGTGTCACGGAGGCGGTTGGCGAGCCTGTGCCACGACCAGCGCGCGTTGATCAGCACCGCTTCCCCTTCGCCGACGAGCGCAGCCTCGAGCCTCTCCCACGGCAGCCGCTGCGGGACAATCCGATTCGCATCCAGCTTCACATGCCGGAGCAGCGTGCCGAAGTGCGCGGCCTCCTGGTAACGGTCAAGCCCCATCGACTTCTTCAGGAGCAGCTTCTCGATCTCCAACCCCAGTGCCAGCCACTCGGCCCGCACGTCGAGGCGCAGGTGCTGCGCGAACGGTTTCCTGGAGGGCGGGCAGCCGAAGGCCACGCTGCCAATACGTTCGATGAACCCAGAGAAGTGCGCAGCGCCGACAGAGTCGCGCTTCGACAGGTCGTTGGTCACGAGCTGCAGCATCGTTCCCACCACCGACTTCACGAACTCAGACGCGGCCGCATCGTCAGGAACTTCGAGCGACGCACTGACCATCAGCGCGAATACTTTCCGCAGCCCCTTGTACAGGTCGGCGCGTAGATCGCTCATCTCGTTGCGGATCGCTGCCTCCGTCTGCGACAGCACACTGGCCGTCAGCGGCAGCTGCTCCTGCCGTTCAGCAGGCGGGAAGTCGGTGTGCAGCGTGTCGATGGTGATGCCGAGCAGCCTGTAGCGCATGTCCATCCGCTGCTTGGCGTCCGACGTGAGGGCACTTTCTTCGAGCAGCTCGCGGACCCCGCGGATCTCCTCAGCAGCAACCACCCCGCGAGCGCCCTCCACCCGGCACATCGGCACGTCCACTCCGCTGGAGCGCGCGGCCAAGACGAACGCGGCAGTGAACCCCACCGGCTTCAGTGCTGACAGGACGTCGTGAACCACGACCGGCCGCTCGAGGCCTAACCTGACGGCCACCGCCACCGCACGCAACTGCTCGTCCGGGAGCAAGGAAGCAGGCAGCCCTTCGAGGGCATGCAGGTAGAGAAACCGGTCCGCTTCAAGTGCCACCGAGTCGGCGGGGCGTGGCGGCCCGAACGGAGCGTTGGCGCGGCGGTCGGTGGGGCGGAGCGGCGCAGACGCGTCGAGGCCGCGTGTCAGCGCGTTGGCGCCCCACCACCGCCACAGCCCGCGCACAGCCTCCGGCGACACGTCATCGTGGAGCGGGAGGCCGCGTTGCTGCTGCCCCGCAGCCCAGATCAGCGCCAGCACCGCCTCGCAGGTCGTCTTCAGCTGTTTCAGCGGCTCGTTGGGGTCGACCTCCACCAACACCGTGCAGCGGGCCGCGTCGCCCACCCGGCCTACCGTGCGCAGCACGGCGCGTTCGTCTTTCAGGGACTGCGGGTAGCGCAGCACTTCTGAGCAGCGGTCGAGGACGGTGAGGAAGAGTGTGGAGACCTCCCCCCCTCGGCGGATGAGTTGCAGCCCTCCTCGCAGCTTCACCGCCTCGAGCACCGTGTCCAGCGCAGCCTTCACGTTCGCGACGTCTGGGAAGTCGATTCCCCCCGGCGCGCGGGTCTCCAGGACACGCAGCGTACGGTGCAGCAGGTCGGTGAGCAGGGCGGTTGCCCCGTCGCGGAGGAGCTGCGCACCGCGCTCGTCGGACTCGCTGCCCCGCAGCGCCCAGACGCCTTCGACGTCGCAGGCACACAGCATCGCAGACCCCATCCCAACCAACTGCAGCTGGCCCGCCAGCGACCGGAAGCCAGTCAGGCGTGCGTCGGCGGCGGCACCCAGCTCCACAAGGTCGCGGCAGAGGACTGCCAGATAGCCGGCGTGCGATGTCATCCCAGTGCGGCTGCCTGTTCGGTCGACGACCCCGACCGCAGTTGTGAGCAGCACCTTGCAGCGCTTGACGTGCGCCGTCAGCTTGTCGGCGTGCGCCGCGACCCAGAGCTCCTCGAGGCAGGCCACGCTGTTGACGGAGGGCCAGCGGCCGTCGAGGAACTTCACAGCAACCGCAGGCAGGCAGCGGTTGAGCATCGCCTTCCAGGCGTTGTACAGGTCGCGGTGCTCGGTGTTCATCTTCGCATGGCGCCAGGCCCCGTCGGCAACTCGAACGAGGCATTGCGCCTCCCGAGACATCTCTGGCACCCCACCCGCCACAGCGACGCGGTGGCTGCGGAGCAGCAGTTCGCAGACCGACTCGGGCGACGCCGCAGCGAGGACATCCACCGCAAGCGCCTGGAGCTGCGCGCGCGCCCACGCCTTCTTCACGGGCAGCGCCAGAACCTCGCCCAGAGCCTCCGCACAACCCTCACGCAGTGCGATCTGCCCAGACGACGTGTCGCGCTCAAGGAACATTTCGACCAGCGCCCTCCTCTCGGGGATCACTTTCAGCAGCTCCGCCGACGGGAACAGCCGCATCGGGCCGGGGCGCTCGCCCGACTGAACGAACACCATCGCCTGCAGTGCTGAGACGGGCTGCTTCCGGTAGAATGCGAAGGCGGTGGGATCCGTCGCGACCCACAGCTGCCGCGCCTCGCAGATCTCGACCAGCCGCAGGACGTGCTCCAGTGGAACCTTCCCGCGGATCCGCCCCTCGAACTCCCGGTAGGCGTGGCCCTGGCTGAGGGGGTGGCAGCCAGCCTCGTCGAGAAGCTGCTCGAGGTATTCCAAGTAGACCGGTCCGTGTGCAGCCCAGTCCCCGAGCCCGTGAGCAAACAGCTCGCGGCGGGAGGTCTCTGTAGCTTCCGGCCCTACAAGCGCCTTGCGGACGGTGGCGCTGAGGGCGTGCTTGTAGTACCTTGGCTTCACCAGCTCACCGTTCTCAAGGATGAGCGAGAAGAAACCCCGCCGCTCGTCGCGATCGTCAGCCACCTCGAGCACAGCCTTCTGATCGACGGCGCCCGAAGCCGCGTAGAGGCGCGCGAGCTCCTCGTTGGTGACATGCGGCGACCGGGCTGCGGTGGTGAGCAGCTTCCCTCGGAGCTCTGTCGGTGTTGTCGTCAGGTAGCGGACAAGCAGCACCGCCAGCGCCGGGCTGTCGGCCGGCATGCGCTCCAGGAGCGCAGTCAGGATGAAGCGCTTCTCGACGGAAGGCAAACTCGGCGCGTCGTCGGGTATGAACTCATCGTCGTCGTCGCAGCCGCCGCCATCCGCCTCAACATCCTTGAAGCAGTCTTCAAACAGCGCCAGCGCCACCTCCGCGCCACACGGGGACTGCATGATCGCCCGGCCGATGAACTCCCAGCGACCCCCCTGCGGGAGGCTCGCCAGCACTGCCACCAGCTCGGGTATGGACGGCAGCTCGCCGCGCGCAAGGGCGTCGGCCGCAGCAGTAGCACGGGCCAGCTTCTCGGTATCGCCGCCGAACCCGCCGTGCAGCCCGTAGCGGTAAGCCTCGCTGCCCCCGCCACTGCGGGATCCGTCGCCGGCTGCTGGCGGCTTCTCCTGCGCTCCTCCACCGTGAACGCCACCGGTGCTGCCTACCGCCCGCGCGGCGCAGCACCGCACCGCCTGGCGGAGGCTGCGCCCCGGCGGCTGCAGCCTGCTGCCCACAAGGCTGCCTTGCACGCCCTGCCGCAGGAGCGACAGGCTTGCTCGGGGGCGAAGCAGCACCAGCATCTCGCAGGGGCCGCCAGAGGGAAGAGGGCTGTGCGGTGTTCCTTCGCGAGAGAATGCGTGTTGTGTGTGGGTGTGCTGCGGAGGGGCTACACAACCTGCGGGGGTGGCGTTGAAGTTGAGTCGCAGGCATCATTGCATGGTGGTTATGATTGGCTCTGCCGTATTGCATCCCCTGACCCGTGACCCAGTGACCGGCTATAGCAAAGGCAGGCAACAGACCCCCCCTGCCAACGACTTCCGCTTCTCCTTCCCACTCTCGACACCGAGAGGATCCCCATTGCAGACAGCAATGACACTGTGCGAAAGCCTGTCGAAGATGTGGTCTGGCTCTCTCCGGCCTCACCGTTGCAGGACCACTCTAGTTCCACCTGCAGTGGGCCGCCCTCGAGGACGACGACCCCGACCTCCATCTACCTGGAGAAGCTCCCGAAGGAGAGCTGGGCCATACCCTTCTTCGTTGAGCACGACTTCGCAATCCGGGCCAGCAATCATGCTGAGTCCTTTAGCAATTCCGCGAAGAGCGCTGCCGCCAGCCCCCCCCCCCCTCCTCGTCTTTGATGGAACAGGCTGGTCGCTAACCATCATTCATCATTCCACTCATTCTGGGTTCCCCCCCCCCCTAGATATTTCATCATTCTACCATCATTCCACCGATGGTGGAATGATGGGATGAAACACACACTACCACCTCATTCACCCACCATTCCCCAGGGCCGAAGAGAGTATGGTTTTGCAGGAACAGATGCTCACTACCGTGGCCTCCGGCGGCTGGGGGGCTCCGCCCCCCAGACCCCCCTGTGCCGTACGTCTCGTACTCAAGTCATTCCATTCCCATCAGGTCAGGGAATCCAACCACTCCAGTAGCCTCAGGAGGACCCAGCCAACTCACACAGAATCTGTCGCCACAATGAACAGATGTTCACTACCGTGGCCTCCAGCGGCTGGGGGGCTCTGCCCCCCAGACCCCCCTGTGGACCATGTAGCGTGTGCCCGGCGAGGAACCAAGCCCTTGCGCTTCGACGGCCATGGCATGTCAGGGGGTAGCGTCGAATCATGGTACCCGCAAACCCGCAAACGAAAGCCTTTTTTTGGTTTCCTCCGGCACCCGAGAATCGCGCGAGCGGGAGAGGAACTGCGGAAGGAACCCAGCGCCTCACACCGTCCACCGACGGGAAAGTTAAGTAACAACACGAGCGCGCGCGAGAAATCGACCCCTAGCGCTTTCCCCCCTGATCCCCCCAAAACAGGAGCGTCCGCCCACCTAATCTCTAAAATCGAAAAAGTTAGCGACAGGCCTGGATTGTGGGCGCGCGGCGGCGGCGGCGAAGCCGCCGCCGCGATCGCGTACGAACCATATTTTACTGCATGGCCACCACTTCCACCCCCACCCCCCCCCCCCACGACTGACCATCATTCCACGAGATCTCGGAATTCAGAAAGTTAGCGACCAGCCTGTTGATGGAATGCGTGAGCATTTCATGTCAGTGTTCCTCGAGCGCCGCAACTCGCAGCTCGACGAGAAGAGCTCCGCTGTTACTTCCAGGTCATCCACGCCCAGGCCACCGAGGTCTACGCGGTTGGGAGGACAACCCTGCGGCCTCCCAACTCTGTCTCTGGCATCGGAAGGAATCGGGAGGAAGCGCCGGGGAGGGGGTGGTGCAGCGGCCTCTGCCGCCGCTACGACAACAAGGCTGGGTGTCGTCCTGAGCATCTCAAGGATGATGCCCCAGCGCTGCCGAAGAGTGCTAAAGGCAGAGCTGCCAAGAAACCAGGAGACAAGCCCGCCCCCCAAGAATGTACATTTCCTGCACCCCCCGACCGGAGGCCGAAACTGCACCCGGCCCGGAGTGCAGGGGGGAGACGGCTGGAGGGGGGCGGGGTGGGGGCAGTGCACCTTCCGTTCCCTATCTGTTTCGCACACAATGCCGCCCATTTCCACCTTTTCCCGCCCCCCCCCCCCCCCCTGTGCTGCTTTGGCCTGATATTGAACTGTTGTTATCCTCGTGTTCTTTTGTTTCGTTCCGAAACCCCTGCTGGCGTGGGTGTGTTGCGGTGCGCCGGGATACTAGATTGATACAAGAAAAGAAGCCCACCCCCCACCCCCCGGCGCCTCGACCGCTGATCCCCGCCACTCACCCATAGACACGAGCACCTCCTAGCACCACCCCACTCCCTCAGACCCTCCATTCTGCCTGCATGCTGGGCATGCGTCCCCCAAGCTGCCAGAAGCTAGCAAAGGCGGGGAGGGTGGCACCCACCATGCTGCAGAAGAAGAGAGACAGCGACGAGGAAGAAGGGGAAAAGAGGTCGGGTGGCGGTGCGGGGTGGGTGGTGTGTGTGTGTCTGCCACTCTGTGTGTGCTTGTTGTTCAACTTTCGGGAGAAAGTGTCCGGCCTGTGTGGGGAGGTGGAACCAGATTGTTGCCCTGGACCCCCCCCCCCTCGCTCACTCCCGTGCTCTGGAGACCCAGATGTGACGGGGTGTGGTGGTGCAGTGGGGGCCAAATCCAGACAATGGTGGCGTGAGGGTGGGCTGCGTGTGGGGGGTCTAGCTGGATGATGCCCGGAGTCTCGTCTGCTGGGGCGCTGGGTGTGCCGAGAGCGTCTCAGAGACAAAAGGTTGCCAAAGAAAAGCGTAGCAACCGTGCTTCCATCTTCCTGAATGATGCGTTGACGCTTCCACCACCCTAGAGCCTGCTGCTTTGATGTGGGTGTGCCGAGAGCGTCTCAGAGACAAAGGTTGCCAAAGAAAAACAAAGGGGGTCTTCGCCGATTTGACAGTTTTTTCGACAAAAGTTCGGCGATTTTTCCTCCTCAAAACAAGGAGGGAAATCCACCAGAACATCCCAGTTTCGACCACCGTCGCGACATTGGCCATCAAAGACGAGACTTGAGGCCCAGACCTTGAAGCCCCGTGACCTTGAACGGCGCAGCTATTCTTTGAAACACCCCCGAAGACCCCGACAGACAGGCCACATCACCCCCACCCCCCACAGAGGACCACCGTCAATCCGGTGGATTTCATTTGATGATGTTTCGTAACGGAATAAAAAAAATTGACGGGCGGAGGGGGGTTTTTGAAGCAGAAGTACATATATACGCAACATGACATGGACAGAGTGAGGGGCAAAAAAAACCAAAAAAGATGCCCCCCCTCTGTCTCTCTCTGTCGACTACGACACCCGTCCGGGAGAACTCTGATCCGTCCCTCGAGTTGCAGATGAATTGCCTCGCCATGCAACTGTAGGCAACCGCGCCACACTCCCCGCCCTTTGATGAGAACTGCGACGGTTCACACCGGAACCAACAGAAAAGCAACGGCCCGCATCCGATGTGCCGCATCCGAACCCGCCAGCTCTTCTCTGCTCCCCACGGGCTGCAAGAACTATAGAATAGCCAGGCCTCGCCCCCGCAACCGCACCCTGCAGCAGCCACCACATGGAGCCAACCCACCGCCCCCTCCGCAGAAGGGGGCGAGTTGGCTGCCTGCTGCGGGGGCTGCTCTCGGGAGGGGTGTAGCCCCCACCCGGGTGCCTTGGGGCTGCCACCACACGACTTTTGTCACGTCTCCGGCCCACAATTCTTCAATTTCCACAGCCCCGACCCTGCCCCATGTGTCCTTCTCAGTAGGCGCGTGCGGGGTTGCCCTCCATGTAGTAGATGAAGGCGCGGTTCACAACCTTGTTGCCACCGGGTGTGGGGTAGTGGCCAGAGAAGTACCAGTTGCCGGGGGTCTTGGGGCACGCCTCCGCGAGACCTGCGAGGTCCTGGAAGATGATCTCAAGCTCGCAGGGAAGGTCGACAGGCTTCAGGATCTCGCTGACCTTCTGGGAGATCTGCTCCGACGTGAAGGGCTCGTAGATGTCGCGCACCCAGTTGCGCACCTGCTCCTTGGGCAGCGTCTCCTGCTGCTTGCACTTCTTGTAGACATCCTGCAGGACGTGCTCCATCCCGTTCTCCTTCAGCAGCGCAACGGCGGCGCGGAAGGCACAGAAGTCACCCATACGGGCCATGTCAATACCGTAACAGTCGGGGTACCGCACCTGGGGCGCAGAGGACACGATGACAATCTTCTTCGGGTTGAGACGCGACAGGATGCGCAGCACACTGTGGCGGGGGGGGTGTGGGTGTGCATGTTACACTTGCATGCAAAAAAAGGAGAAGGGCGCTGCCACTGATGTTTGCTCGTTGCTGCATGCGCCCCAGAATTCCCCCACCTCCCCACCAGGCAGGCTGACGCTGCCCACACGGGGGTGCTCGTTCGTTGGGCAGGCAGTGGCATACGATGTCTTAAGGGTGGTCCCACGCACAATGCTGTCGTCGATGAGCACGACTGTGTCCACCTTCTCACGCGCAATGTCGTACGTGATGTCGTACACAAGTGCCACCATGCTCTCCCGCTCGGCATCCTGAGGTGGTGGGGTGTGGTGGGGGTGGTGGCTGGTGGCACAGCAGTGGGCACAACGCGTGGGAACACAACAGGAGCAGAACCGCACAGGCCCCCGTCGCCATGCAGACCACCAACCGGGCACCTCGAGGCACTTCGGCCTCGGAGGATAATTGCAATCATCACATCGATCCTCATCACGCTCCCGCTCAGGTTCAAAAAGATTCCTGTTTGCTGGGCCATCGCTGGGTCTGACTTCCATACCGAGGTGATGAAGGTGCGCGACTTGGTGTCCTTAATGAGGGGCTTCCCGTACGTGGGGCGGTTCTTCATGATCTCCTGCAGCGCCTCCTCCGTGAGCTTCCCTTCTTGGCTGAGCTGCATGATCGCCTTCGACTTCTGCGTGTCGCAAGCCTCCTCCAGGCCTGCGGTGCGGGGCGTGTGTAGGGCGAGACGAAACAAGGGACAGACTGTCACTGGGCTCCTTTTCCAGGGCAGCCAAAACATGTTCACCGGAACGAAGATTCAAAAAGCCCATGCAGACACACTCCCTCTCTCTCCATACCCTTGATCATCCCGTAGAAGCTAACCTCCGCCGTGTTGGGGATGTAACCGAACACAGCATTGCTGCAGTCAACACGCTCTGCAATCTTCTTGCTGATGATGCGCCCAAGGGCGAAGCGCTCGCTGTAGATCTCAGAGTCGGACCCACGGCTGAAGTAGATGCGCTCGAAGGAACACCGCAGGTTGCGGCCCGGAGGCTTGACCTGAACCTCAGAGAACTGCCCGCTCTTGCGGACAACAAGGGCGTGCCCAGGCTGAAGCTCCTTGATCTGGTGGGTCTTCAGGGTGAAGGCGGTCTGGATGGGTGCGCGCTCGGAGGCGATGCACACCACCTCGTCGTCAGCAAAGTAGAAGCAGGGACGGATGCCATTGGGGTCACGCATCACAAAGGCGTCGCCGTGGCCAAAGATACCACCCATGGCGTACCCGCCATCCCAGTCCTGGGCAGAGTTGCGCAGGATCTTCTGCACGTCCAGGTTGTCTGCGATCAGCTGCGTGATCTGCTTGTTGTTGTATCCCTGCTGCTTGTACTTCTGGAAGAGCTGCTCGTTCTCCAGGTCGAGGAAGTGGCCGATCTTCTCCATAACAGTGACGGTGTCGCTCTTCTCCTTGGGGTGCTGCCCCAGGTTAATCAGGAGGTCGTACAGCTCGTCGACGTTCGTCAGGTTGAAGTTACCCGCAACGCTGAGGCACCGGGTCATCCAGTTGTTCTGCCTGAGGAACGGGTGGCAGTGCTCGATGCTGGACCCGCCGTACGTCCCGTAGCGCAGGTGACCCATCCACACCTCCCCGGTGAAGGCAACGTTGTCCTTCAGGTACTCGCCGTCGTTCAGCTTCTCGGGGTCATCACGCTTCAGGTCCACAAACCTCTTGTTGATGTGCTCAAACACCTCTGACACAGGCTTCTGCCCGTTGGAGCGCGACCGGCTAATATACCGCTTGCCGGGCTGGGGGTCCAGCTTGATGTTCACAACGCCGGCACCGTCCTGACCCCTGTGGCAGAGAGCAAGAAGAGGTTGTGTTGGGAGGGCGGCGTGAGACACTAGCATACCTGTTCCCCATCTTCTCCATGATGAGGAAGAGCTTCGTGCTGCCGTACAGCGGGGTGCCATATTTCCTGCGGGCAGGGGATGGTGGGGAGGCACCAAAAGCACGTGATTTGCATGAGAGAGGGGGTCGGAGAGAGTGTCACTTGCAGCAGGCAGCAACAGCACACAGGGAGCACAGCGAAGGCATACTTGATGTAGTACTCCGGCGGATGCAGCAACCGGAGGAACACAATACCACACATGATGAGAAGCCGGTGTACGCGGCGTCCTGCAGGAGGTGCGATTCGTAGTCAAGAAAGTGTGCCACAGAGACACAGGCAGGGCATTGCGGAAAGGGCGGCCACGTGCAATGCACGACAATGCGGAGGGCGGAGGCGGTGGGCGCGAGATACACAGCAGACGGGCTACAGAAAAAGATTGCAGGGTGGGGTGCCCTGGGGTGGCGGGGGGAAGCATGGGGCAGGGCATCGACACCCACCACCTCCTGGTTGTACCCGCCCTCCCCTGTGTGTCAGCAAACAGTGCCAGCAAGGTCTCGTCTCGTTGTTGGGGGAAGGGGTCGAGAATGACCAGTGAGCCCGGCACAAATGAGAGGGATGTGAATGCCCCTCCCCAGGTCCCGTCAGGCAGAGCTCTCTGAGTGACTCTGTCAAATTGACTGTCTCTGACCCAACTAAGTCAGTCAGTCAATTTGGCCGAGTCACTGAGGGCTATGCTCCAGGGTCCCAGTACGGACCTAAGATCCTCACACCAGATCACGATCGCCCTTCAGGGGGCCGTAGACGTATTGCAAGGCAAGCCATTCTTTTGCACCGCTGCAAGATGGAATTCGCGATCGGCCTTCAGGGAGTCGTCGACGTATTCCAAGGCAGAGCCATTCTTTTGCACTGCTGCGAGACACAGCTCACGATCGGCCTTCAGGGAGTTGTCGACGTAATCCAAGGCAAATCCATTCGTGAGGACGGCTGCGAGGCACAGCTCACGATCGGCCTTCAGGGAGCCGTCGACGTACTGCAAGGTAAAGGCATTCGCTTGCACCACTGCGAGATTGAATTCGCGATCGGCCTTCAGGGAGTCGTCAACATATTGCAAGGCGTAGGCAGCCGTTTGCACTGCTGCGAGACACAACTCACGATCGGCCTTCAGGGAGTCGTCGACGTATTCCAAGGCAGCGCCATTCGCTTCCACTGCTGCAATATTGAATTCGCGATCGGCCTTCAGGGAGCCGTCGACGTACTGCAAGGTAAAGGCATTCGCTTGCACCACTGCGAGATTGAATTCGCGATCGGCCTTCAGGGAGTCGTCAACATATTGCAAGGCGTAGGCAGCCGTTTGCACTGCTGTGAGACACAACTCACGATCGGCCTTCAGGGAGTCGTCGACGTATTGCAAGGCAAAGCCATTCTTTTGCACTGCTGCGAGACACAGCTCACGATCGGCCTTCAGGGAGTCGTCGATGCAATCCAAGGCAAAGGCATTCGTGAGGACGGCTGCGAGACACAGCTCACGATCGGCCTTCAGGGAGTCGTCGCCGAATTTCAAGTACACACTCATTATCGGATGCCGACTTCCATGGCCACCGTCCTGCTGTCTAGATGAACCTACACCCTTTGTGGGATCTGATGAGCGACCACTCGGGCACCTTAAGTCAGCTCTCGGTTCATCCCGCGTCGCCAGTCCTGCTTACCAGAAGTGGCCCACTTGAAACCAGGATTCTACGTCAGGGTACAAGTAAGTTACCCCGAGCTCACGCCCATTTAAAGTTTGAGAATAGGTCGAGGAAGCGGTATCCCCAATGCCTCCAATCATTCGCTTTACCTGGCGTAACTCCTTTTTTGGTTCCAGCTATCCTGAGGGAAACTTCGGAGTGAACCAGCTACTAGATGGTTCGATGGGTCTTTCGCCCCTATACCCAGCTTGGACGAGCGATTTGCACGTCAACACCGCAACGGCCCTCCACCAGGGTTTCCCCCGGCTTCGGCCTATCCAGGCATAGTTCACCATCTTTCGGGTCCCAACAAGTGTACTTTACCTCAAATCCCTTTCCAGTAAATCAGGATCGGGCTGTGCTGCGTCCTCAAGGATTGGCACATCTCCCTTTCAGTGCGGCTTGTGGGTTTGACACCCTAAGCCTCGCACACGTGTTAGACTCCTTGGTCCGTGTTTCAAGACGGGTAGTATAAGGTCGCTGTGTCTAGTGCCTGCCCTACGTAAACTTATCTGCGGCACACACGTCAGACAAAGGTGACAACCCGAAGGAGCCGACACTTAATCTGAACGTATATACAACAGACTTCGCGCCTCAGACAGATACGTATCCTCAGCAGTCTGCCTTTCACCAGTGCAACGCACAAGCAAGGTAGGTGCCACGAATACGACTAGACGTCCTACTACCAAGTTAGGCAGCAGGTTTGAACGGGCCTTATACTCTTATCACTCATCGGTTTCAGGGACTTTTAACTCTCTTTTCAAAGTTCTTTTCATCTTTCCATCACTGTACTTGTTCGCTATCGGTCTCCGGGAGATATTTAGCCTTAGCAGAGGGATACCTGCCGATTAGCTCAGCATTCCCAAACTGAGCGACTCTTGCAAACAGTGAAGCACCCACGCGTTAGAAGGAAGGACGGGACTCTCACCCTCTGTGGCGCTCCATTCCAGAAGACTTACTCCTCCAACGTATGGCCCCCACCGCCGCTTGCACCACATGCCGACACAAGTGCCGGTTCAGGCTTGGGCTCTGCCCTGTTCACTCGCCGTTACTAGGAGCATCGCTGTTGCTTTCTTTTCCTGCGCTGAGTGATATGCTTAAGTTCAGCGCGTAGATCTGCAACCGCTGAGGTCGTTAGGAAAAAGCGCGACCTGATGAGTCAGCCGTAAGACGAATCCCACGAGACCGACTCATTGAGTCGCTCCTAAGCTTGCGCCTTAACTTGTTAGGAGTGACTCAGATGTGTCCCACCTGAACCTTTGCCTTAGAATACGAGGTTTTCCGGCTATGAAATTTGTAAGCGACACTCAACAGCTGCTGGGCACAGGCGAACCTGGCCCGCAAATGCGTTCGACGACCTGATGAGTCTCATGCTTCTGCAATTCCCATTGAATATCGCGTCTAGCTGCGGTCTTCATCGATCCCAGAGCCAAGACATCCACCGATAAGTGCAGTTGTTGTCACCCGCCTGCAGTACCCTAGAGCACTACAGGTGAGGACGCCAAAAGCAGATGCTTTGGGAAAGATTTTTGCCTTACTAAGACCTTGATCAGACTGGCCTCCGAGAAGGACCAGTACCGACTTTGGTAATGATCCTGCTGCAGGTTCACCTACAGCAACCTTGTTACGACTTTTGCTTCCTCTAGCTGAAAAATATTGCTTGGGTTCGGAACGCAACAATTGGAAATCCAAGAGTCGCAACCTCCCCCAAGCTCTATCCTACAGCCAATCGGTAGCAACGACGGGCGGTGTGTACAAATGGCAGGGACGTAATCAGTGCAAGCTGATGACTTGCGCCTACTAGGCATTCCTCATTCAAGGAGAATAATTGCAATCATCGATCCTCATCACGACGCAAGTTCAAAAGATTTCCCTTCCTCTTCAAGATAGGTTGCCGAAAGGCAATCAGACTCGTTGAATGCGTCAGTGTAGTGCGCGTGCAGCCTAGGACATTTAGGAGCATCACAGACCTGCTATTGGCTCGCTCTTCCGCGTGCTTTAGACGCACGCAGTCCCCTTAAGAAGTGGATTCCTTGTTTCAAGTAAGGTCTAGGACCAGACTTGCCTTGCGGACAACAGGCTCACCTATTTAAGGGTCGAGATCTCGTTCGTTAACGGAATCAACCAGACAAATCACTCCACCAACCAGGAGCGGCCATGCACCACCACACAATGGATCGAGAAAGAGCTCTCAATCTGTCAATCCTTACATTGTCCTGACCTAGTAAAATTCCCCGTGTTGAGTCAAATTAAGCCGCATACTCCACGCCTGGTGGTGTCATTCCGTCAATTCCTTTAAGTTTCAGCCTTGCGAATGTACTCCCCCCTGAACCCATAATCTTTGATTTCTCGTTTCAAGGGTAGTGCCGTAGGGGCCATAGTGGTGCACCCTTCGATCCTGAGACGGCATCGTTTACAGTCGTGGACTACGACGGTATCTGATCATCTTCGATCCCCACACTCTCGTTCTTGATTAATGAAGACATTCTTGTCGAATGCTTTCGCAGAAGTTCGTCTTCCCGCGATCTAAGAATTTCACCTCTGACGTGGGAGTACGTACGACCCCGGCAGTCCCTATTGATCCCGCTGAACCGCGGTCTTACTTGAATCCGAAGATACGAGAAAGAATCCAACGGCTCGAATTACTCCTTCTCGGGCTGAAAACCAACAAAATAGAACCGAGAGGATCGATCCCTTGTTATTCCATGCTTTGGAGGATCCTTGAAATCGGTAGTGGACAGTAGCGGACAGTAGCGGACAGGGCGGACATTTCCTTGTGGAAAAAGTGCCCGAAAAAAAAATTCGAAAAGGTCCCCCTTACAGAATTAGCCTTTTTTCAAAAAATCGGAAAATTTCGGACCGCAATTTGTACCCAAGAAAGTGCCGAATTTTCGGACTTGGTCCGATTTGAACGATTTCCGTGCCTCTTGCAACCCCCATGAGGGGGGGGGCTGCTGTTTCGGGTTCTTCCGGTGGTACATGCTGGGGTGTCAGGACAGGGAATCCTGCTCGCTGTACCCGGTGATCCCTGACGCAGCCAGGAAGTGGAGAGCCTTGGAACCCTGGTTGAGGCCTGTAACACCCGGCCTTCCTGCCACTTGTGGCATTGTGGAGTGGAGGTGGATATGGAGAAGGTTCTCTCTCCGTCCGGTCGAGCACAACCGTCCTCTCCAGCCAGGGGTCATCTACTTTCCAAACAAGGGCCAGGAACATGCTCAAACAAACCAATTGATCAGAAAATCTGGCTTGCCGTGGAATCATTGAGCATTGGGGAGTGGTTTGCCCCCTTGCTGCGTATGACATGTCCATTTTTGACGATTTTTGGGCAGAATTTGGTGCGTGGGACCTTTCGATTTTCATGTTTTTTTTCGGAATTTCGTGGGGACCGGTACCCCATTTGAGGGCCAAAAATCTCATTTCCGAGGCCTGGGAATGGTCGCAGTGGCCTCAGATGTCCAAAAACGTTCAATTGACCTCTCCTCGAAAAAAAAATCGAAAGGTCCCCCCTACTACTGGCACCCCGGATTAGGACATGTCTCTGGGGGTGTCCGGGGGGCATTTTTGGCCCATTTTTGGCTGGGGAAAATGGGCCATTTTTCACGATTTTTTTCGATTTTTTGTCCGGACCGGCACCGCATTTGAGGGGCCAAAATCTGATTTCCGAGGCCCGGGAATGGTCGCAGTGGCTTCATTTGGCCAAAAACGTTCAATTTACCCCTCCCCAAAAAAAAATTCGAAAGGGTCCCCCTACAAATCGCCGGTCTTAGGAAATTTTTTTTTGGGCACCCAGATTTCAAAATTTTTCAAACTATTTTCTGGACCAAAAATCAAACTATTGAGGTCCTGGCCGGACATGTCCGGGGGGGGGGGGTCAAAATTGGATTTCCCGAATTTCCGGGTCCGGACATGTCCGCCCGGACATCCGGACACCAGAAAATGTCCGCCCGGACATGTCCGCCCTGTCCGGGGCGGGGGGGGGGGGGGGGGGGGGGTCAAAATTGGACCCGGACATCCGGACACCCGGATTTCCGGTCCGGATATGTCCGCCCTGTCCGCCCTGAAATCGCCTAAGGGGCCGGGGGAAATCCAGGAAATTCGGGAAATCCAGGAATATGAAGAATCCTCCTTTACCATTCAAGACTTACGCCTGCATTGGGCACGCTGGTTTGTTCACAGTAACATCGGTGGTCGACCCGTATGCGCATGGTGTACGCGTAAGCGCTTTCAACTCCCGTGAAGGAGTCTACTCACAGGGTGCCATTACCACCGTTGATAGAGCCCAGGTCTTGATGTAGAGTGTTTGACCCATAGCAGAGCCATCGGACATTGCGCCTTCAAGATTTACCATGGCACCCTACAACCTGAGCTCTGGATCCAACTACGAGCTTTTTAACAGCAGCAGCATTAATATACGCTATTGGTGCTGGAATTACCGCGGGTGCTGGCACCAGACTTGTCCACCAATCGATACTCACTGACAGGTTTAGATATCATCCATTGCAATCTCCATAACACTGGTGCCAGAAGTCGCTATTTCTCTTCGCTGCCTCAGCAGTGTTGCTATTGGGCAATTTGCGCGCCTGCTGCCATCCTTAGATGTGGTAGCCGTTTCTCAGGCTCCCTCTCCGGAATCGAACCCTAATTCCCCGTTACCCGTTACAGCCACGGTAGTCCACTACACTACCGTCAAAAGCTGATAGGGCAGATACTCCTGCGGGCTTGCACCAGATCAAGTCTGTGTGCTATCGCTCGGTTGGCCTGTTTCATCCAAAGAACCACTGCTATTGCTAGCGTTGGTTTTCGTTTCGGTCAACTGCATCCCCTTCAGCCCAATAGGGTTTCCCCCATTGAGTGGAATCTGAGTGGGATTTTTCGAACAGGTATTAGCAATGGAGTTACCATTGTTATCCCACTGGACGCCAAAGGCACCTTTCCCGCGTGGATTGTAGCTGATTTAATGAGCCGTTTGCAGATCCACTGTTAATCCATTTACTCTGAGACTTGCATGGCTTAATCCTTGAAACAAGCATATGACTACTGGCAGGATCAACCAGGTTTCTTGTCACTCAAATCTTATTCCAGTCGCACAGGGACGGGGAAGAATTAGTGAGCAAGTGCCTTGAAGGTTGATGTTGTAACCGGCTCACCTGAGGAGAGGCATTCCGGTCCGGCCCATTCGAGCGATCCTAGCTTTTCCCCTGCAGGTTTTAGGTGATTTTCACCACCGTGTCTTCCCGACTGTTTTGCCTGTTGCGGAGCTCTTGCAAGCAAGATGACTCCAGGCTGGGACGAACCCGTTCAGTCAGGGGTCTTGCTGTGTGTAACATTAGCACAAGACCTAAACCTGCATCACGTACCCATCCTTCGGAACGGTGCGATGTGCAATATGTTAATATAGCTAGCTCGAAGAGATCCTTACCGAGACAAAGCCCGACGTAAGGCTAGCTATATTAGCACCGTCCTCAAGCAGTGTTGCCTTAGTAACACGTTGCACTGCTTGTTTGCCTACGTGGTATAGCCGGGCTATACAGGGAGGGTAATTTCCTAGGGGCGTCCCCCTATTCTACCCCCTCCCTATATTGGGCATGGACCCCCGGACCCAGCCCACCCGGCCAAAAAACAGGCATGACCCCCCCCCCCTCCCCTCACCCCCCCCCCCCTAGCCTAGGCTAGAGGGGGGGGAGGGGGGGGTGGGTAGGACCCAGCCTGCCTAGACACACCCGTAGCCCAGCCAAGCAAGCTTGACTGGGCGAACCGTAGGAACCGGCCATAAGGCTCAAACCCTCGGAACAACAAGGCTCCTCGAAGTGTTACGCCCGCCGGACCATTCGGACTCGTATAGACCCGGTTGGAAGCACGGAGTCTGGATGTGAACTAGGAAGATAGCCATTCGCCGAAGCTAGACTTGGCCCGATAAACTCATGTGCCCTGACAAAGTCACGTATGTCTCTAGACTGGGTTCTGGCTTAGAGGCGTTCAGCCATAATCCATCCAGTGGTAGCATCACGGCACTGTCCGATCGGACAACCGTAGATACCAGGGACTAGAAATGGGAGTTCCTCTCGTACTACCCCATATTGCTGTCGACATACGCCGGCTCGAGGAGCTCTCTCTCCATCAGTAGGGTAAAACCAACCTGTCTCACGACGGTCTAAACCCAGCTCACGTTCCCTGTTAGTGGGTGAACAATCCAACCCTTAGACAATTCTGCTTGTCTAGGCTAGGAAGAGCCGACATCGAAGGATCAAAAAGCAACGTCGCTATGAACGCTTGGCTGCCACAAGCCAGTTATCCCTGTGGTAATTTTTCTGTCACCTCCGGCTTCATCCCTTGAACAGAAGCGAGACCAAAGGATCGTTAGGCCATGCTTTCACACCGAGGATCGGTACTGAAGATCATGTATCGAGCAAGCTTTTACCCTTATGCTCTACGTGAGATTTCTGTTCTCACTGAGCTTGCCTTAGGACACCTGCGTTAATGTGTAACAGATGTGCCGCCCCAGCCAAACTCCCCACCTGACTGGTGTCTCCAAACGAGGGCTCACTAGCTAACGCCAGTTTGTCGCTGGAATCGGAAAACCTAAAGGCCCAAAAAGGCCAAACCACCGAGGTGGCAGGTGCCGTTTCCCCATCATTGGATAAGTAAAGCGACGATAAGAGTAGTGGTATTTCATTGTTGCGACCTCCCACCTATAACTACACCTCTTATGTCACTGCACAAAGTCAGACTAGAGTCAAACTCAACAGGGTCTTCTTTCCCCGCTGACAGTTTCAAGTCCGTTCCCTTGACTGCTGTTTCGCCAGATAGTAGGTAGGGACAGAAGGAATCTCATTGGTCCATTCATGCGCGTCTTTAATTAGAAGACGAGGCATTTGGCTACCTTAAGAGAGTCATAGTTACTCCCGCCGTTTACCCGCGCTTGACCTGATCTCTCAGCGTTGACATTCAGGGCACTGGGCAGAAGTCACATGCCACTCGCCACCGCTGTGATGAAGCGACATGCTGTGGTTTAATTAACCAGTTGGATTCCTCTTGTTCGTAACAGTTCCAAGTTGACACTTCGTTGTAGGCACGTATAAAGCCGATGAGGCCGAGAATCAGAAGCCGCAGTCACACCCGAGAGCGCGACCGCAGCTCCGTCAACCCTATACCACTCCGAACCCTACCGTTCTCCCACATGTGTCCTCGGAGCCAATCCTTTTCCCGAAGTTACGGATCTAGTTTGCCGACTTCCCTTACCTACATTGTTCTGTCGGCCAGAGGCTTTTAGCCTAGGAGACCTATTGCGGTTATCGGTACGGCCTGATGCAAGAGAAAGCCATCTCCCCTGTTTTTTCCATGCACATCCACTAGACACCCTACTGCACAGAGGTAGTGCAGCTTTCCAAGGTGGCTAACCATGTCCCCGCGCGAAGCGTTTCAAGGGTCAGCGCGCCTTTCAAAAAGAGACGACTACGTCATCCGGGGCCAGTGGATATGGTCAACAGGATAGCCAATGTGTCACCACTCATTCTCTGCATTCAGGTAGCGGAATGTTCACGCTTTCCCTTTCGGCAATCCCACAACAAATCAGCAAGCTGATCCATCGTGACTTTGAGGCGAGCAATTACACCTTGCCTTAGGACCGACTGACCCACGTCCAAATGCTGTTGACGCGGAAACCTTCTCCACTTCGGCCTTCAATGTTCTCCATTGAATATTCGCTACTACAACCAAGATCTGCACTCACCCACGCTCCAGAGAGGCTCACGCCATCCCCTTCGCGGCGTGGGTCACGCACTCCTACGCATGCCACGGCTTTTCAATACCGGAGCACGGCCGACTATGGGTGGGTCGCTTGAGCACCATCCATTTTCGGGACAGGTTCATTCGGCAGGTGAGTTGTGCATTGCCGTTCTTTTGCACTGCTGCGAGACACAGCTCACGATCGTCCTTCAAGGGGTCATCGACGTATTGAAAGGCATAGCCATTCGTTTGCACTGCTGCAACATTGAATTCGCGATCGGCCTTCAGGGAGTCGTCGACGTATTGCAAGGCTTTGCCATTCGTTTGCACTGCTGCGAGATTGAATTCGCGATCGCCCTTCAGTGAAGCATGCACAAACCGCAAGGAATATCCTTCCATTTTCACCGCTGCGAGACATACGTCACGATCTGCCTTCACCGTACTGTGTGCAAATGCGAGGCAATGAGAGTTACGCCAAATAGCGTTGACAACATCCTCCTTGTTCGACACCCACACCGGAACCTGCCACACTCGATTGCGACCGCTGTCCAGGTCATCCAGGTAGGGCTGGCACACCAAGTCAACGTCCACTGTGCACCCGTCACCAACAGCTGCAACACTGCTCAGAGGCTCGTCCCCGCACAGGACCTCGCCCCCCACCGACAGCTGCAGGTCAGCCACCTCCACACCCTCAACAAGGTTGGGGAGCGCCTGCAATGCGAACTCCTTCAGCTTGTCAGGCGTGTCGTCAATCCCGATGTCGGCGGCATGCTGGTCACCGGTCCTCCTGTCAGCCAGGAACACCAACATGGCTCTTTCTGCCCGCAGCTGCAGGCAGACACCTGTGGCTGTGGGGGTGCAGTGCTGTGTGCAAGGCAGGCCTGTAGTGGCCGCAACGGCCCAACGTATCCAACACAACCAATCCCCCCAGCCCCAAGCGCCTGCCGCCTACCTTTCTGCTGTCACAACGTCACAACGATGTACGGTGGCACTGACAGGAGGCCTGTTGCAGGAATATGCACCCTGCTTCCCTCGGAAGCTGCAACGAGATGACTGAGGGAGGGGTCGGGGAGGGCGGGGGGGTGGGGTGCTGGAGGGCTGAGAGACGGCGGCGGACCGGGGACACGCTCTGAGATGAGACGCTCCTCCACAAATGCACCTCGACTGCGGGGCGGGAGGGCGGCTTCCTACACCCCTCCCCTCACACCCCCCCCTCTGGGCAGCACGGCTGCCCCTGCCTGGGGTTGCGACACCCACACACAAGCATCCCCGACCCCGCCAGCCCACCCAAGCGGGGCCGAAAGGATGTTCGGAAATACGATTGGTGGTGGTGGTGGGGAGTGAGGGCTTCACGGCTTCACCCTGTGTCACTTTGGAACCGGTTTTTTTGTTGTGAATCCTGCCCGTCGGTGGGTACCTCCATGGAGGGGGGGAGGGGGATCCCCCGGGTGTGAGGCACTTGAGCCATCCAGGCGGGGTGGGGCAGCGAGCCTGGGGGAGGGGGAAGGGGGGCTTTGTGAGGCACACAGACACAGATCGCCTTTTCTTCTTCTCTCACTCACGGGGTTGCCCGATGGCGCTGTGCAGGCTCGACTGCAGCGCATGGCAAAAGATCCTGTGCCAGGGCCTAACCCTCATCATTTTCTTGTTTGTTAGAGTGGGACACATTTCTCCGGCTGTGAACGAAGGTGCCTCTCCATGGCGTGGTTCAAGGCCCTCTCACTCTCTGCGGCACGCATTGCCGGTGTGCCGGCGTGTGTGGCTCCGCCCCCACTTGCGGGCAGTGATGAGCTCTGCAGTGTGGCGGGCAGTGCAGCTGAGCAACGGAATGGTTTGGGAATGCTGGCAGGAAGAGAAGAGAAGAGAAGAGAAGAGAAGAGAAGAGAAGAGAAGAGAAGAGAAGAGAAGAGAAGAGAAGAGAAGAGAAGAGAAGAGAAGAGAAGAGAAGAGAAGAGAAGAGAAGAGAAGAGAAGAGAAGAGAAGAGAAGAGTTGGGAAGAGAGCAAAGCAAGCAGAAGCCACGGCGGGGTGTGCACCACACGCGAGAGAGAGAGAGAGAGAGAGAGGGACGGGGTGACGCAGACACGGCTGGGCCCAGGTCAGCGGGCCTCAGTGCCGCCGCCGCACCCACCGTCACCGTCGCGTGCGTGGCACAACAACCACCTGCTGGCAACACTTGCAGTCGGGGGTGTGTGTCGTGTGGCTCCCCATGGGTTTCCAGTTCTGTTTGCAGGGGTGCAGCGGCCGGTGCTGCGAGGTCAGCGCGACACAGCCACTGCGACGGCGACAAGGGGCCGATGGCACCCTGGATACCGCACCCACATGGCGGGGTGGGAGACAAGAGGGAGCAAGTTGGAGAGCAAGTGGAAGAACAAACTGGAGGCATACCAGCAATGAGGCAAAACAACAAGAACCGCCAGATGATTGGCAAAACAGAACGCTGGGGTTGTGCGGGGGGCAGGGAAGTTCCGCTGCCGCCTAAGTAAGTGAATACAAAAGGCCTGGTCTCTGCCTCGCTGCCGCAGGAAGAAGAAGGCAGCGGGAGAAGAGACACAGAACCCGCACCACACCCGAACATGTGGCGGTGATGAGAGGTGGAAACAAAGACAGCATGTGGGGGTGTGGAGGTTGAAGCCGTGAAGAAGTGAAAGAAGATAGCAGCAGGCTACCGACCTGCCTACCTGCCTCCCTCCTGGAACCCGGTCTCCTGGATCAGCTTCCACGCAGCAACAAAGTGCCGCTCGAACTCCGACCGGTTGGTCTTGAACTCGCGCACAATGGCGCGCAGGCGCGCGTCCAGACGCATCACCATGTCGATCGGCAGCATCACAGCCAGCATCCCAGGCCCGCCGCGGTACTGCAGGTCCGTCGGACCCCGCATCGCACCCGCCTGGTCCCACCTCCCCTCGTCGAGGTTGTGGAAGTACTCGTTCCCGAAGACGAGGTTGTGCTCTGTCCACTGCCCCTGGTTCCCGCTCACCTCCAGGTGCATCGCCCCCATGTTGTGCCCGCCCCCCAGCAGGCTCACCATCTTGTGCAGCGCAAACCTGTCCGTGTCGAGCGAGATCCCGAGCTCCCCGAACTTGTCGAAGAAGTACTGCAGCGTCTCCCTGTGCGGGAACCTGTCGTTGTTGAGGTGCTTCTGCGGCAGCCGCGCGTTGTCCCCCACACACAGCCTGCCCGTCTCTGCAGGGGCGACGAAGTCACGCCGCCCGCCACGGAAGAACAGCGGCGGGCTCCCCATGTACTCCAGCGCCGTGTTGCCCGCCAGCACGTACAGGTCTGCGTGCGACACGGTCGGGTGTGCCGCCTTGACAGCCGCAAGCGCATGTGTCGCCACATCCAGCCCGCGGTTGTCCGGGAGCCCCGCCTCGGGGTGCATCCGCACGCACCCCCCGACACTGCCGCCGATCGGGAGCAACGCAGGGTTGAACGTTGACAGCGTGTGGAACGCCAGCCGCACCAGCAGCGGCCTGAAGGTAGGCGGCTGCGACTCGATCACCGCCACGATGGCGTGCACCACAGGCATCAGGCCCGCGCGCTGCGTCCCCAAGATGCCCTGGCCGGGAGGGGTGAGCGCGTTGCCGGACCCTGAGGCTGAGGGTGGCCCCGACCCGGTGCTGCCGCAGGGCTTGCCGCCCCAGGCGTGCGTCCCGGTGTTGCTGCAGGGAAGGGGGGCGGGTGTGCTGCGCACCACCCCGCCCCAAGCCGGAGAACCCGACGTGCGCGGTGCGGGTGTGTGGGTGTGCCGCCCCGCAGACGGCGTGGGCGCTGTCCCCCACACAGACGGAACAGGTGTGCGGGTTGGAGCCGGTGTGCGCCAGCTGCCCCACGCCGAACCCGATGTCGACGGAGCAGGGGTGCGCCTCGGAGAAGGCGTAGACTGCATCCCCCACACAGGCAGCGGCGGAGCGAAGGTGGGCTTCGGTGCAGGTGTGCGCCAGCCACCCCACACCGAACCCGTTGAGGAAGGTGTGGGAGGTGTCCCCCACGTTCCCCTCGGTGCCGGTGTGCGGGGTGTGCCCCAAGTCGAGGTCGATGTGGGTGCCGGCGTGCGAGGGGACCACCAAGAAGTAGACGGCTTTGGGGTGCGCCTCGTGGACGGAGTCCCCCACACAGGCAGCGGCGGAGAGAAGGTAGCCGTCGGTGCAGGTGTGCGCCAGCTGCCCCACGTCGAACCCGATGCCGACGGAGTAGGGGTGCGCCTCGGAGAAGGCGTAGACGGCGTGTGCCACTGTGAGGCCCACCCACTCCAGGGCATCGGTGTGTGCATGGTCACCGGAGCCAGAGGCTGAGTCGGTGGAGACCACCAACCCGCAGTCGGCGGCACGGGTGTGCGCTTCGGTGCCACTGTCTGGGAACCCCACCAACTCCAGGGTGTCGGTGTGTGCCTGGTCGCCGGAGTTGCAGGAGTCGCAGGAGTCCAGCCCGAAGTGGGAGGGGAGCGGGGGGTGGGTGTCCGCGCCGCCACACCCGACCCGCCCCAAACCACCGGTGTCGGGATCCGCTTCGCCGGCCCTGGCGTCCGCCACGTGGGTGCGGCTTGCGAGGACCCCAACGTCCCAGTGCTCCCCCATGCCTGTGCCAGGCTGGCACACAGCGCAACCTGTCCCAGCAGCAGCATCATCCGGGGCTGTGCCCTCGCATCCGCGCCCCTGTGCACGTGCATAGTGTCAAAGAGCAAGTCAGCACTGGCACTGGGCGCAACAGATGTGTCGGCGGGTAAGTGACCCTGCAGGTGGATGTGGTGTGCGCGGTGGACGCGTGAAGAGGGCCAGCTGAGCAGGCGTGCAATGCAAGGTGCAGCAGGTGGGGTGCCACGGGTTCGTTGGGGAGGCTCTGCCATCATGCAGGGTTACAGCTTGCTTGTGCTGGGCGCTGCCTGCGACTCTATCCCTGGCCAGGCTTCGACCATCGCAGCAGTGCGGATACAGAGTGCACGGCTCTGTCCTGAAACAACGTGACAGGCCCTGGGCGTTGGTCCCGATGCACCCTTCAAGACGCCGCCTGCGCACACTCTCTCTATCGAAGCAGCAGTCATGGAAACTGACCGAGAAAATTACATTGGTTCACTCACCACACGAACAAGACAGACACTGCTTGTTGACCCTCTCCACCACGAGGAAGTATCGGGGGATAAGGCGTGGCGATCGTTCGTGTGTTCGATCCAGGTGCTGTGCTCCGAACCCAGCCTTGGCGCATGTCGCACACCAGCAGTTGCGACTGTGGCGAGACATGAGGTGACACCCCACAACATGCCACCTCTCCAGGAGTGCTTCTGCTCCGCACAAAGTTAGATCCCAGCACCCACATTGTGAACCCTCATCTCAACAGGACCATCTTTGCCAGGTGCAGCCACAGGCTTCACGAATACGAATGACCTGCCATCACGGAAATGGCGGCAACAGACTCTGTCGTTGAGGATAGACTGCAAAGGCGTCGGACACACCCCCTCAGAACAAGTCACCCGGGGCAAGGCAGCCTATTGCGGTGCTGCTCGCAGCGCGTGGCACGCATCGAGGAACTGACGGGTCGCCAGGATGTCGTGCACCCTGAGGTACTCCGCCCCGTGCTCCGCAGCAAACAGCGCAGCAGCCATACTCGACCCGACACGGTTCTTCGGGCCAAAGTCTTTGCGCGAGAGTGATGCCAAGAAGCCTTTGCGGGAGGCTCCAATCAGGACCTGTGGGTGGGCGGCGTGAGGCATTGTTGTAGGTGTGACGATGCATAGCACAAGCTCATACTGGGGTGTTGTAGCGCTGCTTGAAGAAGGGGACAGAGCGCATCGCGTGGACGCTGTCCTGAGGGTTCATGGAGATGAAGGCACCCATGCCTGGGTCCAGGATCAGCTGTGTGCGTGTCACGCCCTTCTCGAGCGCGCACTTCACCTGGTCGTCGAAGAAGGACACGATCTTGTCGTGCACATCCTTCTGGTTGTCCTGCAGGTCAGCACGCCCGCTCGCATTCTTGCAGTACATCAGGATGTACTTGACAGAGGGGTGTGCCGCCACAACGTCGAACATCTCAGCGTCGTGCCGCCCGCCACTTACATCGTTGATGTAGGTGAAACCGTGGCGGATGGCCTCGCGTGCCGTCGCTGCGTTGACGGTGTCGATGCTGAACTTCGCCCCGACACCCGGCTGTGTGTCAAGCAGGCTCCGCACACTCTCCAGCACCACACGCAGGCGCCGCAGCTCCTCCTCCTGCGAGATGGCGCTGCTGCCGGGTGCCGTGCTCTCGCCCCCAACGTCCACCACATCCGCACCCTGCTCGATCATGCTCAGCAGCTGCATCTGAAGCTCGTTCCCCAGCTTCAGCTGCTGGTATGTGTTCGACCCACTCATCCACCCGTCGCCGCTGAACGAGTCGGGCGTCACATTGCACACACCCATGATCTTCACATCCCGAAGAGACATGGCTGCTGCCACCCGCCCACCCGCCCCTCTGGACCCACCCCACCCTGCAGGCTTGTGTGTGGCAGTCCCTGCATCGCGGCACCTCGGCAGCACTACTGCAGCAGCGGCACTGCCACACTGTACGAGACTCCGAAAGGCGCTGCAATCGAAGGCTAATCATGACCCGACACACCGCTTGCTCGGGAAGGGGTACGGCCCCCTTGCTCGCGTGTGGCTGGGCTAGAAGGGATGCTGCAGCAGCGATGATGATGAAACGCACACAGCAACCACACACAGAATGAACACGGCCAGCCCTGCAAGCATACGACGCTAAAAGGCGCTGCCCCAAGCCCTGACAACCTGACCACCTCTGAGGGAGAGCGGGAGGGCTGCGGGGGCAGCGGCACGTAGCGCGAGGGCGGGACGCAAAAGCGCAAGAGGCGCACAGAAAGCACAGCCTCAGTCTGAGGAATACACAGGCAGGGCACAGAGCGCTGGAGAGAACACTGGTCTCTGAATGGCTCTGCAAACGATCACTGCTTGCAGGACGTGGCAGTGGGTGCTCGGCAGCCGCAGTTGTGAGGGGCATGCTACAGAACAAGATGGGGGTGCAGGGAGGGGAGAGAATGTGACCTCTCACTCGACACAGCCGGGCTGCTCAGGCTGTTCAGACTTCAGGCTGTGGTATGTATTGAGGAACTGACGGGTCGTCAGGATGTCGTGCACCCTGAGGTACTCCGCCCCGTGCTCCGCAGCAAACAGCGCAGCAGCCACACTCGACCCGACACGGTTCTTCGCGCCAAAATCCCGGCTCACGAGTGACGAAAGGAAGCCTTTGCGGGAGGCCCCGATCAGGACCTGTGGGTGGGTGGCAGAGTGGGGCCTGCAACAATACTCCGCACCATGGGGTGGCCTCGGGGGTGAGGGTCTTGAGCTATGGCGTATGGCGGGTGCTGAGGAGGGGCTCTGGGAGCGGCCACCCAGCCATGTGCGTCATGCGAGAGAAAGGCTAGCAGCAGAATCATACCGGCAGGTTGTAGCGCTGCTTGAAGAAGGGGACAGAGCGCATCGCGTGGACGCTGTCCTGAGGGTTCATGGAGATGAAGGCACCCATGCCTGGGTCCAGGATCAGCTGTGTGCGTGTCACGCCCTTCTCGAGTGCGCTCTTCACCTGGTCGTCGAAGAAGGACACGATCTTGTCGTGCACGTCCTTCTGGTTGTCCTGCAGGTCAGCACGCCCGCTCGCATTCTTGCAGTACATCAGGATGTACTTGACAGAGGGGTGTGCCGCCACAACGTCGAACATTTCAGCGTCGTGCCGCCCGCCGCTCACATCGTTGATGTAGGTGAAACCGTGGCGGATGGCCTCGCGTGCCGTTGCTGCGTTGACGGTGTCGATGCTGAACTTCGCCCCGACACCCGGCTGTGTGTCAAGCAGGCTCCGCACACTCTCCAGCACCACACGCAGGCGCCGCAGCTCCTCCTCCTGCGAGATGGCGCTGCTGCCGGGTGCCGTGCTCTCGCCCCCAACGTCCACCACATCCGCACCCTGCTCGATCATGCTCAGCAGCTGCATCTGAAGCTCGTTCCCCAGCTTCAGCTGCTGGTATGTGTTCGACCCACTCATCCACCCGTCGCCGCTGAACGAGTCGGGCGTCACATTGCACACACCCATGATCTTCACATCCCGAAGAGACATGGCTGCTGCCACCCGCCCACCCGCCCCTCTGGACCCGCCCCACCCTGCAGGCTTGTGTGTGGCAGTCCCTGCATCGTGGCATCTGGGCTGAGGTGGAGGCAGCAACAGGTGGAGGGGTATCGTGACTTGTGCTGAACCATGCCACACGGCCGCAAGTCACCGGACACACTACCGGGCGCTCGGAACGGAACCCCTCGTGCAGAGACGCACAAGAGCAACGAAGAACCATCGGGTGGCAGAAGACAGGGGAGGTTGTAACATGCGGGGCTTGCGGTATGCAGGGCGGAACGCCCCTGCTGTCCGCTCGGACACGAAAAAGGATAGAGACGAGAAGGGTCTCTTGGATCCCCCCCAGTGGCCCCCAACCCCACCCACCCCCACCCCCACCCAGCCTGCATCTCCGCAGATCCGCTATTTTCGCAGAGACACACCCACACACACTACACAGCGCAGGTTTCAAAACACAACGCTTGAGACGGCTTCCACCCACACCTGAGAAAAGCGTAGCAACCGTGCTTCCTTCTTCCTTAATGATGCGTTGACGCTTCCACCACCCTAGAGCCTGCTGCTTTGATGTGGGTGTGGAGCACATGTGAACACGAGATAGCTAGACACACAGAAAAGGAACAGGATCGTCGGAAGCACTCCTACACTTTTACGCATCATAAATGTGCTCAAAAAGAGCAAGACACGCTTGGAAGCGGGGAAGGGGTGTGTGTGAACCAGAACACACAAACCCGCAACCCCCCCCAGCCCGGGGCTTCACCTCAGCCCTGGGGGTCGGGTGGGGTCACCTCTGGGATGGGCAACCCACAGGGGCCTGTCTGGAGAACTCCGGGGTTGGAGTATCAGATCAAGAGCAGGCGGTCGGTGTGTTCTCCCTCACAAATAGTCCACTGAATAAAAGAGTGCCGATCGATGCAGACAGACGACCACACGACACACACAGACAGGCCGAGGGGGGGGCAAGGCTCTATCGAGACCCAACACCTCCTGCCAGCACCCCACCCTGCACGAACTTTGCTGTGTTGCCGGGTGAAGGCGAGGGGGCGGTTCCATCAAACAAGACGTGCTTCCGCAGCCACCACGGGGGGCAACCCCTCCTGCTCCTCCTGCCGTTGGCGTAGCGGCTCTGCACACCCTCCTGCCCCTCCTGCACACCCTCCTGCCCCTCCTGCACACCCTCCTGCCCCTCCTGCACACCCTCCTGCACACCCTCCTCCAGAGATCCTTGCAGTGTAGCCCGCCGCATGCGTTGGGGCTCGTTGGGCCTGGGAGCCGGGACACAACCACCGCCTTCCTGTGGCACCCCCCTCTGCCGAAGCAGGCAGGCAGGGCAGCGTGGGGCTGTGGAGGGAGGCAGCCTGTAGGCAAGCCCCGACTATCCCCGGAGGGCCTTGAGCCCCAGCACCACCATGTAGACCGAGAAGAGGAGGCGGAGGTGCTCCTCGGGCAACTCGTGTACGATGAAGGATGCTGCGGTGGTGCCCACAGCAGAGCCGACGACCATTGGAAGCGCGACGCGCGGCAGGAGGTTGCCTCTGCGGTAGTGTGACATGCAGCCGATCAGAGAGGGGAGCGCCATGGAGGCCAGAGATGTCGCGATGCATTCGTGGTGCTCCATCCCGCCTGCGTAGGCGAGGGCTGGCACGATCACAGCGCCGCCGCCGACGCCGAACATGCCGGAGAGGAAGCCCGTCGCGGCGCCGATGCCGACCATCGCTGCGGTGCGCTTCGTTTCGTCCATCGTCGGGCCCCCTTCCGAGCGGGTGCCCATCAGCCTGTCGCGCAGTGGCACCAGCGGGGCCACACCAAGCTGCAGGAGGCCCATTGCCATCTTCAGGTGCCTGCCGCTCATCGCGCCCGCAGAAGCGGTGCCCAGCGGCGCTGTCAGGATGCCCTGCGGTGGCGGGTGGTGGTGGGTAGGATGGTGGGTGGGTGGGGGGAGGGAGTCCCGGGGGGACACCCTGGTGGGATCCATCCGGATGGGAGGACAAAAAATCGTGTCATACTCCCCGCCTGATAGAAACTTGGGGCTGAAATTTCTGATTTATTCCCGAGCATTCCTTTTGGCGATCTGGGCGCAGCTACAGTGGACACTCTTTGTGGCGGTCCTTCACATTTTTACAACGAAGAGAAACAGAGGAATCAGAGAGCAGATGCCGCACGGAACATACCCCTGCTGCGATGGCGAGTGCCGCCTTCGTGTCGACGTACCCATATGAGCTATACGACACACCCCCGGTGACGCCTGTCATGGCCACAGCTGCAAGGGACGTGCCGTGCGCCTGGTGCTGGGTCATGTTCAGCACGCCTGTCATCATCGGTATCGCCACAAACCCGCCACCCAACCCGACCTGAAGCACAGGGGGTGGGTTTCAAGAGCACCACACAACAGCATGCACAGTGCAGCACCCCCCAGGCACGGGGCATGCTGCAAGGTTTAGATGTGGGCATACCAACGACCCTGCAAACCCGGCACATGCACCGATGCCTGCTGCCCCAGCCATAGTTGCAGCCCCACCGGTGAGTGGATGTGTCCCTGAGAAGCCGTGGCCTTTGAATGTGTTTGAGGCTGTTGTGGGGAAGCCGGAGTAGATGGGGTGGGACACGACACGCGGCGGTGCCTATCATCAATGAGCGGGCTCACAGCCCTGGCATGGCGCATGCAAGACGGAGGATGGTGACGACGCGCGGTGCTGAGGAGGGGGTGGGGGAGGGGGCGGTGGGGGGCGTTCGTAGGGGTGGCCCCTTCATGCCGCACGGAGGCATGGATGACTTTCGGTATCTATTCAACTGCGGTGGCCAACACCCCGCCCCCACAACCTGGCACGCGGCAACAGGATGGAGGGAATCACAATGAGGGCGTTGGGGGCGTGGAGGAGGTGGGCTAGAAAGATGGCCATCAGACCATGGAACGGCACGGCACGCAGCTACTATGAGTCTGAGTATCTGACCATCTGATAGGTGTCGGTCAGGTCGGGAAGAACGTCCGCCGAGATAATCAAGATGATGCTCGACATGGCCAGAATAACCAATACCTGTCGAGGGTGCGGCAAAGAACGGTGGATATCATGGGAACCAAGTGGAATAGTGGGACATGGTACAATGACTACATGCCTGATGAGGATAATTATGCATGTGTGATGCGTTGAACATTCAGAACATACTCTAGTAGCGGAGAGATTGACCTGCTTGACCATCGACTGCCCGTAGGTGCGTGCCGCCTCGTTGGGCACGAATAGAGGGACGTACTCTTCAGACCCCTCAAGAGCTACAGTGACCTGTCAAAATAAGGTGTCGTGGGTGTGTCGAAGTGTGTCACACACAGGATGGCAATGAAGGGGGGCGCAACCCGTCCGTACATACCACACCCACCTGAATGTGGTCGTTCAGCAGCTGAGGGTGCATGAGGCTGGACCACGGCTGATCCAGAACGTCCTCCTTCCCACTGCTCAGCAGGTGTCCGATAATGTAGCAGTCACGCACCGACAGGCTTTCATCCACACGCACCGCGACGAGCGACTCGGGAACCGATGCCACCAGCTCTGCAGACTCTGTGGCTGCAGGCCACATCCAGGCCATGGCCTCCTGCCCCCGGACCGAGTTGAGGAGAGAGTGGTCCAGGAACACGCTGGACGTGCGCTCCCCCACGATGATCTCCTCCGAGTCGATGTCCCGCGTCCTATCCGGGTTCGATTCGGACCGGATCACCCACACGCCATCACCCTTATCGTCAACAAGGCACCCGGTGTCGCCTGTCGTGGGGTTTGCATAAGGCGCACCCATGTGCGGCTTGCACATCCGGTAGAACGCAGCATCTGCCGCAGGGTCCTCAGGGAGCTCCTCGTGCGTCAGAGTCAGGGTGCTGGCAATCTTCCCGAACCCGAAGTGCCGTGTCAGGAAGGGGATTCCGAACTTCGGCTTCGGTGACAGTACATAGTATCGGAGGAGGGGGGATGCCATCACTGTTGGGTAGGTGCATGGTGCATGGTCGGTGCAGGCGTGCACAGGGGGCGGGGCAGAGGGGGCACGGCAACAGGGGGTGGGGAGCAGGGTGGGTGTGCAGGCGCGTTGAAGGGGTCGAAGGGGTGACCCTCCAGGGGGGCAGCGTATCAGGTGGACCAGGTGTGGATTTGTCGTGGGTTGTGGCTGCTGTGTGGCCCCTTCTTCAAGTCGGAGCATGGGGGGGCTTTGTTGCGGAACACATCATTTGCTGCTATAAAGGGGTTGTGCTGCGAGTGGGTTGTGTGTCATACATCCGAACATGAGAATATTCACGGTGTGGGGTGGGGTGGGGGGGAGGGGGGAGGCTGTGTGTGTGGCAAAGCAAGCCTCTGTGGAAAAATGTGGCCCAGCATCTTTCCAGCCACAACCTGCTCTGACGAGTCTGTCCCAGGCAGCTGTATTTTTTTGTTGCGTCGGGATCCTCGCACGAGCCATGTTCCCTTCAGCTTCCGAGGGTGGGCTAGGACCCCGTCGAGAAGGCGGGCGTGAGTAGCTCGTAGAGGGCAGGGGAGAGGAAAGAGAAGAAATCGATTACTGGAGTAAGGCGCGCATTTTTGCCTTCCGTCTGCCTCAGATCATACGGCACTCCATCGGAACACCCTCGTTTTTGATTCGCAAACACCCTCCTGGCAGTCGGGTGTCCACTCCACCTCACTCGAGGGTTTGCGGTGCCGTTTTCAAACTCCTGTTCTTGACACCTCCCCGTATTTTCGGGACCAGGAGGGGATTTTCCGGGAAACCCCCTCAGGGGAACACCTGCGAAAAGCAGAAGTCGTCACGCCGGCCTGTGCCGCTCTCTTTCTTTTTACGTTATGGTACGTTGCGTTGGGTGGTGGGGGGCTGGGGTCGGGAGGGGTGGACTGGGGACACTCGGTTTCGATCACATTCATTGCTTCTCTTGAGACTGGACGCTGCACCGCCGATATAAACGGACGCAGAGTGACGTACTGTGCTTGATTGTGAGAAGGCTCACTCATCTCACTCACATCCATTATCCCCCCCCCACCCACCCTCTCCCTTTTGCTGTGAGATCCCCGCCGGTTGGTTTTTTTCCACCAAAATAAGAGAAGTGCACCAAAGAAAACGCACATTTCTACACTGCTGCTGCGCAGTGAAGACGCTCCCACCCCCCCACCCCCCCCTCCCATCAAACCGGCAATAACAGAACATGAAGGGTCGTGTACACGCACCCCGAGAAGGGGGATGGGGCCTGGGTGTGGGGGTGGGAGGGAGGAGGGTGGGAGGGAAGAGGCGGCGGGGGGGAAGGCTCGCGGAGTGCACATGGCACAGAAGGCAGGGGGGGAGGACAGGCTAGGCACTCCCCACCCCCCACCAAGGAACAGCATGCTGCAGCGAGTCAGTCATAAGGTTCACCACGGGCTGGCTACTCTGGGCTGAGGGGCCCTGACACGCGTACAACACGTGGATAATGTGACTGGGGGATCAGTGCATGAAATCTGAATCCATGCATGCTGATGTGGGAGAGGGTTGGTGGTGGGCGAGGGGGAGGGGGGGCGGGGGGAGGGTGGAGTATCACGGGGTAATATGCATGTAATAAGGCACTCTCTGCGTTCTAACCTGAGAGGTCGGCAAGTGGGCCGCTCAAGACGCCACGCACGCCCGCCATAGAAATATTACCAAAACATCTACTGGCGGGGCAAGGCTAAGGTTTTCCCCCCACCCCCTCCGGGTTGGCTGGCCGTTGTGCCCAGAAAACCGAAAAAGGGGCAAAAAGCGCCCTATCACTTCACAGCTACAACCGCTCTGATGAATTTCCTTTTGTTTGTTGCGTTGACGCTTCTACACCAGGACCCTCATCCGGGACGTGTCCGTCTCGTTCTCAACGAGGCGGGCGCGCTGGTAAAAAAAAATGTTTTAAATTAAAACGCGTTTTAAATTAATTTAAAACGGAGTTTAAAACGGGGGTTAAAACAGGGCGTTTCTGTGGTGTTTTCACACCAAAAAGCGCCCTATCACTTCACAGCTACAACCGCTCTGATGAATTTCCTTTTGTTTGTTGCGTTGACGCTTCTACACACAAAACCCTGAACTGATCACACCCTGAGCCTGATGAAGGGTGGGGTTAGTGTATAGAGCACGTTTGGTTGCAGCTGTGGTGGGGCGCTTTCCGCTCACACGAGTGTGCTTAAAAAGCAAAGCAAAAAAGAAAGTTCCAAAAACACAAAGCGATGCAGGTGTCACAGTGGTGTGCGCACCACCCTCCGATCGTGAGTCAGCATCGCTTGCAGGTTGTGGAAAGTGCCCGGCACATGACAGCATGACACACAAAATGGCTGTGAGGTGTGCAGCGCATGTGAGCTCAGAGACAGACACAAAGAAAAGGAAGCAGGGTATTGAGACGAAAGGTGCAAACAGCGGCTGGTTCAAGGTGTTGGAGAAGGATAGCCAGGGATAGGCGCACGCACATCCTTTAAAGGTAGAGGTCGATGGCAGACGTCACACGTGACCTGCAGCGGGGGCAGTGCTGCACCTTCGGCTGGCAGCCATCGCAGAGAACGTGCCCGCAGGGGACGAGCACCTTGTTGACCACAGCAGACAAGCACACGCAGCACTCGGTCTGCTTCTGGATGTCGTCCTTCTCACGCCCCAGGCGCTCCACATTCTTCTCCGCCTGATCGGCGCGGTTCTGCAGCTCCAGCACCTGGCGGCGCGAGTCCTCCAGCGTGTCCATCAAGCTGCTCATGTCGCCATCCACAGGGATGCCCAGCTGCCGCATCATGTTGGTCAGGATGCGGTTCCGCCCCGCCTCCTCGCCCTCAGCCTCGTCATCCGCACCGCCTTCGGGCTCTGCCGCCGCCGCACCGCCCTCTGCCGGGGGGTGGCGGGAGGCGGCGCCTGCAAACACAAACACGTGGGTGCAGGAGACGCGCTTCTTCGCGACGCCGATGCGGATGTCGTACTCAAAAGGCGCATCCTCCATGCGCGTCTGGTGCACCGCAGCCACCTCGCCGTACCGCTTCACTCCCGCCTCGTCCTCCCATGCGACACACTCACCCACAACGTGCTGCCGCTTCACATGCAGCGCAACGCTGGAGTCCATGTCAAGGAGGGCGTGCCCCAGCTTCGCGCGGTCGCCCCCAGCGCTGTCCCCGCTGTTGACAAGGTGCATCATACAGAGGTAGTCCTTCATGCCCGCAGGGGGGCAGCCCAGCACCTGAGCCAGGAAGGGGGGCACCTGCGAGAGGCGCAGCACCTTCACGACGCAGCGGGCCACGGCGGAGGTTGCGTCCAGGCCGGAGGGGAGCCGCGCGACGTAGAGTGTGTGCGTCTCCTCGTCAGCAAAGAAGAGGCACCCCTCTGCGTCGCGCGTCACATCCGCGTTGCCTGCGCCCAGGCGGGTGTGCAGGGTCTCGACGAACTGCACGCGGTACTTCCGGAGCGTCGCCTCCACGATGTGCGCGTGGGGCACGTCGCTCAGCTGGAACCGCAGCAGCTCCAGCAGGCACTCCACAAACTCCCTGCTGTGCAGGCGCTGCGTCAGCGCGGCTGCCTCGGCGCTCTCCACCACAACCGGCTTCCAGTTGAGCTTCTCCACCACCACCCTCTGCAGCGAGTTCAGCTTCAGCCTCTCGCAGAGGCTCCGCGTGAGGCGGGGGTGTGCGAAGGACAGCGCGCCCTCCTGCAGGCGGGGGACCAGCCACGGCGCGTCGTTGTAGAGTGTCTTCTTTGCGAGGCACATCACGCTGTCGGCGTCGGGGATGTGCCGCACCTGCATCCCTCTGCTGCACATCAGCTCCACGATGCTGAGGACCGCGTTCAGCTCCCCGGGGCTGAGCGGCGACTCCGCCTCGGTGCAGAGCCCCTCCAGCGCCTCCCTGTAGAACTCCTCGTCGGGGGACTGCCGCACGCCCACCTCCTGAAGCGCAGCCGCGTGCTGCTGGTATGCCTCAGGGAGGACGTGCACCAGAGGTGGGATCGACCTGTCCCCAGACAAGAAGCAGCGCTGTGGCGCAGCCAGGACCGTGTCGTTGAGTGGCAGGCACGGCGTCCCGCGGAGGCGCGATTTGGTGCTGCTTTTGCGGCTCATCCAGTTGAGCTGCTGCCCGGCGTGTGCCTGGATGTGGGACACGGCGTCGCAGAAGTCTGAGGTGGGGCTGGACTGCAGGGGGTATTCGCGGAGCAGTGCGTCTGTCGCGTTCTCCAGGGAGAGCACGACGGACTCGACGGATGGGGGCGACTTGAGGGAGAGCAGCGGGAACGACTCGACTGGGGGCACCCACTTCTGCTTCAGCTGCGGCATGCTGAACACGACGAGCCGCGCGTCGCGCGGGATGCAGCACTGGGGGAAGGTGAAGAGACGTGTCGTGCGCAGCACAGGGTGCACGCGGGGCACGATAGCCATGTGGGACAGGCGTTCGACGAAGGCACGGCGAGGCGCACCCTCATCAGGCAGCATGGCCTCCAGATCAGACACCAGCTTGTCGACGAGGAGCGTCGCACGGCTGACGGCATCCTCATCGAGGTCTGTGTCAGATCCCTGGTGGACAACGGCAGCGCATTCCATGAACAGCTCTGCGTCCATCTGCGGTTGTGGCGGGGGGGTGGTGGGGGTGGGGGTGGAGGAGAGAGGGTTGGCAAGCCGAATTGGCGTGGCGCTTCCACAGCTCAACACAACATGCACCACAACACCCTTGGGGAAAGGATGTTGTGGCTTTTTGGAGGCGCAGCTTTTGAGAGCGCAAAAGGAAGGGGGGTGCAGAATGAGCACCCTTCACTCGTTTTGCAGGTTGTGTCTGAAATCCAAAAGGGGAGGGGGAGGGGGTGAGGAAGCTCTCTCGAGGGGCAGCCAACAAAGAGGCAGTGGCACAGACCTGGTTCTTCATCCCGAGCTGCTCGAAGAAGGCGATCCAAAGGGGCTCGCTGTACCGCGCTTCCGGGAAGCGTGCCTTGTCGTCGCCAACGACTGCCTGTGCGCATGGGGGAGTGTAGTGGGTGGTGGTGGTGGGGCGGCGTGTCATGTGGAGTGGAGGTTTGCATCAATAGCCTCCCTGAGGGGGGGCCCGCCAGCATACCTTCACCAGCTGGATGTCGGGGTTCAGGAAGGCGCTGCCGCACATCAGCGTGCCGTTGCAGCTGGGGAACTGTGGGGGTGTGGGTGGGTGGCAGCGGCAGCGACACGCTGAAGCAAAAATCAAAGACGGGCTGTGTATAATACTATATGCTATCCAGGGCTTTCCCGAGCTAAGCAACGGTTTTATAAAGGGCATATCCCTTGCTTATTAAGCTTTTGTACTGGTACCGGCATGCTGCCGAAATACTGGTAACCCCTACTGGAACTGACTCTTGTCAGTTTTTTCTGACAGGTTCTGCCTGAATCCGCCGGACTCTTGTGGATACATTATGGAAAATCCAGTTTCCATAATACCTGTCAAACCTGCATTTTGCCCCTGGACCGTACGATGGTTTATACCATCATAGTGGTCAGGTTGTAGTTTGTTATATTATTAAGCACACTCGTGTGAGCGGAAAGCGCCCCACCACAGCTGCAACCAAACGTGCTCTATACACTAACCCCACCCTTCATCAGGCTCAGGGTGTGATCAGTTCAGGGTTTTGTGTGTAGAAGCGTCAACGCAACAAACTATCAAGCAGGCGAGAGAATCAAGAGGGGGGCAAGAGTGACAGAAGCGGACAGAGTACGCCGAGCTGCGTGGTTGTTCTGAAGAGAGAGGGACAGTAACTACGCCGTGCGTAACTACGGGCTGAGGGAGTACGCCGAGCTGCGCGTATTTTGAGGTCAGAGAGGGACAGTAACTACGCCGAGCTGCGTGTATCTTACAGAGAGGGGCAGTAACAACGCCGTGCTGCGTGTAACAAACAGAGAGGGACAGTAACTACGCCGAGCTGCGTGTATCTTACAGAGAGGGACAGTAACAACGCCGTGCTGCGTGTAACAAACAGAGAGGGACAGTAACTACGCCGAGCTGCGTAACAGAGAAGATGGCCACTCTGGATTGGGACACCCTGAAGGTTCCCGACCCCGCCCACCCCGACAACGAGCCAGCAGAGCGTCGCCCCGAGTGCATATTCGAAACCTGCAATACAACGCACACAGCCAGGACCGCATTCAGCTGCCACGACTGCGGTGGGACCACGGTCAGGACGTGCATGAGAGAGCACATCCCGGCGCACATCGTCCCCGAATGGCTCGAGGGCGCAGGGGACAGGGGCTGGGTGTGCCCCGAGTGCGCATGGGTCCGGCAGGCGGTCGACGAGGAGACCGCGGCGGACCTGGCAGCAGGGGCGGGCGAGCTAGGCGAGGACGGGGAGTACAGCGAGGCGGACAGCCAGAGTGGCACGGGCCTCCAGCACAGGGACGCACACCACCCCGCCGACTCGAACACCGATCTCCGCGTGGCGAACTCGCTGGAGTACCTGCTGAAGTTGACAGGCCGGCTGGAGAAGGAGCAGAAGGAGCTGAAGAAGACCGTGGAGACGCAGGCGAAGCAGATCGCCACTCTGCAGAAGGCGCTGCAGCGGACGGAGGCCGAGCTGCCCGCTGACTTCTCCGCCCACATCGTGTCGACCTGGGGATCGTCGATCGCCACTGCCCCCGGACGCAGGTTGGTGAAAGCTGAGGTATCCCGGGTTTTCCGACAGGCGGAGCTCAGCGATGCCCCGAGTTCACCGGACTGGCAACACCAGCTCATCCAGGCCTTCGACTCTCTGTTTCAGACAATGGGGCTGATCCGCGACGACGACGATCCGGACCGGTTTATCGAGGCCCTTCACAAGACAATCGTCGCTATGAACTCACACTTTCTCCTGAAGGGGCGAGCGGGCGCCCGCCTCTACCTGGCAAAGGCGAAGATTATGGACCCAGCGAAGTACGATGCGGTGGCACACGGGCGCCTACTCCGGGAGGGGCGGGCCACGCAGGACGACACGCAGGAGAGGCGGGCCGCGTTTCAGGAGCGGTTCCTGCAGGAGCGTAACACGCAGGACCGCCCCGCGCCCTACTCGGGAAAGGGCCACCACAAAGGACGGGGGGGGAAAGGCAAGCGACAGTGACTTCCCGACACCAGCAGGGGACGCCCGCGGGCCACGACCCTCCCCCCCGCCGCGGTGGTGTATGTGAAGGCAGTACCATCTGCCCCCCCGTCAACAAGAGGACGCCCCCGCAAGACCGAGACGAGCGTGACCCCGGAGGAAGCAACCACCATTCGCCAGGAACTACAGCACACCCTGTCCCAAGCCCTCGCACCCACATACTGGGGGGCCCTCCGCCGCACATACGACAGATACTCGCAGTTCCGGGAAGGGTGGATGAAAGCGGAGAGGCGGACACTGCCACACGACGAAGGGGCGGTGCTGTGGGTCACGAAGCAACGGAAGGACGGGCTATCAGTGCAGTCCGCCCTCCAGTACCTCAACAACCTTGCAGCAGCACTCAGACGCTTCGCAGCGTTCCCCCTCGACGGAAGACAAATTGTGGCGGACTACAGGCGGGCGCTGAAGCGGGGAGGAGCACTACGACCACAGAAGCAAGCAGAACCAGCAACAGCCCACAACATCCGGGAGGCGCTAGCGAAGGAGCCACGTCCCATCGTGAAACTGCTGCTCGGCATCATGTGGGGGGGTGCGGCAAGGGCTTCGGACGCACTGCGTTTGGATGTGAAGGACGTCACATCGGAAAAGCGCAGCGAGCCGATATACGTGCGCTGGACCCAGTCGAAGGCGGACCCTTTCCACATGGGTCACATCACAGGAATCTCCCTGCCGAAGGACCTACACCGTATCCTCCGACACCGCCTCCGCAGGGCGCGCAGTGCAGGAGAGACGAGACTGTTCCCGGCGGACGTCACCTACCGGACCGTGGTAAAAGCCGTCAAGCGGGCACGGAGGGGGCTCACGGCACACTCTCTGCGGAGGGGGGCACTCACACAGCTTGCGCGGAAGAACGTTCCACTGGAGGAGGTGCGCCTCCTCTCGAGACACGCGACGGTCGACGGTGTGATGCGTTACGTATCAGCGGCGGAAAACGCACACGCGCGCGAGACAGCACAGGTGTCGGCGAAGATCGAGTGGTGAAGAAAAAACGACAGCAAGGGGGGACTACGCGCACACAGCCAAAACCCCTGACAGCAACCCACTTCCCGGGGACCACGAGGCTGTTCGCAGCGCGCCGCTACTACGAAGATGCCACATCCGACGAAGCCACGTCCGACCCTCCACCCAGTGATGAGGAAGCGTGGAGCGAGGTGGATAGCGCAGAGTCGTACGGTCCGGGTGTCGAGGACCTCTACGGGGAGGACTTGGGTGTGTGCACGGGGGGGAAGGTGATACGGCCAGCCAACGCGAAGACGGAGCTGCCGGAGGAAGAGGACTACATCGCGGAGATCTGCACCTCACGCCTCAATCTCAAGGAACTGCGACGGTTGGACAGCGAGGGTGAACTGACGGGGGTCCTGGACCTCATCACCAAGCCAGCCGCTTTCGCTGACGCACTGCTTCCCGAGGCCCGCCAAGAACTATGTAAAACGGGGAGGAAGGTATCACGCCACATGTTGCACCACCTGGACACCTTGGTTGAGTATGGCGTCCTGACGGAGGCGGATGCACACCCGTACCTCACGCTGCCAGCGTTCACCGTGTCCAAGAAGTCTGGGGGCCAACGTTTCATCGTCGACGCAAGGCGGCTAAACGCACTGATGACACGCCCACCGGACATGCGTTTGCAGGACATCACGGAGGTGACACAGCGAGTGGCCGCGGCGAGCTGGGTGGTGATGGCAGATGCACGCAGCTGGTTCTACCAGTTCCCCGTACACAAGGAGATCCAACGCTACTTCGAAGTGCGCCTAGGCGGGGAGAGAAAGACATTCGTGAAGACCTTCCTGACTGTCATGTGCATGGGGTGGTCACATTCCCCGGCAATCGCGAACCGCAGCGCACGCGTGCTGCTCCCGCCAGAGCACGGAATAGTCTGGATTGACAACTTCATCGCTGTCGGAGACTCCCTACCAGAGGCACAGGCGAGGTACGCCGACTTCATCAGCCGCTGCGAGAAGGTGGGGGCCGCCCTGAACTTCGACGACACACAACACGGCGTGCCGCTGCAGGACTTCACAGTGTTCGGGATCCACTTCGACCTGACGCGACACCGTTTCCGCATGGACACAGCCTGGGTGCAAAAAGTCCTCGGACGGGAAGAGTACAAGGAAGTCGTCAACGGCCACACGACACCACGCAGGGCGTTCAGAGTATTCGGGTCTTTCGTCTGGCAGTCGTATGTGATGCGGACACCGATGTGTTACATGCCAGCCGTGTTGTCCTTCGTGCGGCGCATCGCGAAGCAGACTCACTCGAACAACGCCCGATGGGACTCCAGGGTCGCAGTACCTCCGTCAGTGCAGGCGGAGACAGTGGCGCGGACACGACTCATCGAGGACAACGAGTGGTATACGCCGCAGAACCCGCCACCGACCATTGAGCTCTGGACAGACGCGTCATCCACGGCGTGGGCGGCGGTGCTCGTGTTACCGGGAGGGGAGTCAGTGTCCCAAGGTGCGTTCGAAGGGAGCGACGCGGACACGAACATCTTCCTGAAGGAAGCGTATGCAGTGTGGCAGGGGGTGCGCATGATGCAGCGTGTGAGGGAGGCAAGCGTGACCTGCCACATAGACAACCTCGGCCTGGTGTTCGCGCTCCGGAAGGGCCACTGCGCCAACTACCGAGGCAACCTTCTGCTGCAGGAGATATACACAACAGCGCGCCGCCAGCAGATACGACTGATTCCACACTGGGTTGCGACCCACGACCAACGCGCAGACGCGTACACGCGAGGGACGCAGGCCACACACCCCGTGGAGTTGCCACCAGTGTCGATGCCACCCACACTTTTACCAGCGCGCCCGCCTCGTTGAGAACGAGACGGACACGTCCCTCCGGATGAGGGTCCTGGTGTAGAAGCGTCAACGCAACAAACAAAAGGAAATTCATCAGAGCGGTTGTAGCTGTGAAGTGATAGGGCGCTTTTTAAGCACACTCGTGTGAGCGGAAAGCGCCCCACCACAGCTGCAACCAAACGTGCTCTATACACTAACCCCACCCTTCATCAGGCTCAGGGTGTGATCAGTTCAGGGTTTTGTGTGTAGAAGCGTCAACGCAACAAACTATCAAGCAGGCGAGAGAATCAAGAGGGGGGCAAGAGTGACAGAAGTGTAGAATTTCAGTTGGTGTAGAAGTTCAGGGTTTTGTGTGTAGAAGCGTCAACGCAACAAACAAAAGGAAATTCATCAGAGCGGTTGTAGCTGTGAAGTGATAGGGCGCTTTTGTGCAGTACAACACCACCACCCTACAGGAGGCTAGGCTTCCCAACTGGTACCCTCGGTTGTCGGGCCCCTCTCCCATGATCAGGCCGCCGACCAGTGCCTGAAGAAAACTGCAGTCCTGCAGACCGGACTGACAAGATGCAACGTACTGTGACGCGCACAACACGGGACATGGCCAACGCCAGGGACCATGGATTACCAGTTCCAGGCTATGGGTGCAGTGGCTAGGAGGCTGAGGGACGCAGAGGAAACCATCCACAGGTGTACCAAAGATGTCCTTGCGACGATGACCGCGATTGCTGAGTCGGCGCATTCGATAGTCTGCAAGCTGGGAGGACCCCTGCCTGAGGACAAGGAGAAGAAGAGGAAGACGGCAGAGGAGGAGGAGCAGTACGCATAAGAAGACAACAACAATTTTTAAATTGTAAAAAGGTCTGGGCACACAGCATCAATCAACATACCAGTGCGGTGCGCTTCATGTAGTCCACCAGGTTGGCATCCTCTTCGAGGCGCTCGTAGTTGTCACGCAGGCAGAGAAGCTGTGTGTGGGTGTGGTGACGTGCAACATGGAGGTCATGCAGAGCGGCGCCTGTTCCACCCCCCTCCCATTTTAATTCTTGTTGCGGAGTAGTGCAGTCACAGCCGCACTCTGAACACCCACGTGTTCACTTCGCATTATTCCTTTCACGCCATTTCCTCCCAGCTACCCTGCCCCTTGGAACTGGAAGTTGGCACAATCTGCACCCAAAGAGGTTCTGTTGGAAGCGCGTGTCCCCCACCACACCCCATGCATACCTTGTCGTAGCGCTCCTGAGGCGGTGTGTCGTCGTTCAGAGGGGGAAGTACCTCACGTACCCACACGTCTGCCTCAGACAGCATGTCCACAGACAGCACCCTCAGCAGCGGGTCTGTGTCCTCAGAGCGTGCCACCCTGTGTTGCAAGGGGAGGGTGTGAGGGTGTGTGAAGAACGTGTGAGGGGTGGCGCAGCACGCTCCCCCCCAGCTCTACATTCCGAGAGAGCAGCACAGGAGTCAGTATTGTGGAACCGCGTCGCAGAGGCAGAGAGGGGTGTGGAAGCGTCAACACAGCACAAAAAGTGTCACTTCAACTCTGCCGCTCTTTCTCTACCGTTGATACTTCGTTTGATGCGTTGACGCTTCCACACACACTTACAAACCCACTTGCCTGATGAAGGGGGTGGTGTGTAGAGCACGTTTGGCAGAGCTGAATGACACTTTCCGCGCGAAAGTCGTGTGCGTAAAACACAAAATACGAGGAACGAGAGGCTGGACTGGAGTGACATTTTCCCCCCACAAAGACATTGCGGTGGTGTGGTGGCAGGCTGGGTGCGAGGCGAATGCCCTCCCCCCGTAGTGCCATCGCTTGCAGGGCAAGAAGGGAACCCCCCTGCCCCCCCCGCCACCGCACACCCACACGCAAGGCAGGCGAGCCGCAAGCATACCAGTTGCCGCCGCCCTGCAGGAATGGGTTTGTCGTGGGGGCCGCCTGCACACGCATGTTGCCGAGGGCGAACCGCTTCTCCGGCTCCATCAGGTGTGTGAACAGGGGCAGCTTCCTCACGTTGTCCGAATGCGAGATGCCCACGAAGTCACGCGCGTTGTCCGAGAAGTACTTCAGGACAGCGTCGCTGTGCGACGTGTCGCAGGAGTCCCACTGGATCATGCCCCTTTGGGTGCACTTCACAAGCTTCTCCGCGACGATCTGTGCCTGTGTGCCCTTCGGCTGGAAGCGCGTGTCGCCTGTGAAAGAAGGCGAAGCCACAGGGAGGCCCAGGCCACAGACATGCTCGCGCAGCAGGGTCGGGTCGCATGGGCGCTCCTCCTTGGCTGCATCGTGCGGCGCGACGACGCTTGCGATCATCTCAAACCCGCGCATGATGGTCCCCAGCAGCGGCAGCTCGGGGGACGGCTGTGCCGGGATGGGCGCAGGAGAGTCGTCCTCGTCAGGCACGGACTGCTGGTCGGCATCGTCGTCCTCCCCAAAGAGGAACACGCACTGCGCATCCCCACAGCTGATGAGGCGCCCGTCCGTGAGTGGGAACAGAGGCCACGCTCCGAAGGCGGGTGTGTCTTCGGGCAGCATCTTCTTCCACAAGCTCTCCAGCCAGTCGCGCGGCACTGCCGCAGCCTCGTCGGCGGAGACGAAGGGCTGGTCGCGCCAGGCGGGTGGGACAGGCGTCTGGCCCATGTGCTGCAGCAGCAGGCGCGGTGTGGGCATCTGGAGGCCGAGCTCCCGCTGCACGCTGGCGTCCAGCAGGAGGGGGCGCAGCGTGTCGGACTTCATCACGTCAGGGTGCACGAACTCCGCGAGCTTGTGGGGGAACAGCATGCGCTCGTCGTCGCCGCCCACAAATACCTTTGGGCCGCTGCCGAAGGCGACTATCATAGGCTTGGCGTTGCCCTCGCCCACAGGCAGCAGCTGGACCTGCCGGAGGCGCGCAGCTTCGTGAGGCTTCATCCCGTGCGCTGCAATCTCCAGGAGGCTGATGACCTGCTGCGGCGTCTTCAGGTGTGCCACCACCTTGCGGAACGCAGTGCTGCTCTGGTGGAAGAGGTTGCAGACGTCGCGCTGGGACAGCGTGCTGATGTTGCGCGCCCCAGAGTGCAGGCACATGCCGCGTGCAACGTGCTTGGGGACGTTGAACACAGGGAGCTCCTTCGACACGGCCTGCAGGGCGCCTTCGTCGATATCCGCCTTCAGGTCATGCACGTAGGCAAAGCGTGCCGCATGTGCCGACTTGTAGCTCGTCCCCAGCAGGAACACCGGGTTGGAAGACACGTGCTGGTAGACCTGCTTCACAAAAGAGATGTTCTCAGCCTCGGAGTCGTCAGGCCAGAAGGCGTAGCACGACTGCGGTGTGAGCATCGTGATGTCCTTGTTAGTGCACATCTCCTGCAGCAGCACGCCGTACGCCTTGTGCGTCGTGTTGGTGATGGCGTGGTTCCAGTCGTGGATCTGCTTCGTCGACAGGGTGGCCGACCGCGCCGTCACGCTGAGCAGCTGCACCGGCAGCCCCGTGGGCGGGTCATGCAGCTGCGGCATCGGCTTCAGGTGCCGCCCCGAGGCACGCAGCACCTTGATGTCTGGCTGCTCCTGGTTGACGCTCAGCAGCGCCGCGGCACCGCCGATGGGCGAAAGGCCAACAGCATCGTGCAGCTGCGCGGACACCACACCCGCGATGAGCACCACAGCCCAGCGCTGCGTGCTGCACGTCTCACTCTCGTTGTCGGCTGTCGGCTCGAAGACATCAACCGCGACGCAGAATGTCCGCACCGTGTCCTTCCGCGTCTTCAGGAAGGCGGACAGCCCAGTGTTCTTCCAGTCCTGGTTGCGCCACACCGCTGTCCTGGGGTCCTCAGCAGACTGGAACCGCGCCACGGCACGCGACACCAGGCGCAGCGCGTTGGGGTCAACCTCACGCACCACCGCCGCCTCCGCCGCCTCCTCCACGCCCCCAGCCGCACCGCCCTCCACACCTGCAGCTGCAGGCCCCTCAGGCTCATCAGGCTCGGCAGCCTCCTCAGGCGCAGCGCGAGGCGGCTGTGGCTCGGGTGTCGGGTCGACGGGTGGCCCCTGTTCCAGCAGGGAGACCTGCTGGATGGACGGCAGCAGCGGCAGCATCGAGGGCACCACTTTGGCCACGCTGTGCATCAGCTGCTGCATGGCGGCAGGGTCGCAGGCGTGCCCCAGAGTCGACTGCTCCGTGCGGAGGCTGAAGCGCACCGCGAGCCCCGCAGACTCATGCCCCCGGAAGGCGCTGAGCTGCGACACAAACTTCTCCCGCACCTCCGCCACCGTGAAGCACAGCGAGATGCCACGCGGGTTGAAGATCATGAGATGCCCGTCCGCCATAACCTGCACGGAGTCCGACGCGGTGAAACACATCGCCAGGGCAAGCCCCCCCCCGGGGGTCTCGCCGCCGCCTATCAGACGCTCCACATCGCGGCGGGACACCCTCGTGTCGTCGAGGCAGAACAGCACGCCTGGCCCCTGGTGCTGCTCCGTGTCGGGGATGACAAACCTGCTGTCGTGGCACGCGGTGTCCAGCATGAAGGACACCGACATGGCACCCAGCTGGTGGGCCACCTCCAAGAGGTCGCGCGTGAGGTACCCCACGGAGCGGTCCTTCAGGCGCGAAACCAGAAGGGACTCCTGGGGGCAGTTGATCTTCTGCGAGCGCTGGCTCTCGAGGTAGACCCGCTGCTTGCGGGACTGCACCCCGATGAGCTCCGCCACCTCCACGGGGATGAGCTCGTGAACCAAATCGTTGCTCGCCCCGCTCCACTCCATGTCGTTATACACAAGCTCGCTGACCCTTCTCAGAACCCCCTCTGCGTTCGGCAGGTGCGCCAGGGCACGCGGCGCTTCCGACTGCGACACGAAAGCTGCAATCGCCGCCACCGTGCGGAGCGCATCCCCCCCCAGAGGCTGCCCGTTGGTGTCCTCCGCGATACGAGCCAGGCATCCCGCATAGTCGGAAGCCCCGAAGGAACGCTTCACCCCCAGAGCAGGCACGAGGGGCTCCCACGGGCCATCGACCCACCTCCCCAGCAGGTCATCAGGTATGTCCCTCAGATACGGCGCAGCCTCCACAGGCGACGTGCACAGCGCCACCTCTGAGGGGCGTTTGAAGGCATCTCCGACGTGCACGATGCTCTCTTCGAGGATGCCCTGGAGCTCCTCACGCATCTCCGCTGCCTGCTCGCCCCTGAGGCGCCCCGCCATCTCTGTGTAGATCTGCGGCACGACCTGCTGGGGGTCGGCGGGGCCTACAGAGGCCACCGCCTTCAGCAGCTGCTGCGCCAGGGCTTTGCAGGGCACGGGCTGCTCGCGCAGCCATAGGGGGGGCTCCCCCCTACTCGCGAGGGCGATGCCATACACTGCGGAGCAGAGGGCACGCCTCTCAGGGGGCTGCACCTTGATGGGGGGCATCAAAGACCCCTCAGGCACCAAGCTGGGGTCGTGTGGGTAGCCCTCCTTCGGCGAGGTCTCGACAGGCATGCAGGGGATGGCGGCGAAGTCTGCAAACCCCTCCGGGTCGGTGCTCGGGGGGAGCTCCGAGATGGCGAGCTGCAGCTCCAACGCGCTGAGGAGGGTCCGATCCCTCCCGCTGATGCCCCCTGCGTTGAGGGCTGCCGCCCACAGCGCGGCGGCACGCCACGACATCTCCGTGTGGAGGCCGAGGTGGGTCAGCTTCTCCAACACAACAGCCTGCCGCACGTCGGGGATGAGACACGACGGCACGTTGTTTTGGGTTGTGTCCGGGACTGCCCTCGGGTGGAGCAGATCCGACGGGCGCCTGAAGGACCCCCCGAACGCCAGAACCCACGCGGCGCTGCGGAGCTTCTCTGCAAACCCCTCATCCACGGGGCCCCCGGCCCCCAGGTAGGCCAGAACAGCGTCTGACATCTCAGCTGGGTCCACCTCCACAGGGCTCCCTGCGGCATCCGCCTCGGGCCCTGCTGGGGTCAAGAGGGCGGAGACAAAGTCCTGGTGTGACACGGTGGCGGCCCCCAGGAGCTGCATGAACCTGCGGCTGGCGGCGGTGGGTGCGCAGTAGTATGCGGAGCTGGTGATGCTGCTGCGCATGCCTTCAGGGGGGAGGTGCAGCGCGTCGTCGACGTGGGTGAAGCTGTCCGACGCGTGGGGGTGCACGCGGAAGAGGGGGAGCGACCGGAGCACCGCGATGTGCCGCTTCTCGAGGGACTCGTCCTCCGCAGTCGAGAGGTATTCAAACAGGGTGTCGCGGGTTGCGGGGGACAGCTTGGACACGGCTGAGGCAGCGGAGGTGCCGTGCAGCGCGTGGACCGCCTCTGCAACGCTTGCGGGGGAGGCGGGGGCCACCAGCGTTCTGTCTGCGTAGAGCGTGAAAATCGGGCTGGCGACGATGTCGATGCCCAGCTCGCAGAGGGCAAGGTGCACGCCGCGCGGGCCGCGCGCCGCAGGGAGCACCACGGTCTTGCTGCTCGCGATGTCGACGAAGGATTTGCTGCACTGGATGAGGGGCCACTTCAGAAGGTCCCCATCGATATTCGCACGGGTTGCCTTCGCCGTCTTCCAGAAGGCATCCACCACAGCCGTGTCAGGCGCCTCGTGGTTGGTGCGCGACACGCGCGACGTGCAGAACAGGCTTGGGGCAAGCGACCTGCGCAGCAGGATCTCCAGGTGGTCCGCAGCAACCTCGCGCAGGTTGGTCCGCCTCGCCAGCGCACTCACATCCACCTTCGACAGCCTCAGGAGGTTGTCCGTTGCGATGATGGTGCGCACCGCAGGCGTCCCCGACATGAACCCCCGATCCACGTTGTAGAAGACTAGGTCGTCGGGGTCTGTGCCTTCAGAGAAGCGCTTCACATCACCCGACGCCACAGGCAGGAGAGGCACGCCGTGGAGCTGCTCGAAGCCCTGCTCTGCCGTGCCCAGGTCTGACGCGGCAAAGGCAAGCAGCTGCGCCACATCTGCAGGCACGATGCCCTGAGGGAGGCACGGGAGGTCCCTCAGGGTGTCCCGGAGGCATGCAGGCGTCACGGAGGCGGTGCCGTGCTTCTTCAGCATCGTGGCCATGTGGGGGGGGACCTCTGCCACAGACTTGCCGGAGAGGACAAGCGCTTTGACGACGACGTCCCTGCTGGCGTGGTGGGGGTCGCCCTCCTGGAGGTCGAGGAGGAAGGCGTCGCTGGGGGCCACCCACTCGCCGGGGGTGCCGTCGGCCTGCATCGACTTGAGCAGAGGGAAGGAGCGCAGCCGCCTGTAGAGCTCGTTGGAGAACTCGGCGAACAGGCCGTGCACCGCTGGGCCTGGGAGGAGGGCGTAGAGCTGGGCAGGGGTGACGACCTGCTTGTCCTTCAGGTGCATCAGCAGGCGCACCGCGGCGGGCACGCAGGGGTCTTTCATGAGGGCGACGTTCCACAGAGAGCGTTCGCCGCGCTGGTCGAAGTCATCAAACCAGAGGTTGCGTCGGTTTGTCGACAGCTCGAAGGCGCCGTTGATGTGCCACGCCATCCCGCTGGACTGCGGCAGCGGGAGGAAGGCGAAGGCACGGCCCGACACTGGCGCGTCGGCCTCCCTGCAGCGCTGCAGCGCCACACCGCCCCAAGGGATCAGCTTGCGCCCGCTCTCCGCCTCCACGGCGAGCTGCTTCGTCTCGCCCCTGCCGATGGCGGAGCTGAGGATCCAGTCGGTGGTGGTGTCGGTGCACTTGCCGCTGCTTTCGCGCAGCTTGGTGGCGATGGTGACGGGCGTCACCTCCCACGGCAGGTCGGAGTCCTGCGTGCTGCTGAGGCGCTGCTTCAGGTCGTCGCGCGAGGCCTTTGAGTCGCTCTTCCCCGCGACGAAGTTGTAGATCCGCTTGTGCTGCGCCTCGTGGGAAGGGTCCAGGGAGAGCTGCGTGCAGTACACCTCCTCCACACCCGAGTCTCTCCGCAGCAGCACGCGCACCCGCCGGACATGCTTGAGGAAGAGCAGCAGCTCAGACGCGGTGTCGCAGAACTTCCGGAGCAGCACCTCTGCCTGCTCCACGGTGTAGGTCTCCTTGCTGATGTCCGACTGGGCCGCCACAGCTTCTGTCCGCAGAGGGAAGCGGAACAGCGTCCCGTCATACGGCTGATGCAGGTCGCTGCCGAACTCCGGCTGCTTGTAGGGGGCGAACTGGTCTGCGAACCGCAAGAACACGTTTCTCGACGGCACCTTCATCTTCAGGCCAGGAGCCCCCTCCGTGGTGCCCTTCAGGTGTGTCCTGTGCGGGTCGAGGAACACGAGGCTGCCGCCCGACAGGATGCTCGGCACGTCTGTGAAGTTGTACACAGCATTGAACCCCAGCCCGAACCGCCCCGTCTTGCTCGTCGATTGCAGCTTCGCCCCCTTCCCCACGGACGCAAGGTTGTTGAAGTCGGCATCGCTGAAGCGGGAGTCGTTGTGCACCACGATAGCAGGGCCCTGCCATGCCTCCATAGCACCCCCTAGCACAGACTTCGTCCCATACGACACCGTGTCCAGCATCACGGTGAACTCCGACGCCCTCGAGTCGTCGGCATTCTGCAGGAGCTCGTTGAAGATCCCGACATCCGCAACATACTCCGAAAGGATTGTGCGGATGCGGGACGTGATGCTCTCGCTCTGCCCGTAGGCCACGGCGCAGTCACCCAGGTCCCAGTCCTGCACACCGTCTGACGCGATCAGCATCCGCCTGCTGAGGACGCCGAACTTATCAGCAACCTTGTGCGACACGAGGTAGTGCACCACCGCACGCCCCTGCAGGTCGTCGTGCGCTGCGGCGTCCCACTCCTTCATGTCGTCGTACAGCAGGTCGGAAGGCGGGCACAGCACGCCCGCCTCGCTGGGCAGCAGCACCTGCGACGTGAGGTGGCTCGCATCCGTCTCCAGGTGGATCAGCAGCGACCCCACCGTCTGCAGCATCGCCTCCGACAGCGGCGCGCCCGCCGCCACCCGCGCCAGCTCGCCCAGCGCATCGGCGTAGGAGTTGGGCGAAAACTGCCGCTGCATGCCCATCAGGCGCAGCAGGGGGGCGAACTGCCGCAGCGTCGCGGGCAGCGTGTGCAGCCCCGGCAGGTCGTGCGACGCCGCCCGCTCCGCAACCTGGTGGGGGCGGGCGAAGGCGGACCCAACCCAGATGCAGGCGTGGCCCTCGAGGCCCTCCAGCAGGGCTCCCGGCAGGCCGCCCTCCTTGCGGTGCGCATCCAGCGCGGAGTAGATCTCCAGCACCTTGCTGTTCAGCACGGCTGCGGTGTCCGCCTCCGCCTCCCCGGCGCGGGCCGCAGCCTCACGCGAGACAGCCAGCAGCTGCGCCACCAGCACCGCAGGGGGCAGCGGCGCGTCCCACCCGAACCGCTCGCACAGCGCGGTGCCGCACTGCACCGTCGCGATGCCCTTCGACGCGGAGCAGAGCCACAGCTGGCTCGGGGGGCGCACATCCGCCGCGAGGCGCAGCGGTGGCCCCGCCTGCATCGGCAGCAGCGGGTGCGGCGCGTCCCGCATCGCCGGCACCCACGGGATCTCCCTCAGCTGCTGCACCAGCGTCGGCCCCGACGAGTTGATCCGCTTCCACAGCCCCCCCAGCAGCGTCTCCTCCAGGGAGCGCAGGTTGCGGTCGACATACTCCAGCATCGCCGAGGCCCGCTCCACATCGCCCTCCTCCGCAAGCCCGCGGCAGAGGTCCACCACCACATCCTTGCTGAGGGCGGTGTGCATGCCGAGGCTGAGCAGCGCGCCGCGCGCCTCACCCGTCGCAAAGGCAGCCTCCACGAGGCGCGCCTTCGGCACCATCGCCGCGGTGTCGCGGGTGGCGGGGTCGAACAGCGGTGAGGATATAGCGGACAGCCCGCCCGCCTCCGTCGGGACGATCCGCGCATCGCACACAGCCTGCTGCAACGCGGCGTGCTGCAGCGCAGCCGCGGCGCGGAGCGCCTGAGCCGCAGCCCCGGAGAAGGCGGGGCTTCGCCCCGCCGCCCCCCCCTCCTGCTCCTCCCCCGCATGCTCCCGGAGGAACCACAACCAGAACTCCGGCTCGCGGAGCTCGGGGATTCCGGCGCGCAGCAGAACCTGGGCCTCCTCCGCGGTGGCGTTGGCGTGGTGACGGAGGAGCTGCTCCACAGGCGTGCCCCGCACGGCGCCCGGCAGCACGCAGTGCCCTGGGGGCAGCGGGGCGGGCGAGGCGGCGCCCCACACCAGCCAGACGGGGAGCTGCGGGGCGCGGCGGATCTCCGCCTGGGGTAGGTCGTAGAGGGACTGCGCGAGCCAGGCGCGGACCGCGGAGGCGGAGGCGTCGCCGAGGGGCGTGCCCCGCTTGGCGTGGAGGGCGCGGAGGCAGCCGTGCGGCGTGCGGTGCTCGATGTACCCCTCGAGGGGCGGCACATCCGCGGTGTGCACCCCGACCTCAGCCAGCACCGCGTCGATCGCGGCGGGGCTCCCCCCGGAGATGACCCTCACCGTGTCGCTGCTCTGCCTCTGCAGGCGGCAGGTGTAACCCCCGCCGCCGCAGGGCACCACACACCACCCCTCTGCTGCCGAGGCCCAGCCGTTGGGGCCCCCGCCCGCCGCCTCTGCCGCATCGCCCCCTGGGGGAAGCTCTGCGAGGCACCGCCACAGCAGCTGCGCCCAGGCGGTGTGCGCTGCGCCCTCCTCGCGTGTGGCGGCGGAGCCGCCGTCGGGTGGTGGGAAGCAGGTTTGTTGCTGCTGCGGCTGCGGTGTGCAGGCCTGCGGGAGGCCTGCTAGCGGGAGGAGGCGGAGTAGGGAGCAGCGTGTGGCCTGCTCGACGCCGAGGAGGCTGCGCCACTGCGGCTGCTGCAGCTTCTCCTGCAGGGAGGGGAACGGCGCTGCGGCGGCGGGGCTGAGGATGCGCGCCGCCGCGGCGGGCCTCCCCGAGAAGAGCTGGGAGATGGAGGCGGCGGCGGCCCCCGCACCGCAGTGCAGGAGGGCGGAGGAGGCGAAGGGCACCGAGGTGCCGGAGAGCACCGCGGCGAGGGGGAGCTGGCGGAGCGGGGCTGCCAGGGGGTGCGTGGGTGCGGGCACCCTGTGCCCGTTCAGCGCGGAGATCTCGTTGAGGAGCCAGTCCAGCACGGCGCAGGCCTCGTCGGGGGTGGTCTTCACCTGCTGCGGCTGGGGGGGGAAGCCTGTGCACACCGCCTCGGCGGTGAGGCTGCGCGCGGCGTCGCCGAGGCAGGCTGCGGCGGGCGGCGGCAGCTCCGCGATGACAAAGCCTGCGTGGCGGAGGCCCGACAGCACGGCGGGGGGCAGGGTGGAGGCGACCCAGCAGTCGTCGGGGCGGCGCCAGCCGTCGGATTCGCCGCACCAGAGGCAGGGGATGCGGCGCAGGTTGGAGGCGACCGCGTCGCTGACGAGGCTCCACGGGGTGGCGAGGCTGGGGGGCGGGAGCAGGTCGTAGAGCTGGCTGCGGTTTTCAGGCGTTTCGGCGACAGACCTCTGCACGTCGGTCAGCAGGCGGGTGTACTCCTGGGCGATGACATCTGTGAGGAGGGCGTGGTTCCAGTCGCTGCGGAACTTCGCCTCGCCCGTGTCGTTGACGCCCCAGAAGATCCCTCTCCGGTCGCTGGGCAGCTCGAAGTATCCGTTGATATGCACAGGCAGCCCCGTGGTGACAGGCATGGGGAGGAAGCAGAAGGCCTTGCCCTGCAGCTTCCCGGAGGCGGGGGCAGCGACACCCCCCCACGCCAGCAGCTTGATGCCGTACTTCGAGGCCATGGGGTCGCAGCTCATGCGGCAGGCAGTCCCGCCGCCTGTCGACTGGCGCACGAGCCAGGGCTGCGAGGTGCCCCCCGTCTCCACGTCGAGGCGGACGTTCATCGACACCTTCAGCAGCTGGTCCACAGTGGGAGGAGCGGGGAGGCGGCGTTGGAAGGCGCGGTTGGCGGCGTCCGCAGGAGAGAGCCTGGGCAGGCAGGTGCTGAAGGTGGCGGATTCGTCTTCCATGTTGCCCGCTTTGAAGACGTGGAGCTCCAGGCGGAGGACGTTCTTCAGGAAGAGGAGCATTTCGGGCGCCTCGTCGCAGAAGTTGGAGAAGATGGCATCGACATTGTCCGGCAGGCAGGGCACCTTGCGGAGGTCCGACACCTTCGCCTGCTCGGGGGTGCGCAGCGGGAGGCGGAACAGCGTCCCGTTGTAGGGCTTCGCCTCCACAGCCCTGCAGCCGAACCGGGAGTAAGGCTGCAGCAGAGACGGGTGGCTCTTCACCTGCGCAGCGACGTTGGGGTCGGAAAGGTCCATGCGGTACCCCACGCCCCTCCCTGGGAGGTGGTCGCACGAAGGGTCGAAGAAGCACACGCTGCTGCCGCTGACAAACGAAGGCGTCTCTGTGATGTGGTAGACGCTGTTGAACCCGATGCCAAACCTTCCGGTTTTGGTGAAATTATCCTTCTTCACAGACTGCCCGATGCTCTGGATGGACCGCAGGTCATCATCTGTGAAGGTGCTGTCGTTGTAGACGAGAAGAGCAGGCCCCTGCATGCCCTCCGCGTTGAACTTCTCGGGGATGCCGCTGGAGGGGTAGACGCGTTTGTCGAAGCCGATCTTCAGAACTGTCGCGCCGGCGTCGTCGGCGTTCTGCAGCATCTCCTTCAGGATACTGCTGTCGGGGTAATCATGCAGGATTTCGCTCAGCCGTGCCACAAGGCTAGTGGACTGCCCGAAGGCATGTGGCGCGGGCATGGTGGCAACAGATGCGCTGGGAAAGAGGGGCGCTGTGTTGCCGCCTGCAGGGTGGTGCGGTGGTGCTGGAAACAAATGCGGATATAGATGTGGGTGAAAAAGTGGATTGTCCGCCACACTACAATGGGTGGAAGGCTGCCATTCACGATGCGCATTGCTCGTCACAGTTCTCCTCGCGGGTGCTTTGCACCAACAAGGAAGTGTTCTCGGCCCTCTCTGCAAGCAGGGGTCAGGTCGTGCTGCGTTGAGAGGCAAGAAAGCAAGCAACGCAGCAAGGCATGGAACAGGTTCCGAGACACTGCACTCAGGGTGAAACGGAAGACACAGCACGCACAGAGACAGAATTGTTGTTGTTCGTCGGCGTAAAAATCCACCTCCCGCAGAGGCTGAGTGCAACGCCATAACCCTCTGTGTTCACCTTACCCAGACTCTCGCCTGTGCTGAGGCGGTGCAGTATGGAGGCGGAGCTGATATTTACTGCGACAACATCACCTGGCTGTGACACAGCAAGTGATGAGGGATAGTAGTCTAGTTGCACAGTACGCAGGCAGCTGAGGGAGGTTGTGCACCACACCTTGAGAGAGTTGTCGTAAGCGCACGACACCAGATGGTGCTCGTCCTTGGTAAGGGCGATGCCGCTCACCCGATCAGTGTGCCCATCCAGGGTGTGTGAGAGAGTGAGGGTGCTGATGTCCCACACACGGATGTTGTTGTCAAGTGACGCGCTGAAGATCCTCATGCCCGACACAGCAATACTGCGAACAACAGCACTGCTGTGACCCTCCAGCACTGTGGCGCTCGGTGTGCCCTTCAAGTCCCACACACGCACCTTGCCCGCAGCGTCTCCGGAAACCAGACGTCCGCAGTGCGTCCACGCTCCACTCCACACACTGGTGTTATTGTCGTCAAGCATGCACGCCTCCTTCCACGGTCCTGTCAGCCACACGCAGATGGTGCCGTCACAAGAGAACGTTGCCAACCACGCCCCACAGACAGAGAACGCAGTGTGACGAATCGCCGGGTTACCGTGTGTTAAGTCCGCCACCACAGCAGCGGCGGTGGTGTCAAACACAGTGATGTGTCCGTTGAAGTAACCCACTGCACACAGCTTCCCACACCTCGACAGTGTGATAGACCTGATGCCTTTGCCACGCGTCGATGAGTAGACTGCCGGTCCCTTGACGTTGGGCCAACGGGGGACGAGCTGTACAGCACCCCCGTCCTCCAGACCCGTGTCGGCAACGCACTGTCCATCGTCCAGCTCCTCTTGACACCCTTCGATGTGTGCTGCCACGCATGCAATCTCACCTAAACGGGCTGCGCTGATAGAACCCGGGAACATCTCGCCCAGCGCATCCGCCTTCAGCCCGACCACGGTCCCGCCTTCCGGAACACCGACGACACAGCTGTCCCCGGTCCCGGTGTGACGGACAGTCACGTCCATGACTTTGGCGACCCAGCTGCAGATTTTCTGGAGAATGTGGCGGCGTGTGCAGTGTGTGACGGTGGGCATGGGGGTCACAGACAGTCACCTTCAACTGTGGAATATCAGTTCGGACTACTTTTTGTTGAGCACACACCGTTCGGCCCTGTGAAGGTGCGAATCCCAAAGCTGTTCAGTACGAGTTCACGAAAAGGGAGAGAGAAGCGTGGATCGTGTGGCAACCGATGGGAAGTAATTCCCTCAACACCTATCCCTTGCAGGGGTTGTGTTGGTTGAAATGGAACCCTATCGACACATGCCACTAAACACGAAGGAATGGGGGGTAGTGAAATAGAAGTAGAAGGGATGGGGGGGAGAGAGGCTGCGGTGAAACGCACAGCAACTCAATCCTCGGGTTCTCCTGGCCGCACGGAGGCTTTACTGGGGGGGGGCAAATAATCGTGCACTCCACTATTAATTGGCGAACGGGCGGGTATAATTGAGGGGCCCAAAAAAGGTCAAAAAGTTGACGGGGGGGAATAATCGTGGGGTGCACGATTATTCACTTTTGCAAGTTTTCTGGTCAGTTCTGGGGACAAACATCGCAAAAACCTCGTCCGTTTGCATATTTGGAATCTGTGCGGATCGTAGTGGGGTCATTTTGGCCATGGGGTGTCTGTCTTCACCCCTTACTGGCAGTGACCGTCTGGGCTCATTTTCGTGTTGAAACTGGGGGCTCAAGGCCGGACATGTGGACGAATATGAGCCAAAATGGTGACGACCAGTCACGGGTGAACACAGACACCCCATGGTCGAAATGACCCCACCACGATCCGCACGGGCTCCCAACATTCAAAAGAACGAGTTTTTTGAAAATTCTGCGGGAAAAATTGCTCATTTTTCTTCCACAATTGACCGAAAATAGCCAAAAGTGAATAATCGTGCACCCCACGATTATTCAGCGGAAAAAACTTTATAAATGCCTGTTTCAAAAAGGCACTATTATTTGACTATGCACGATTATTCGACTATGCACGATTAATTGCCCCCCCCCAGTAAACACACAGTTTGACCTCGGGGGGCGGCATACCGGCCCCGGGCTTTCAACCCTTCAGGACACGCTCGAAACACCTTTCAGCCCCGACCTGACACACACACCAAGGGGTGCCGAAAATGACATTTGAAGGCCACCAACACATTTGTGGGCCTCATGTGTCATGTCGTGTTATTGGCGAGCTGGAAAAGGTGCCTCCCAACAGTGGGGGGGCAGGGGGCGGGGAGGGGTTGCTGTGAACCGCACAGGCCTCGACCTCTGATGAGGTGAGATGTACGGCTCTGCATTTTCCAAGTCTTCAGGCACGCTGAGATGAGCCCCGACAACGAAACTGAATACTCAGGCCAACTGCATCCGGCTCCCTGTGAGGGGGGGCGGTGATTTCTGTCGCTTTTGAACAAATCTGAACAAACCTCGGACGTGCTCCCAGCAGGGCACTGTCTGGCAGCTAATAGTGGCGTGGGGCTACCAGGGCGCAGGGGCACAGACCGGTGCCCTACAACTCAGAGGCCACCAGCTCTTGCAGGGAAGGGCTCGCATAGTCGGCGTTCTGTGAATTCGCACACACTGCAGTAAGCACCACCTCGCGGTCTGCCTGCAGCTCTGCACTAGCAAAAGGGAGCAGCACGGTGCCGGGGAGTGGCTGGGAGAAGGCGGCAAGTGCTGCCTGCCTGTCAGCGCGCACACTGTCCCCCGCATAGGCGAAGTTGCGTGGCTCGGCACGGATGGCAGCAAGCGCCACGTTGAGGTCGTCACGCAGCGCAGGCGACATGGTGACGAACAAGGAGGGGCGCCCTTCAATAGCTGCCAACACAACGTCGTTGTCCTGGCGCAGGGGGCCGGTGATGGAGGTATAGGTGCTAGGAGTGACGGCGATTGCCTGCATCATGAACTCCTTGTCCTCGCACAGCGACGCATTCAGGTCGCCGCAGTTCACGATCTTCTGAGCAAGTGCCTCCAGGACAACCTCCTTATCCTCCTGCAGGGTGGCGGTGAGGCTGCGAAACTCTTGCACATCCCCAGAAGCCAGTGCCTTCATGACAAGCTCTTTGTCCCCACGCAACGACTCACTCAGGTCATCGAACTTGACTACGCCCTGAAGAAGTGCCTTGATGACGACCTCCTTGTCCTCCTGCAACGTCGCGCTCAGTTGGTGAAAGAACCCCAGCTTTCTCCCATCAAGTGCCTGCATCACGAACTCTTTGTCTCCCCGCAGCGACTCACTCAGGTCACCGAAGTTTATTTTCCTCTTTTTCGTCATCGTATCACGAAGTGCCGCCAATATGAATCCCTTGTCCTCCTGCAAGGTTGCGCTCAGGTGGTGAAAGTCCTTCAGCTCACCGGAATTCAGTGCATTCATGGCGACGTCGCTGTCCCCTCGCAGCGCCTCACTCAGGTCAGCAAACTTCACATTCTTTGTACTAAGTGCCCCCATGATGACGTCTTTATCCCCACGCAGCGACTCACTCAGGTCACCGAACCTCACGTTCGCCTGCCGACAAAATGCCTTGATGACGACCTCCTTGTCCTCCTGCAAGGTTGCGCTCAGGCTGTGAAAGTACTTCAGCTCACCGGAGTACAGTGCCTCGATGACGACATCTTTGTCCCCTCGCAGCGAATCACTCAGGTCACCGAACCTCACGTTCGTCTGACAAAATGCCTTGATGACGACCTCCTTGTCCTCCTGCAACGTTGCTCTCAGGCTGTGAAAGTCCTTCAGCTCACCGGAGTCCAGTGCCTCGATGACGACATCTTTGTCCCCTCGCAGCGAATCACTCAGGTCACCGAACTTCACCTTCCCCCTCCGTAGTGCATCCATGGCAACGTCTTTGTCCCCTCGCAGCGACTCGCTCAGGTCCCCAAACTTCACATTCTTCTTGCGAAGTGCCTTCATGACGACCTCCTTGTCCCCTCGCAGTGCTTCGCTGAGATCACCGAACTCCACTTTGGCATGGTCAAGTGACAACATGACGACGTCTTTATCCCCTCGCAGCGACTCAGTCAGGTCACCGAACTTCACTTTCTTCTTCCGAAGTGCCTTCATGACGACGTCTTTGTCCCCTTGCAGTGCTTCGCAGAGATCACCGAACTTCACTGTTCCAGAAACCAGTGCCTCCAGGACGACCTCTTTGTCCGCCTGCAAGGTCGCGCTCAGGTGGCGGAAGTCCTCCAGACCCACGGAATCCAGTGCCTTCATGGCGACGTCTTTGTCCCCTCGCAGTGCTTCGCTGAGATCACGGAACCTCGCTCTGCCATACTCCAGTGCCTTCATGACGACATCTTTGTCCTCCTGCAACGCCTTGCCCACGTCCGCCCACACCGCGTTATACTCCAGCGCTTCGAGCACGAACGCCTTGTCGCTGAGCCACACAGCGCTGTTTGCACAGTGCGGCACAGCAACAACCGCAACGCTGCGCTGCTCCTGCAGGCCTTTGTCCTCGACATGGGTCCACATCGCCGGGTCCAGCTGCAACGCCGCGATGACGATGTCTGCGTCTGAACGCAGTGCGGGACTGGCACGCAGAAAGGCATTGGGGTTGTACCCAGTGATTTTCCCCCGTGGCGAAAAAATAAAATTTCGCAAAAAAATACAGCAGCAGTCTCTCGAGTCTTCCTTTCAGATGATTTTTGCATTGATCGCTTCCACGGGCAGAAAAAACACACAACAAAACCCCCCCCCCCCCCGCGTGTCGAGTGACCTTACCTGTCTGAAGTACAGAAAATGTGTCGGGTTGGGTGGAGCATACACACACACATACACATATGTTCACACAACACAGGGCAAACCGCACAAACGTGTTCACACATCCGGCATCCTATGCGAAATACCCGCCGCTCCCCGGGAGCTGTTGCGGGAACCATCTGCTCTTCCGACCCACCGAGACTCTTGCCGTATTTTCTCTACCACACGGGGTGTGTTTTACCAAAAAAAATCTCTGGAAAAATCGTCCGGCGAAAAAAGTTTTTTCGCCACGGGGGTTTTTGGTGGGAATTTTTCAGGGGGTCTGGGGAGAGGTCCTGGAGGAAAAAACATCAGGCCCAGGAAAAAAATGGGAGGGCCTGCTCTGTGAGCCCCACCAAGCAGTTACAGATTGGCAGGACAAGACCTGCAGAGGGTGGCTGCAAAGAACAGATGTTCACTACCGTGGCCTCCGGCGGCTGCGGGGCTCCGCCCCCCAGACCCCCCTTGTGGAACCCAGGCCCGCCAGCCGTACAGCAACCCCAGGAATGCGAAAACGCCCAAAATCTGTAGCCTCGACGGGACGGATGTTCACTACCGTGGCCTCCAGCGGGTCTGGGGGGCTCCGCCCCCCAGACCCCCCCTGTCGCGTGTGCCTGTCTCGCAAGTCCTTGGGCGTATGCGACTGGCCATCTCCGCGTAGTCTCGGGCGCGCGAAGCGCGCCCGAGAAAATTTTTTCCGAGTGGGAAATTTTTTTTCGCCGGCATTTTTGAGATTTTCAGCGGAGAGGAAAATCACTGGTTGTACCTCACGTACTGCAGCATCACCTCCTTGTCGTCGTGCAGCGAGGGGTGCACCCAGTGGAGCAGGACATCTGTGTGCCCCTTGCGCCCCTCCTCCTCCTCGTCCTCGCTCCCCTCATCCTCATAATCATAATCCTCCCCTTCATCGCCCTCGCCACCGCCCCCCTCTGCCCTCTTGTGGGCACGGGCCAGCACCGCCAGCACGCACTCCCGCCGCTGGCGTGCCCACACTGGGATGTCGTCAATCGTCACAGCACCGCTGCGCAGCTTGGCCACAAACCCCTCCACACCACGCACCACCCCCACCCGGCACCCGCTCGAGAAGGCGGCGACGTTGCTGACACGCTCCGCCACGTCACACGCCACGCGCTGCCCGTCCACGCTCAGCTCTACATCCTCGAAGCCGAAGGCCTCGCCGCACTGCCGCATCATCGCAGACACCGTCGCATCCGCGTCAATCTCCAGAGGCTCCTCACGCCCTGACAGCGTGTCGATGGCGTGCACCTCCATCCCACACAGGTGTGCCGAGGTCTGCTGGAGGGTGTGTGCACCGCCAGACAAGGCACAGGGTAAACGGGAAAAACAGACAGCAATGCAAGGTGCAGCGTGTGATGAGAGTCGCAACACTTCATTGGGTGCGGGGGGGGACAGCACGACGCGTACCCCGCCTTCAGCCCCCGAACGTTTTGAGCAGAAGAGAGGTGCAAACGGAGAACTCCATGAATGCGACGCCTGTTTTTACAGCAGCTATCTTGGGGGTACAGGCCACGCCCACTCTTCTGCATCAAGAAAGAAAAGATACATCCACACCCACGCCCAGCCACACATTTCGAATTATGTTTCCAGAACGACCTCTGTCTGTCTGTCTGCGGAAAGTACCACAGGTATGTTGCGTGCCCCGCTGCAACACATTGCACTGCGTTGTTTCCCGCATACACAGCAAGGCCCCGCCGCAAAACGATTGGGAAGATCACATAGAGTGGGCTTGTCGTATCGGGCTGTAGAATAGCGGGCCCAGGACTGGAACCCTTCCCCCGCCCCCCAGCAGGGGCACAAAAAAATGACTGAACTTTTCTCTATTTTATTTTTGTAAGTTCGGCGTAGCCAACTCAGGAAACTTTTCACCGTGCGGATCCTTGCGAACACTTCACACGCCCGGCAGGCTGGTGGGGTGTTCTGCGTTCGAAGAACACAAACTGTCGTTGCTACCTTCTCTCTTGAGATTCACTCGGTTGCATTAGTTTTCTCACTTATTGACAACGTGGCGTGGCATCTTCTGCGCACCCCACCTCACCCCCCCCTCCCCCCAGGCACTCGTAGCGTTCTACAGCTTTTCTGACTGTCACTGAAACGGTTTTACAAATCTTACTGTAAGGAATTGGCAACATCTTCGGGTCATACTGGCTCACTCACACAATGAGTCACTGAATGAGCAGAACTACTTTCCGGAGACGTGCTCACAACGGCGGCTTTTTTTTATACAACTTTTTGCACTACAGTAGTAGCAAGATTCTACGGATACATCTGACTTACATCGAGGCACTTGTCGTTGTTTACGCACACACTACACTGCGGGCACGGCAGACAATCAAGACGACGGTGCAACTGTAACGGAGAAGGGCCCCCACAGGTCACTCAACAGAACACCACACGCTTCACTTCTGCTGTCACCCTGACTATGCCCGCTTCTCACCCGTCAATATGGGGGAAGCGTTCGTTGGACACCCCGAAGCGTGCGATAATCATGTCTTCCGCATAGGGCAGTGTGCCCGAGGTACATGTGGTTTTGATCGCGGTGGCCGTCTGGCGCTCTCGCTTCTCGCAGACGTAGTCAGGCACGGGCTGCTCGCCCAACACCACGACCAGCTTCGAGCCTGCAAACTCGTCGCCGGGAACCTGCAGGGGGCGGTATGTGCGGTAGATGCCCTTCACAGGCAGCTGACGCACCCCCGGGCGCCCCAATGAGGCGTGCCACTTGGAGCTGATGACGTCGCGAAACTCAAAGACGAGCGACTCGTGCTCCCACTCGGGTCCCTGGAAGAGCTCGCTGCAGGAGCGGGTGATGCGCAGCACGCGCGTGCGGTACGACCCCATCTCGAAGGGCACCAGCTGCGTGTTCGTGTAGTGCCGGGAGTCCACCACCGCCGGGGACTGCCCCTTCACAAACTCCGCGAGGAACAGCGTGCGGCGGTGCAGCTCTGTGGGGTCGCTGATAATGTTGACGCCCTCCTCGACGGACATCCACGACTGGCCCCCGTTGGCAAACTCCTGCACGTGCCTCTCCTTCATCCACCACTCCTCGGTGTAGCGGCACCAGTCACGCTTGCCGTAGAGATGCGGCTCGCGCCCTGCGCTGCACCTGGTGAACAACGCATAGTTCGACACGAAGCTGCCGCGCTTCTGCCCCAAGTCGCTCTTCAGCATCTCACGCGGCGTCAGGAATAGGATGCCTGTGCACGACGAGATAGACTCTTTGTCTGGCGTGGAGATGATAACACGCACGTTGGACCCGCTCACAATCTCCGCGCTCGCAACGGCGTTGAAGCGCCACCCCGTCGCAACGGGCACAACCCACCCATTGATGCGCCACGTGTTGAGCAGCGTCCCGGAGTAGTTCATTGCGTTGTTCAGCACAGACCGCCGGCTCCAGATGCGTCCCGTCGAAGGTATGTCGAGGCTCTCGCGGCGCTGCTGCGCAGCCTTGTCGAGGACAGTGTCGTAGGCGGTGACGAAGACAGCGATGAGGAGGCTCATGAAGAGCAGCAGCAGGACGATCACCAGCGCCCAGTAGTAGATGGGGGGGAACACGCCGTAGGAGGGGTCGGCAAGGGGGCTGTTGAGGTCGCTGTAGTCGATGCCGCGGATGATGAAGTCGATCACCATCTGCACAGCGTTGCCCATGGTGGCGAAGGACTCAAAGCCGTGCCCGAAGAAGTAGTACCCGATGACGGCGAAGACGACGACGGCAAGCATGAACAACACGAGCAGTGCGATGAGGGGCCCTGCGCATGCACCCAGCACACCCGAGATGACGGAGATCGAAGGTGTCAGAGTCCCGACGTTGCGGAGGAGCCGCAGAAGTGCCACGACGATGAGGATGCCGCCGAACACCAGCATCACAGGGTAGATGGGGCCGAGCCCGTTGTTGCTGAAGTTGTCGAGTGTGTTGACAGTGTTGCTCGGCTCTGGGAGGAGCGCGTATGTGATGTAGAGCACGACGTACACAGCGAAGACACAGAAGTAGAGCAGCTGCACGTAGTTCCACAGCGTCTGCCTGAAGTATCCGAAGAAGGCTTGGGTCTGGCGGTAGGCATCGATGAAGGCAAACACCTCGAACACAGCAAACTCTGCCACGGTGGCGAACAGGATGAAAACCTCGAGGGCGATCTGCACAGACGACGCGGTGTCCGAACGGAACCGCACGGCGGGGCGCGCCAGCAGCACCGACCCGCCGTGCTGGCGGGCGAAGGGGGACGTGGTGTCCGCCAGGGGGAGGACGTTCCCTGCAGAGGTCTGCACGAAGACCACCTTGCTCACACCCAGCACGTCGGTGTCGGCGTTGTACAGCAGGGTGTGCACCTCGAGGAAGGCCGTCTGCGACGAGAGCCACGCGTCCTGCCTCAGGTCGTGCAGGGCAGCAACCGCCTCCGCCTCCGTCGACACGTTGCGCATATACCCTGGAAGCGCCGCCACATCCGAGCTGTTGTGCTGCGGGAAGGAGATCAGGAAGTCGCTGCTGCCAGACACCTCCTCCCTGGGGGCGTGGTACGGGTCCGTGTAGTCCACAGGGTTATACGCAAACCCGGTGTGCGCACCCACTATCGGCGTGTCCGCATAGCCACTCGTGTAGCAGGGCCGCTCCGAAGCCCTGTCGTACACTACGATGTTGACCGGCTCTTCACACAGCGTCTTGACCCTCCGCCGCCTCTGCCTGAGGAAGGGCGTTGCGGCCACAACGTTGCTCTGCGCCACACGCCGCAGGCTGTAGTCTTGAAAGACGAACGGGGCCCACACCCTGTCGAGCCACAGCCACACGTCGCTGATGGTGCGCACGTCGTGGAGCTCCTTCCTGTCGGAGAACTCTTGGTGCACCAGGTTGCCGACGAGGAAACGCTGCATGGGGTACGCGTTGTTGCCCATATGGAGTGAGAGCACAGCCGCGAGCAGCGCGAAGTACAGCGAGTAGTACACAAAGCGGAAGATGCCGTGCCGGTGCCGAATGTCCTCGCGCATTGCGCACGCCGCGTCTGCGATATCGAGCGTCATCTCCGGAGGTGCCGTCGGCGATGCCGAGGCATTGCGCGTCGTGCGCCGGGCGCTCGCGCGTGACATGCTGCGCTGTACCGACGCCTCCCTGTCCGACACGTCCTGCAGCAGCAGCGGGTGCCTGTGCGGGCTTCCCGGCGCCTCCGCAATCGACGAGCAGTTGTGGATCTCCCGCAGCCACTCCGGGGTCCCCGTCCCCGCAAAGGCGAACTGCACCTCCGCATACCGCAGCCCCTTCCCGTCGTGCAGGGTGTCCAGCATGGACGACCACCGCCCCACCCACATGTCGGGGTCGCGGTTAAACCCTGCGCGCATGCGCGCGGCGCGCGCCGACAGCTCGCTGCCCATGGAGTCCCACCGGGCGCGGTCCTCCCACGACTCGTCGGGGGTGGTGGCCAGGTCGGGGCCCAGCTCTGCCATGCTGCTGGAGAAGCACAGCATGAAGTCGGAGAGGAAGGCGAAGAGCGCGTCGTCGCGGAGGAGGCGCGCGTTGTGGACGTCATACATGTTGAACGCTGCGAAGAGGAGGGCCCTCACTTCGTTGGTCGAGACGTGGGGCACCACCAAGGCCTCGTCCCCCGTGAGCATCCGCCCCACAGCGTTGAGCGGGTCGTCGCAGTCCGCAGCGACTCGGATCAGAACCCCGACAAACGTGTCGACAAACCGCATCATCACATCCCTCGCCCTGTCGCGCATCGGCGAGGCAGAAGCCATGCTGGGCAGGGGTGGGGGTGCTGGGGTCACACCTGCCGCACACCGCTGGGAAGCTGCTGCACTATTCCACAGCACAGGTGAAGGGGGTGCCTGTGCCTGGGTGCCGCCCCGCAGGCGAGGCAGCCTGCTAGAGTGGGTGGGGTTGTGGGTTTGTAGGGGAGGGTGGGGGGGGGGTGTGGGGGCGGGGTGGGCTTGAAAGCATATAGGGGGTAGAATAAGGGAGAGAATGTTGATGCGGTTGTGCCACACGGTGTGCTAAAAATCCACACATGGAGGGGGGGGGGGTTCAACTGTAGAAAAGCTTCGTTGATTGCGCTTGTTTGGAATCCACACGTGGGGGAGGGGGGTGGGGGACGTTTCGTGCACCTGGTGTATACGATGGCTGTTGTGCACGCGTGGAGGGGGGAGGGTGGGGGTGGGGGGAGGGGGCGGGACCTTTGTCTTTGCATGTCCTGTGACGTTGCAGGGTGGCTGTTGCCTTTTTTCTTTTCACCACGCACTTTGCAAAACACGAAGTTGTGTGTGGTGTTGCTGAAAGTGATTCGCATGATGTGCGCACGAACTACGCACAAGTACGCACGAACTACACAATATGGCCTCGGAATGCCACTTTTTCATTTTGTACCGAGGCGGGACTACGCACAAACTACGCAAAACTACGCACGAACTACACAATTTGGGCCTTTCAGCAACACCACTGTGCGTTTCGAGCTGTACATACTACACCCTCCGATCGCCGGCTCTCATCAGGTACGGAATGAGGGTCTTTGGAACCCGAGGGGGTCAGTTCCTCGCAGCAGGCACACAGGCATAGCTCATGACCACCACCCTAGCAGCGGAGGTCACTGCGCTCTCATGTGACACCTCTCAACCAAGGGGTTGATGCAAAGTAAAGCAATCACTGGAGAAGGGCGAACGTGCATTCGTCCACCGCGAAGAACCACCCACTGGTGACACAACGAAATAGAGCGTGGCTGACAGCAGCAGGGGGTACAGCCAACGGAAGAAGATGCCGTCACCAGAGGGGGGCAGAAGGGGGGGTTGGTGCCTCCGTGGCCCCTTGGCACTTGGAAAAGTGTCGGGGGTGGGGGGTGGGGCAAAGCAATGAAACCAGAAACGGAAGAGGTTCTACAAACTCGCTGCTGATGCAGAAGACAGTCGAGAGTGAATGGAAAAGTAAATCTCCCTTCACCTTCTCGGGGCGGGGGGGGGGGGTAGGGGGTCCGACTCCCTGTTTGTTCTAACGGAACCCTGTGTCCGAAAAAATATTTTTCGGCATATTTGGGCATCTACCCGGCACCCCCGGGTGAGAACCATCTCAAAAATATGTTCCCACACACCTGTGACCCCAAAACTGACCGAAAACTCGCCCTACAGCCCGAAAAATGCGGAAAAATGGGTGAAAAAGTGGGGTTCCCCCCTATTTCGCCATTTCAGGCAAAATGGCCATTTTTCGGGCGGTAGGGCCAAAAAATCGACGTCCTGGACCCACCTATAGCATACCGAGGGCCCAAAAATGGTTTTTGGGCCATTTCCAACCTATTCCGGGCACTTTTACCACATTTTTGGTGATTTTTTTGCTATTTTTCTGCTCAAAAACGTCGTTGGACCAACGTTGGACCCTCGTTGGACGCACTTTCGACCAGGTTCCAGGCCCATATTTGGCCAGATATTGGTGAAAACCGCCGAAAAAGCACTCCGGGAGGTACAATAGTATCGAACTTCCGTCACAAAACTCACCCCACAACCCGAGAAATGCGAAGAAATCGGGGTTTTCACCGATTTCGCCCTTCCAGGCATAATGGCCATTTTTCAGGAAAATCACGCCAAAATACAGCAGCAGTCTCTCGAGTCTTCCTTTCAGATGATTTTTGCATTGATCGCTTCCACCAAAAAATCGAAAATGTCGACATCCTGGACCCACATATAGCACAACTGGGGCCCAAAATGATTTTTTGGGCCAATTCTAACCTGTTTTGGACACTTTTGCCACTTTTTTGGTGTATTTTTTGGTATTTTTCTGTCCAAAAACAAGGTCGGACGGAAGTCGGACGTAGGTCGGACGCACTTCGCACAACGTTCTGGGCCCACAGTTTGGTCAAATAATGGGTGAAAACCCCCGAAAAAGTACCCTGGGAGGTCCAATGGTACCAAACTTCCATCACAACTGCACCACAATGCTCGTAAACTTCGCAGAAACCCATTTCAAAATCACGCAGTTTTTCAAAGGGCGATATGGGCAGCTCTCCTTGTGAAAAACTGAGTGATTTTGAAATGGGTTCCTGCGAAATTTACGAGCATTGCGGTGCAGTTGTGGTGGAAGTTTGGTACCATTGGACCTCCCAGGGTACTTTTTCGGGGGTTTTCACCCATTATTTGACCAAACTGTGGGCCCAGAACGTTGTGCGAAGTGCGTCCGACCTACGTCCGACTTACGTCCGACCTTGTTTTTGGACATAAAAATACCAAAAAATACACCAAAAAAGTGGCAAAAGTGTCCAAAACAGGTTAGAATTGGCCCAAAAATCATTTTTGGGCCCGAATGGTGCTATAGGTGGGTGTAAGATGGCGATTTTTTGGGTTATTTTGGGGTTTTCCCCCAAAAATGGCCATTTTGGCCACAATGGCCAAAACCCACTTTTTCATCATTTTTTCCGCATTTTTCGGACGCTGGGGTGTGTTTTCGGTCAGTTTTGGGGCCACATGTGTGTGGGAACACATTTTTGGGGTGTTTTCCATCCCGAGGTGCGGGGTAGATGCCCGAATGTGCCAAAAAGTATTTTTCGGACATTTTTTAAACAGGAGTCGGACCCCCTAGGGGGGGGGGGGGGCTGACGTCGACCACGGTGGGATCTTGTAAATTTTACATGTATAACTACAAGTACCGTATACGTAAATATTTTGGAACGTAAATATTATGGAACGTAAATATTCAGGGGATAAGATAGGTCTGGTTTTCCGGTTTTCAAAACCAGGGTTTCCCGGTTCCCGGTTTTCTGGAAAAAAAAAAAAAGGTCGGTCTCATTTTTGGCGGTTTTTTTTGTGATTTTGGGACAGTAAAACAGTCAGAAAAAACGCCATAAAAAATAGAAAGTGACCCCATCGTGATCCGCACAGAGCTCCAATAGTCCAAAGAAGGCAGAGAAGCGGAGAAGAAAAATGGACCTAGCGGGTGGCCCGGTGGGTGGTGATGCCCTCGTCATGCAGGTCTCTTCTGTTTTGAAGGTGCACACATGGTGGACTCCAGCCACCATGTCTAAGAGGGAGTCTAAGACTGCAGTCTGGAGGGCTGAGACGAGAACTCAAACGACTTTCAAGCAGTCTTGAAGGTCGCCAAGCCTATTGGGGGCAACTAACAGATGAGATTTGTTTGTTGCCTGTCGTCACAGCTAGGTGCCCATCTCTTCGATAACGGAATGTGTGCAGAGATCTCGTGGACCCTTTGGCCATTCTGTCGTGCACCCACTCCACCCACAACGCACACCTGTCACGAGTGGTCGCTCCCCCGTCCTCCTCCACCCTGAAGGTTGAACCCTCAAGGACCAGTGATCTCCTGCTGGCCGGGCTGCGATACAGCGAAGCCTTCCTACTTACAAGCGAATCCAGACTGTAGGGAACAGATGTTCACTACCGTGGCCTCCGGCGGCTGGGGGGCTCCGCCCCCCAGACCCCCCTGTGTAAAAGCATTGCACCAGACCGGTTTTTTGGGCGAGAGTCCAAACTTTCAAAGCAGCTGCTGCGCCTGCCCCACCAAGCAGCCTCAGTACGACAGGACGCGCGCAGGCACCGGGCCCTCTCAGATTCTGGGAGGGTTTGCGCGGGTCGCGCGCGCCGAAGGCGCGCGCGAAAATTTTTCAAAACCAGAAAAACCGGAAAACGGCGCCAGAAAAAAAGTCTATCTTATACCCTGAAATATTATGGAACGTAAATATTTTGGAACGCTGGTGGGTTGGCGTTCCAGATTTTTTTCGTTCCATAATATTTACAGGGCTTTCTGCGACTCGGGGACTTGGACCAGGTGATCGGACGGCGTACAGAGTCCCTGACGGGACCTACTCGTGCACTTTTCGCGCGATTCCTGACGCAAGCCGTCCTCACCACCGAGTCCCGAACTGGCCCTGTAAATATTTTGGAACGTAAATATTATGGAACGGACCGGCCAAAAATGGGCCCGTTCCATAATATTTACGTTCCATAATATTTACGTATACGGTATATACATGTATTATACATGTATAATACTTGCATGTCAACTATTATACATGTATAATACATGTATATGCCTGAAATATACATGTAAAATACATGTATATCAAGTAAAAATACAAGTATAATACTTGCATGTCAACTATTATACTTGTATTTTTACTTGATATACATGTATTTTACATGTATATTTCAGGCATTTACATGTATTTTACATGTATAATACTTGTCATGCAAGTATTATACATGTAAAATACTTGCATGACAAGTAAAATACATGTATAATACTTGCATGACAAGTAAAATACTTGCATGCAAGCAAAATACATGTATATTACTTGCATGCAAGTATTTTACTTGTCATGCAAGTATTTTACATGTATAATACTTGCATGACAAGTATTATACATGTAAAATACATGTAAATGCCTGAAATATACATGTAAAATACATGTATATCAAGTAAAAATACAAGTATAATAGTTGACATGCAAGTATTATACTTGTATTTTTACTTGATATACATGTATTTTACATGTATATTTCAGGCATATACATGTATTATACATGTATAATAGTTGACATGCAAGTATTATACATGTATAATACATGTATTATACTTGTAGTTATACATGTAAAATTTACAAGATCCCACCGTGACACAGTGAAGTGAAGACTGCAACACAAGGCGGAAGCTAGGGGGAGTCTCTGGAGGTTTTGCTCAGTTCTGTTGAAAACATGTCGGGAGAGGCCCTTGGGAGGCTAGCGTGTTGTACACTGTGAGTAGTGGAGAACGGGTTCAGCACAGACTCGACCTCATACACCACGGCGCCGTTCTGTGGCTCGCGTGCTGTGGTAGCACGCAGCATCTCGCGCACAGCACCCGGTGGTGCCTCCGCCGTGTACAGGCACCGCACGTGCATCGGCAGAGCCAGGCGGCGCAGCGCAAGGCTCGCCTCCACAGCACCGCCCGACACAGTTACGAAGCGCTGCCGCGCCGTCCCCACGTCACCGTGCTCGACAGGCCCGGTCGCAACCCCAAGCGTTGCGACCGTCTCCTCGGCGCCGTGCTGCAGCAAACGCTGTGCAAACCGCAGTGCGCTCTCCGCGTGTGCCGCCATCCTCTTCCCGACGTTCCACCCGATGAAGAAGTTGTTACCGATCAGAGACAGCAGCACACCGCCGCTCTGTTCCAGCAGTGGCACTATCCCCGCCAGCGCGTAGTCGATCTCGTTCAGAGACATACTGCTGAGTGTGATTGCACCGACTGTTCCATCGTGTCGTGAGGCGCTCACCAGCGACACATACCTGTCGTCGGCATCACTGGACTGTGACACCGACGACGCGACTAGGGGCAGCCCAAGAAAAGGTGGAGGCGCCAGCAGAGGGCGACCCTCACGCCCCCGCAGGCAGGCAGGCCACACGCTGCACACAGGCACAGGGTCGCTCACACCCTTCAGGTCGGTGGGCACCGCGGCACTTGCATGTGCACCGACACACCCGGAAAGCCCACGCACAGCCACCCACAGCTCGGCAGGCACCACAACAGCACCAGGCGCACACGCAGACTCGAGACGCGAAGCCACGTTCACTGTGTGTCCGAAGTAGTCCACACGCCCGGTCAGCGCGTTTGTCTCCAGAGTCACAGGACCCTCGTTCACACCGACACGCACCGTCAGCCCGCCCCACAGCTCTCTCGAGCGGCAGATATCGACCTCCAGCAGCGCAGCAGGCCACTCCGCCGCAAGCAGCTCCTCCTGCACCTCAAGCCCGAAGCACACACCGGCATGTGCATCCTTGAACGCAATCATGAAGGCATCCCCGATCGTCTTCACTTCGTACCCGCCCCACGCAGACAGCGCAGCCCGCATCAAAGTGTTGTGCACCACCATAGCTTTCTTCATCGCCTCGGGTGCCGCCTCCCAGATCGACGTGGATGCACGGATGTCGGTGAACACAATTGCTGCATGATCGCTGGTAGCACCCGGTGCGGCGGCAGGTGGAACACAGGGCTGTCCAGAACCGGCAGGCGAGTGCTGCTGCTGCTCCAGCAGCACGGCAGGGAGGTACGGGCGGTACGCACGCAGGTTCTGCTCCAGCCTATGAAGCGCCTCATGCATCGCTGCAGGCAGCCGCCCCTCTGCCTCCGCATCCTGCAGCATCTCCGCCACGGTGTCGACGTCGTAGCCCGCCAGAAGTTGTGCAATCGCCTCCACAGTCTCAATGGTGCGTGTCATGGCCGCCTTTTCATTCTCCGCAGACTCTGCGAACCCGCGTGTGGCGGCGAAGTCGATGAGGAGCACAGCTAAAGTGAAGTTCATCTCTGCGGCAGCCCGTCCTGCCTTGACGGGACAAGGCGGGTGTTCGCAGCTGACGACAGGCAGCAACTTCTCCCGCCTATCCCAGTACGGGACGGAACCAGGCAGGTCGTACAGACCGAAGCGCAGCACAGACTCGAGTGATACGATGACGACCCACACGGCGGCCACTGCTGCCAGCCCTGTGGAAAATCGCCTTCCGAGGCCGATCACCAGTGACAGGTATGCGAGCAGCACGAACCCGCTCCATACGGCAGGGCTAGAGACAGCGCGAACAGACATATCGTAGGCAATAACAAGAGCCGCAAGTGCCCCGATGTAGGCGCGGATGATGTTGTGGGTCAGGTGCACACGGCACAGGCACATGAGCATCATCGCTAGATGCGGAACGACAGACAGGATCAGCAACACAATGACGTGCCCGCTCACGCCCTCACCCGCAGCGGGTGGTGTCGCTATCGCCGGAATTGCAATGCTCACGAGGAACAACAGCCGTCTGTCCCTGCGTGCCTTGCCCTGCAGCCTCCCGTCCATTGAGATGACGCGCTCAAACCACCCCATTGTTGCAACCCTCACTGTCGGCCACTGCAGGGTGGTGGGTGCAGCAGGGTATACGGTGCGCACACACAGAACAGGGCGAAGCAAACCACGTGGACAACAGGCCACATAATACGACACCTTGATACAGTTTCCAAACGAGATTATGACCCACACTTGTGAGCAGAAAATGTCACTCCACCACAGCCAAACGTGCTCCGCACACCACTAGCCTCCCCCATCACAGGAGTTGAGGCATTTGTGTGTGGAAGCGTCACAAACAAAATACGAGGAAAGAGCGGCTGCACTGGAGTGACATTTTCCACACATCACACACACACACATGTGCAGATGTGGTGCAGATGATCATTGGGGGGAGGGGTGTTACTGGCCTCACCGACTTGTTGATCCGCTTGCGCTTTTCCATTTTGGAGGGGGGGGGGTACAGGGGCTTGCGCCCCCTGGATATCCCCCAAATGGGCACCATGCATCGCCACGCATCTTGCGTACCCGCATCCCCCCCCCTCCACGTCGCCCCCCCCACCCCCCCGCTTCTGCAACCCGATGCACTCAGTGCAGAACAGACGCCCCCTCACCCCCCCCCCCCCCTATACCCAACTGTTGTGTCGCCTTCTTAGTGCTAACTTAAAGGACATGTTTCAACTTTGCTGCCGCAGATCATGCAGGACACACCACACCCCGCAGCAGGCGTGTGGGGGGTGGTTCTCGCAATCGACGAAAATACCCTCTGCTGGTTCTTCTCCCCCCCCCCTTCCTGATTTCCAGACGCAAAGTTATCCCGGCTCCCTCCCCCCCCCCCCCCAGGGCAGTGGTGGCAGCGTACGGCCGTACGCGTACGCGTACGCCGTACGCACTTTCTGATCAAGCTGCGTACGCGTACGCAGCCACCACTGCCCCAGGGGGGAGGGGGCCGTTTTCCCCCAGTTTGCCTGGGATGGAGTATTTATAAAATGGGATGTATGCAGCACGGGCCCACGCCCCCTCTCGGCCCTGGTGGTGGTGCCATTCTGCTGAGTGGCGCGCTTCCCACACAGCTGCACGGGGCGGGGAGGGGCAGGGGGTGGGTAGGGAGGGCGGGGAAAACACACGCTTGCATCTCTGGCATCGTTGCCAGAGAGCTCAGAATAAGGGGGGGGGGGGGGGGGGTGCTAGCGGCAGGGAGTGACCGACTCGCGATTTTTCTGTGGGCTGTGCCGCCCTGAAGTTGTCTTGCCGCGCCTGTGCTCAGAAACCCGCGGGATTCCACAGCCCAATCCGAAGGATTGCGCCCCGTGGCACAGGTAAAGCACGGTGCGCAGCAAAACACCTGGGGGGGCCAGCTTCGCACAGACACCCGCCTCCATTCGCCGGTGGGGGGGGCGGGGCGGCCTGTCGCAGAAATTGGGGGAAAACCGGGGAAAATATAGCCTAAGCGGCACAGAGGGTCTCGCGGAGTCGGCTAAATACGCGTACTCGACGTCCTTGTGTCTGTGAATGTTTGATGATCTGGACAAACAAAATAGGGGAACGAAAAAGGAATGTTTTGTTGACCGCTTCCACCACTCCTCTGCACAAATCTCACGACCGTGTGTGTGTGTTTGTGTTGTCTGAAGTACAGAAGGTGTGGTGGAGCACGAAGAAATGGAAACCATGACAGAGGTAATGACGCCAGTCCTTCTCGTATCGTATTTCCTCCAATACACAGCTGCGCTGTGTTTTGGATGGTATGAAAAAAAAGGGCAGCTGAGACTGGCACGCGTGGTTGGCTCGCTTACCGCAAAGGCTGCACCTGATATCCGCCCTCCCGCCCACCCGCCCTCCCACCCCCACGCACATGGCCCTCTTGTATCTCGGAAGGGCAGCGGTGGGAGGGCTCTCTGCATTATGCGAAACAAAAAGGATCCATCTGCACTGGGGGTCTTCGCTCCGGGTCAATTTGGGTCAACTTGGGTCAATTTGGGTCACCCTGGGGTTTTTCACCTTAGGAAAATGGGGGGCTTCGCTCCGGGTCAATCTGGGTCAGCTTGGGTCAGTGACCCGGAGCGAAGCCCCCCCCCTTAGGTGACCAAAAATAGGTGAAAATTTTTGCCTATTTTCCCTTGTGTCAAACTTGGAGTCTGACCCAAAAATCGGAATCTGTGACCCATGGTTTATATGGGCAAACCTGAAAATTTCCGACTTTTTCCCCAATTTTTCCCACTTCCTGGCCATACCTTTCCCGACCCAAAATCAAACAAATGCAGCGGAAAATGGCCAAAAATAGGCCAAAAAACCCCAAATTTTTTCCTATGGGAACGAACATGGGGGTCTTCGCTCCGGGTCAATTTGGGTCAACTTGGGTCAATTTGGGTCACCCTGGGGTTTTTCACCTTAGGAAAATGGGGGGCTTCGCTCCGGGTCAATCTGGGTCAGCTTGGGTCAGTGACCCGGAGCGAAGCCCCCCCCCTTAGGTGACCAAAAATAGGTGAAAATTTTTGCCTATTTTCCCTTGTGTCAAACTTGGAGTCTGACCCAAAAATCGGAATCTGTGACCCATGGTTTATATGGGCAAACCTGAAAATTTCCGACTTTTTCCCCAATTTTTCCCACTTCCTGGCCATACCTTTCCCGACCCAAAATCAAACAAATGCAGCGGAAAATGGCCAAAAATAGGCCAAAAAACCCCAAATTTTTTCCTATGGGAACGAACATGGGGGTCTTCGCTCCGGGTCAATTTGGGTCAACTTGGGTCAATTTGGGTCACCCTGGGGTTTTTCACCTTAGGAAAATGGGGGGCTTCGCTCCGGGTCAATCTGGGTCAGCTTGGGTCAGTGACCCGGAGCGAAGCCCCCCCCCTTAGGTGACCAAAAATAGGTGAAAATTTTTGCCTATTTTCCCTTGTGTCAAACTTGGAGTCTGACCCAAAAATCGGAATCTGTGACCCATGGTTTATATGGGCAAACCTGAAAATTTCCGACTTTTTCCCCAATTTTTCCCACTTCCTGGCCATACCTTTCCCGACCCAAAATCAAACAAATGCAGCGGAAAATGGCCAAAAATAGGCCAAAAAACCCCAAATTTTTTTCCGGGGGGCTTCGCCCCCCGGACCCCCCTTGCGTGGGGGGCTTCGCCCCCCACGCCACACGCACCTCCCGGCCGGGGGCCGGTTCGGTCGTCGTCGGCTGCGCTCAAAGGGCGTGCGGTAGCCGACGCCCTTTTGTGCTCGCCTCCTCCTCCCACACTTCAGTATGACGTTTAGGTGCGTCGGTGTTCCTGCTTTGTTCTTCTGTTGACTGGGACGGGCCAGTCCTCGTGGGTTGCCGACCGGTGTGTCCTCCCCTGGGATCCCCTCCTCCCCCCACCACTTGCATCTGGTTCAGCTTCAGTGAGAGCTGAGCGGGAGCCATACTTGCTCTCGGTGACCAATTGTCCGCAGTCCTACATCATGACGAGTTTGGTAATGCCCAGTCGCAGCCATCCCCCGTCCCAGGTGTTCTGCCGTGGGGCAGCTCACCATCTGCTGTGGTCACACACCAGTGAGCAGGCCCTGTCAACGAAATCGATGTGACTGCTCTTGCCGCAGGGCAACGGAGGTGGGCCTGCATTGCATCCTGTTGCCGCTCAGTTCTGTTCCCACCGGAGATTCTTGTTGCGCCGCAGATCGAACAGTCTTTCGTGTCGTCGGCGCCGATCTTGTATAAAACGTAGGCAGTAGGCTGCTGTGGGTGACCTGCAGGTTACCCGTCCCTTTCGTGCAGGCAGCGCCCGAGGTGCGATGTTTTTATGGGAACACGGCAGCTGCCCCGCACTCCATTCTGCTCTCTTGTCTGCTGTTTATGTTCAACAAGGTCTGGCTGCCAGTGATCTCGCTGGGGGTCGGGCAAACCAAAAAAGAGGTAGGGCACAGGGTGGGCCGAGCTCGCGAGAAAAAAGGTGCAGCCCAACCCCGCCCCGACTTCCCGTGGTATGATGCAAACAGGATCGAATACACGACCACAGAACATTTTCCCCCAATTCGAGAGGCACCGGATGTTGCTGCCTTTGGTCGTCGCCTGCTGGATCAAAAATCAGGAATCCAGGGGATCTTGGATTGCCTTTGAGTACTTGCAAAACTGCAATCCCGAGAAACTTTGCCAGCTAGTGTTCAGGAACGGCAGCAAATCTCATGGCTTGCATCGCTTTGTGGATGGTGTGCGATGATCAATCCCATACACGCAAGGACTTGGTCGCGAGACAGCCTACAGGGGGTCTGGGGGGCGGAGCCCCCCAGCCGCCGGAGCCCACGGTAGTGAACATCCTGAAAGTCTTCGAAGGCGAGTCCCCACACCGGTTGGTGCTGTTGCACATTCCAGGCGGAGATGGTCCTTCGCTTGGGACATGATGAGGGGCGCTTCGATGAACACCATCAAGCCCCCAGCATGCCGTTGGGTTTTCATACGCTGCGGTGCATGAAAACTCGGCCACAAGGCCGAACCCAAAAGCCCCAAAATCTGACCCGGGAGGTAGGGCCGAGGGTAGGGCCATGCCACCCCTGGCGGCCCACCCTCCCAAAGAATTACAGAAAAAGGGAGGTGGGGCCGCGGCCCCCTGCCAGCCCTGGCACGGGATCACTGCTGGCGGGTAGTTCAGGCTCGTGGCCCTCCTCGTTCCGATAGCCCCTCGGACATCCAAATGATTCACGTGCAGCAGCCCATGCGCAGAGAACGGTGTGCCGTCTTGTACAGCAACTGTTAGACAACTGTTGAAATCGTTTTTCACCAAAAAAAATCTCTCTGCGGGCCAAGTCGAAGATTTTTCTGGGGACTTTTGGTGTCCCCAATTTTTCAAATTTCGAAAAATAAGCTCACTTTGCTAAACTGGACCCAACTCCCCACACTCTTTTTTTCCGACTTTTTCACGGGTTTTTTCCGGTTTTTTTTGGTTTTTTTTGGCGGATGGAGCGAAGACCCCCACTAAACCCCCTTCCAACTCTCTCCCTTGCAAAGGGGGGCTGGGTTGGTGGGTTTTTTGCAAAAAAAAATACATACAGTCTGGCTAATAATGATTGTTACAAGGCAAAATAAATAAAGATAATTAATTCGCCGGGACCTCGGAATCATAACATTTTCCCATAACATTTAAATTCGGTGTTTTAATTAATTGGAGTTAGATCGGGTGCGTGGGGGGTGGGGCCCACCCAAGGGGGGTTAGCCCGACCCTCGCACCCGTTCTCCCCTGCCGATCGAGCTCATCGAGCTTCTCCTGGCCCTCTGCAGCCATCTGGCACCTGAAGAAAGTGTGCCGAGTGCTCTGACTGTCCTCCAGATCACCTCATCATCTTGGGCAGTGTCATCGGTCGCTCGGTACCAGAAGCGGGGGGTTCCGCTAGAGCCCGCTGATGCCACCAATCTGCACCCAAGCCCCACAGAGAGCTAGTGGGTGTGTGTGGGTCGCAGGACCGAGCAAATGTCACGGAAATTTTCGCTACCGAGCCACCAAAAAAACGCCAAGCCCATAACATTTTTGAAAATGTTACTGGGGGGGGGCAAATAATCGTGCACTCCACTATTAATTGGCGAACGGGCGGGTATAATTGAGGGGCCCAAAAAAGGTCAAAAGTTGACGGGGGGGAATAATCGTGGGGTGCACGATTATTCACTTTTGCAAGTTTTCTGGTCAGTTCTGGGGACAAACATCGCAAAAACCTCGTCCGTTTGCATATTTGGAATCTGTGCGGATCGTAGTGGGGTCATTTTGGCCATGGGGTGTCTGTCTTCACCCCTTACTGGCAGTCACCGTCTGGGCTCATTTTCGTGTTGAAACTGGGGGCACAAGGCCGGACATGTGGACGAATATGAGCCAAAATGGTGACGACAGACACCCCATGGTCGAAATGACCCCACCACGATCCGCACGGGCTCCCAACATTCAAAAGAACGAGTTTTTTGAAATTTCTGCGTGGAAAATTGCTCATTTTTCTTCCACAACTGACCGAAAATAGCCAAAAGTGAATAATCGTGCACCCCACGATTATTCAGCGGAAAAAACTTTATAAATGCCCGTTTCAAAAAGGCACTATTATTTGACTATGCACGATTATTCGACTATGCACGATTAATTGCCCCCCCCCCAGGGCGTTCGCTCGGGGAGAAATAGGGGCCTATTTCGTTACAGGGGGGGGGCGAATAGAATTACTAAGTAATACTATTCAAAATGGCATGTTTGAAAAATCCCCAAATTTTGGGTTGGGCGCATTCCCCAGTACGTGGTATTCCACTCCACCAAAATCGAAAAAAAAGTTGATCGTGAACTGCGCTGGTTCAGGCCAGTTCACGATCAACTTTTTTTTCGATTTTGGTGGAGTGGAATACCACGTACTGGGGAATGCGCCCAACCCAAAATTTGGGAATTTTTCAAACATGCCATTTTGAATAGTATTACTTAGTAATTCTATTCGCCCCCCCCCTGTAAAAAAATGATTCTGGGAAAACCCTTCTCCCACCTCTCTCCCGGGCATTTCTCCCAAGGGGGAGAAATTAAATAAAAAAAGTTTCTCGGAAGTTTTTGCCTCAGGTGGGAAGGGGTTCTGAAGGAGAAGGGCAGCACCCTCTCGTACAAATTGATACCACCACGCTTCGCACGGAGCGGAAATAACCCAAAGAAGCGAGATCTGAACCTGCTGGGGACCGTCGGAGCTATTGCCGGCATCAGCATGGTCAAAGCCAGAGGAGGCCGAAGCCAAGAGCATAGTGGCCTGCCACAGGCACCAGGCCGCTGTACCTCTTGAGCATGCTGTCTCAAGGTGCACGTTGTCTGTATGTGGTGTTCGACTATGAAGCGGACTCGGGGACGAGGCTGACAAATGTTCACTACCGTGGCCTCCGGCGGCTGGGGGGCTCCGCCCCCCAGACCCCCCTGTGACCTGTGAAGTCTGTCCAACAGGAACTAACGAGCGCATGTGACCGTGCCCTTCCTTCTCGAGAACGGGTATCGGCGACGGTCCGTGATCCTGTTTTGGGTTCGTCACCAACTCCCGAAGTACTCACTGATTGCCGCAAAACCTCCATTTTGCAGCCGCGAACCGCGAAATGGGCCCCTTGCGCCAAACATATATAGTACCCTGGTCTGGACCCTTCAGTGTGTGAGGCAATTTGTCTGAGGGGCCGATGTTGCATGATTTCGCGCGCGCGAAGCGCGCGCGAAAAAAAAATTGAGGCGGCAATTTTACCCCTTTCTCCCACAGTCTCTGAGGAAGGTGGGAGATAGCGAACACCCTGCCCCCCCCAGTAAAAATAAAAATGTTAAAAATAATTAAATTCCCGATTTCTGAGAAGTCCCGGTTCATAACATTTTGGCCCCCATAACATTCATTATTAGCCAGACTGTAATCAAGTTTGTTGATTCAACTGTCAACATTGAAAGAATCGGAACACACGGATCACTGGATTGGGTTGTTTACGTTGCAAAATAAGGGGGGGGGGGGGTTGGGGTGGGCAGGAGCTGGTAGGAGAAGAGAGGCAGACAAAAGCCACACGAAATCACTCGCACCAGCAGGGGGTTATAGGTGTGTGTGTATAGAAGCCCAAAGGGAGAGAGCATGGGGGGGGTGGGGTGGGGGGCACACTGCCATGACACGCTCACAGCTGAAAGGAGGTTCAGGACGCAACGAGGCATACTACGCAAAGGACACATTCCACAGGACATGGTTTTCACACATTCTCTCGGGGGACCTACCTGTTTGTTTTTTTTGGTTTTAAAATTTTGGGGAAGTAAAAAGGAGGAAGGCCGTTGTTTGGTTGGGCACCAAAACCCGGGCCAAGAAAACAATACAAAACAATCTGCTGGATGTGGCACAGGCAGCACACACACAAAAACGGATCCGGTGTGCCGCAATGTGGTTGCTTTGTGTGGGAATTTGATACATGGCAGGTCTCAGAAGCCTGTCTCCACAGATAGTCCGCTCGAAACCCCCCCCCCCTGAAAAAGCCGAAAAGTACACCGCATATGGGAGGGTAAGAGAAATGGGGCTCCGAATTAGGACGTCCACTCTAACACTCCCGTGCTGTTTCCTCTGAAGGCAGACACGGGCAGGGCTGGTGGGCGAGAGGGGGGAAATGTGTGCACCCACCCCGAATTGTGGTCTCCCGCACGTCAGTCTACACCTTTTTTTCGGGCGGCACCCCGCGGCAGTTAGACTGCCGCTATCGGGGGCCAGACCCCACCCAGACCCCCGCGAGCGGGGGCGGGAGTCCACCGTGTGCAGAAAAAAAATCCCCCCCTCCCCCCCCCCTCTCCAGACACAATAATCGATCAGAAAATACAGGCGCGCGACAACACAAATAGAGGCTTTCTGTTGGGAGGGGGGTAGACCCCGGGGAAGGCGGGTTGCTGCTCCACAAACAACCAACACAATTCTGTTGGGGGAGGGGGTGGGGGTGAGTACACCCGCAGGGAGGGGGGTGGGGGTGGGACACGCTTTTCATGAATCTGCCGCTTCTTTGCTTGCATTGCAGGCGTTGTCGTGGCATACGGTACGATAAAAGAGGAAGAAAATATAAGGAAGGGCGTGCAGGGGAGGGGGTGGGGGGGGGGGGGGTCCAAAGAGGCATGCGACCCCAACAAACGCTCTTTGGACACATCAGGCCCTTGCCCCACACCCCCCCACCCCCGATTGCCGCGAAGATAGGGTGGCAAGGAGAAGGCACCCCTGCTGAAGGGGGTGCGAGTTGTTGGTGCGAGGGTTGCGTGAGTGGGGGCGGAGGGGGATGGCGAACACATGCATGCAGATCAACACGGTGGGATCTTGTAAATTTTACATGTATAACTACAAGTATATACATGTATTATACATGTATAATACTTGCATGTCAACTATTATACATGTATAATACATGTATATGCCTGAAATATACATGTAAAATACATGTATATCAAGTAAAAATACATGTATGATACTTGCATGTCAACTATTATACCGTAAACGGAAAAAGGGTGGACCGTAAAAATGTTCCAAGTTCCCAAAAAAAGGCCAAACGTTCCATCTTTTTTACGGTCCACCATTTATTGGGACTGAATATGGAAAAGACAATGCGTTTTTCGCCCGCGGGCTGGTGGGTTGCGGGGCGCGGACTGCGGCCTCCACGCCGCAGACACCCACACGTAGGCCTCCCGACCTCCCAGCTTTGGACCCTCCTTCCACCACCGCAACCAACACCAGCAAGAGAAGCAAGTCCTCCCTGCGTGTGGAAAAGGCACGATCACCACCACTCACCTCGAGACTCACCCACCACCACACCTCGAGAAGTGTAGTACCATGCAAGGAGCATTCCGGTAGAAGTAAAAGTAGAACCTGCTGCACGAGCCCACAAAAGCAGCCACAGTACGGCAGGGCGCGCAGACAGAAGCTGAGACCACCGGGCTCCCTCCAGATGTAAATTCGTGAATCAGTGCCCGGAAAATTCAGGGAAATCGTACTCCTTTAGTGTAGTACACCCTGCAGTAACTGTGGGAGAACAGTTCCCGGACGATGGTGAGCGCACACTCTGTGCTGAGGCCCTGTGGTGTTAATCCTGCAGCTTCAGTCGTACGATTTCCTTGGTTCCTTCGCGACTTCGTCGCGAAGGAACTCGTAAAAAAAACCGCCAAGTCCACGATCCCAACCGTAAAATAGGTGGACCGTAAAAATGTTCCAAGTTCCGGAAAAATCCCATTTGTTCCATCTTTTTTACGGTCCACCTATAGTACGGTTCACCTTTATTACGGTCCACAATATTTCCGTTTACGGTACATGTATTTTTACTTGATATACATGTATTTTACATGTATATTTCAGGCATTTACATGTATTTTACATGTATAATACTTGTCATGCAAGTATTATACATGTAAAATACTTGCATGACAAGTAAAATACTTGCATGCAAGTAAAATACATGTATTTTACTTGCATGCAAGTATTATACATGTATTTTACTTGTCATGCAAGTATTTTACATGTATAATACTTGCATGACAAGTATTATACATGTAAAATACATGTAAATGCCTGAAATATACATGTAAAATACATGTATATCAAGTAAAAATACATGTATACATACATCGGGCGTTATTGCGTTACCAGTAACGGTAATACCGTTATTTTTTCGGTAAAATAACTTACCGTTAATAACGTTCCAGAACGGCCGAATAACGTTATCCGAAAATCGGTAACGTTATTTTTCCGCGTTATACCGTTATCGATAACGGTAATACCGTTATTACCGTTATCAGGAACGGTAATAACGTTATCGGTAACGTTATTACCGTTATTACCGTTATCGGTAACGGTAATACCGTTATCAGTAACGGTAATAACGTTATCGGTAACGTTATTACCGTTATTACCGGTAATACCGCGTTATTTTCGGTATTTTTGGGCAACTTCTATAGGGGGACCCTTTTCGAATTTTTTTTTCGGGGTGGCCAGAATGGGCTGTTTTAGGCTATTTGAGGCCATTTTCGAGCAAATTTTTGGGTTTAGAGCCACGCAAAGGGTCTAAAATGGGCATGCCAATCTCAAAAAATGCTCAAAATTCCGAGAGATTTCAGATTTTTCGAATTTTTTGACCGAGAAAATTCCGACCCCAAAATGTGGTCCTTGTGGTCTGGAACTGTCCGTTGTCGAAGGAATTGGTGAAAAAATCGTGATTTTTGGCCTCTGGATCACCCATGCCGTCCCAAAAATCAAGCAAAAGAGGTTTGGTAGGTGCATTTTTGGGTGAACATGAGCCATTGTGCCAACCTGCTTGATTTCACCCGAAAATTGGAATCCGTTGAATATGGTTTCTGATGAAAATGTGAAAATTTTCGACCTTCTTCGCAGTTTTTGCCACTTCCTTGCCCCATCTTTCCCACCCAAAATCGAAGTACCGTGAATGGTGTTGTTGAAAGGTCCAAATTGCGTTGGTTGTGCGTAGTTCTGCTGAAATCGTGCACACGTTGTGCATAGTGCATGTGTAACGCCATTTGCGACCAAAATGTAAATTTCCTGCACCCGAGCGTTGACGCTTCCACACACCCTTACAAACCCACTTGCCTGATGAAGGGGGTGGTGTGTAGAGCACGTTTGGCAGGGCTGAATGACACTTTCCGCGCGAAGGTCGTGTGCGTAATTAAAAAACGGTCCGAGGGCCGGAGGCCCGAGGCCTTTTTTTACCTGCACGAGGGTGCAATTGAGGCCGATACGGGGTGCAGATGATGGTTTCTTGCACAACCCAGTCATGTTTTGCACATCACGACGAACTCGGAAATTCCTCATATTTGCACTCCAGGTCTCATATTTGCACTGGTGCAAATATGGGACCTGGAGTGCGTGCAAATAATGACTGGGGGGTGCAAGAAAGTTCAAATTGCGTAGTTCCTGCGTACTTCGTGCGTAGCCCGAGCGTACTTTGGGTAGTTCGTGCGTATATTGTGCGAAGCGTCTTTGACAGCACCAGTAACGGACTTTTGGAACGTAACTATTTTAGAACGGACCGGGAAAAAATGGGCACGTCGCTACTTCGCGCTACTTCGTCGCTCGTAACGAGTAAAAATATCAGGTGGTTTATACACCGCCAATGTGAGGTGTGCGGGTGTATTCCTGAAGGATTCACTTCTGCGTCCACACTGAGTGATTTTGGAGTGATTTTCACTCCAAATTTCACTCCAGGAACATTGGATGCTGCAAGGTTGCAGGGGTTTCTGCAGTATTTGCCTTGAAAAAGCCAAAAAACATGATTTTTTCACGAAAATCGACATGTCCGTGCGTTATTATCCAAAAAATGGTCCCAGGGGGGTATTCTGGAGCCATCTCCACCAAAAACTACACCATCCGCCCGCAAAATTGTCCGAATAACGCAAGTTTTCATGAAAATAACGGAAAAATAACGCGTTATTTTAGGAGAAAACGTTTTCCAATTTTTTGACATCACGGAGTGGCCCCCTGGAGTGATATTTTACCCAAGAAAATTCTTTTAGGGGGGGTAGGGACCCGAGTTTCGGGTCAGATTCACCGGGAAATGCTGCCTTTTTTGGGGTCAAAAAATAACGCAAAAATAACGTTATTACCGTTACTGGTAACGGAATAACGCCCAATGTATGTGTATAATAGTTGACATGCAAGTATTATACATGTATTTTTACTTGATATACATGTATTTTACATGTATATTTCAGGCATATACATGTACCGTATACGTAAATATTTTGGAACGTAAATATTATGGAACGTAAATATTATGGAACGTAAATATTTTGGAACGCTGGTGGGTTGGCGTTCCAGATTTTTTTCGTTCCATAATATTTACAGGGCTTTCTGCGACTCGGGGACTTGGACCAGGTGATCGGACGGCATGCAGAGTCCCTGACGGGACCTACTCGTGCACTTTTCGCGCGATTCCTGACGCAAGCCGTCCTCACCACCGAGTCCCCAACTGGCCCTGTAAATATTTTGGAACGTAAATATTATGGAACGGACCGGCCAAAAATGGGCCCGTTCCATAATATTTACGTTCCATAATATTTACGTATACCATACATTGGGCGTTATTCCGTTACCAGTAACGGTAATAACGTTATTTTTGCGTTATTTTTTGACCCCAAAAAAGGCAGCATTTCCCGGTGAATCTGACCCGAAACTCGGGTCCCTACCCCCCCTAAAAGAATTTTCTTGGGTAAAATATCACTCCAGGGGGCCACTCCGTGATGTCAAAAAATTGGAAAACGTTTTCTCCTAAAATAACGCGTTATTTTTCCGTTATTTTCATGAAAACTTGCGTTATTCGGACAATTTTGCGGGCGGATGGTGTAGTTTTTGGTGGAGATGGCTCCAGAATACCCCCCTGGGACCATTTTTTGGATAATAACGCACGGACATGTCGAGTTTCGTGAAAAAATCATGTTTTTTGGCTTTTTCAAGGCAAATACTGCAGAAACCCCTGCAACCTTGCAGCATCCAATGTTCCTGGAGTGAAATTTGGAGTGAAAATCACTCCAAAATCACTCAGTGTGGACGCAGAAGTGAATCCTTCAGGAATACACCCGCACACCTCACATTGGCGGTGTATAAACCACCTGATATTTTTACTCGTTACGAGCGACGAAGTAGCGCGAAGTAGCGACGTGCCCATTTTTTCCCGGTCCGTTCTAAAATAGTTACGTTCCAAAAGTCCGTTACTGGTGCTGTCAAAGACGCTTCGCACAATATACGCACGAACTACCCAAAGTACGCTCGGGCTACGCACGAAGTACGCAGGAACTACACAATTTGAACTTTCTTGCACCCCCCAGTCATTATTTGCACGCACTCCAGGTCCCATATTTGCACCAGTGCAAATATGAGACCTGGAGTGCAAATATGAGGAATTTCCGAGTTCGTCGTGATGTGCAAAACATGACTGGGTTGTGCAAGAAACCATCATCTGCACCCCGTATCGGCCTCAATTGCACCCTCGTGCAGGTAAAAAAAGGCCTCGGGCCTCCGGCCCTCGGACCGTTTTTTAATTACGCACACGACCTTCGCGCGGAAAGTGTCATTCAGCCCTGCCAAACGTGCTCTACACACCACCCCCTTCATCAGGCAAGTGGGTTTGTAAGGGTGTGTGGAAGCGTCAACGCTCGGGTGCAGGAAATTTACATTTTGGTCGCAAATGGCGTTACACATGCACTATGCACAACGTGTGCACGATTTCGGCAGAACTACGCACAACCAACGCAATTTGGACCTTTCAACAACACCATTCACGGTACTTCGATTTTGGGTGGGAAAGATGGGGCAAGGAAGTGGCAAAAACTGCGAAGAAGGTCGAAAATTTTCACATTTTCATCAGAAACCATATTCAACGGATTCCAATTTTCGGGTGAAATCAAGCAGGTTGGCACAATGGCTCATGTTCACCCAAAAATGCACCTACCAAACCTCTTTTGCTTGATTTTTGGGACGGCATGGGTGATCCAGAGGCCAAAAATCACGATTTTTTCACCAATTCCTTCGACAACGGACAGTTCCAGACCACAAGGACCACATTTTGGGGTCAGAATTTTCTCGGTCAAAAAATTCGAAAAATCTGAAATCTCTCGGAATTTTGAGCATTTTTTGAGATTGGCATGCCCATTTTAGACCCTTTGCGTGGCTCTAAACCCAAAAATTTGCTCGAAAATGGCCTCAAATAGCCTAAAACAGCCCATTCTGGCCACCCCGAAAAAAAAATTCGAAAAGGGTCCCCCTATAGAAGTTGCCCAAAAATACCGAAAATAACGCGGTATTACCGGTAATAACGGTAATAACGTTACCGATAACGTTATTACCGTTACTGATAACGGTATTACCGTTACCGATAACGGTAATAACGGTAATAACGTTACCGATAACGTTATTACCGTTCCTGATAACGGTAATAACGGTATTACCGTTATCGATAACGGTATAACGCGGAAAAATAACGTTACCGATTTTCGGATAACGTTATTCGGCCGTTCTGGAACGTTATTAACGGTAAGTTATTTTACCGAAAAAATAACGGTATTACCGTTACTGGTAACGCAATAACGCCCGATGTATGGTATACGGTATTATACATGTATAATAGTTGACATGCAAGTATTATACATGTATAATACATGTATATACTTGTAGTTATACATGTAAAATTTACAAGATCCCACCGTGAATGACCCCCCCTACCCCCCCCCCCCCCGGTGCGTTGTGCACACGGTGGACTCCCACCCCCTGGAGCGGGGGTCTGGGCGACCCCCGCTAGCGGGAGTCTGCCCTGCTATTTTTGGTGCCCAGACGACCCCCGCGAGCGGGGGTCTGGACCCCCGATATTCCGATATCCCAAAAAGGTGCACCCTGACGTGTGGGAGTCCACCGTGCACCCAACAAAGAATATTCGCGCTTGGGCCCAATGGGGGGTATTGTTTTGGAGTGTTTTTTTAGTGTGTGTGTGGTGGGTGTGTGGGTGTCGCGGTCCCAACCCTGGTATTCGCTTGTGGCAGGAGTCTCTGATTTCATTTCGCCCATCTGAGGGTGAAAAATCTCGGCAAAAAAAATTCAAACAGAGCCCCGTGAAGCATAATACAGGAGCCGGGCCACTTGTGGGTTGCTCTTCTGTTGGGGGGGGGGGGTGTGGGGGAGGGGGGTGATGTACGTTGACTCGGCACGTTTTTATTTGGAAGCCGCCACTCGCCAATTCCTTCCTGTTGTTTTGCCCGCGCAGGATTTGTGGAAATATCACACAGAAATGAAAAAAAAGGGAGCCCGGCGTACGGAATGTGTTTTGACAACCCGGGGGGGGGGGGGGGAAATACCCCGCAGCAAAAAACATAAACAGAAATGAAAAAAGGCGAGAGAGGCGGACGAAAGATGCAAACGACATGCCAAAGTTTCCATTTTGCTGTTTTCCTTGAATTCCAGTTGTTCCCCCCCCACCCCCTCCACGGGCCACCCGACAAACCAGACATGCCAGGCAACGCCGCACCAATCCCCCGCAAGCTGCGTAGGGGGGGCTGTGGGGTCTGCCTCCATATCGTATTCCTTTCAGCGCATGCCACACGGAGCAACCATTACATGCATCGACAGCCTAACATCCTGACAGGCGTGCCCACCGGCGGACGAGACGCACTCCAATAGGCAGTGATCGACGCGTGATACGAGATATCCATCATTTGGAACCCTCTTTTTTAGAACCACGCCCTGGCCTGAGCCCTTCCCACTGGGGAGGCAGAGAGGATGCATGTATGTCTATGCAAAGGTGTAGTGGCTAACCGCCTGTGCGGAGCACGCCTGCTGCCGCAGGTCAACCGAGAAGGGGAGTGCAGTCTGCACGTGCGCCTTGCTGTTGAACGCCGACACAGCCGCCGACACGGAGTGCACGATCCCAGTCCCGAGGCAGACGGGGGGCTCCGCAGTCGCCTTCGTCTTCATCGCACCGTCCGGGTTGGGGATCCCCTTCAGCAGCCCCGTGTTCCACACCTGCGGGATGTCCGCGGCGGACGGGACGTGGTACTCCCACGTGTTGTTCACCTTGCAGAGCCCGGTGGTGCTGTCGCGCCCCATCTCCTCCGTGAGGGCGTAGCCCACGCCCATGAGGTACCCGCCCTCGATCTGCCCGACGTCGATCAGCGGGTTGATGGCACGCCCCGCGTCGTAGAGGATGTCGGAACGCAGCAGGCTCACCTCGCCCGTGAGGCAGTCGACCTCCACCTCGTGGATGCCTGCGCAGTACGACTGGTACTGCGTGGGGGTCACCTTGGCGGGCTGGTTAGGATCGCTGGTGCCGTGCACCTTCATGTTGATGCCCATCTTGAAGGCCTGCGCGGAGATCTCCTGCCAGGTGGCGGTGGCGGGAAGGCTCTTGCGGACAGCGGCGAGCTCCCTGTTCAGCTTTGCCGAGGCGTTCTCAGCGGCGAGGCAACAGAGCTCGCTGGTGGTGCTGCCGCCCGTGATGCTCCCGAGCAGCGCAGCAACCGACGTGTCGGAGGGCTGCAGGCGGATCAGCTCCTCCGGCATGCCGAGGGTGAGGCTCACCACCTCGGCCACCTTCGTCAGCAGCCCCTGCCCCACCTCGATGCCGCTGCTCCACACCATCATGGACCCGTCGGAGTGCCCCTGCAGTGCGACCTCGAACTCCACGACCTTGCTGTAGGAGAAGGGGTACTTCACAGGGGTCAGGCTGAGGCCGCGCTTGGTCCACATGTTGGCTGCGTTGTATGCCTGCACAGCCTTGATGCGGTCGGTGTACTGCGAAGAGGTGGTGAGGCGGGAGAGGATTGTCTGGAAGTTCTGCCAGTGGGTCAGCTTGGAGCCGTTGGGGGTCAGCTCGTTTGTCTTGTAGTAGTTTGCGGCACGCACAGCATCCTCGGTCAGGCCTGTGGCGCCTGCAACGTGCGCGATGAGGGTCTCGGCAAAGAAGACAGCAGGGACGAAGCCCGGGCCGCGGCACGCGGTGCTCGGGGGGGTGTTGGTCTTGACGTACCGCACGGTCACATTCCAGTTAGGAATGTTGTAGCAGTTGTCGCAGTCCTTTGTCGCGTCATTCGCGGAGTTGGACACGGCATCCAGTTCGGAGTGCCCCACCCTGACGTAGAAGGTGCCGTAGACGGCGGTGATCTTCCCGTTGCTGCCGTACCCCACCTTGACGTCGAAGCGCCACGGCGGGCGCTGCCCCATGTTGGCGAAGTTGTCGTCAATCTCCATCACGATCTTCGCGGCGCGCTTCTCCTTGTGTGCGACGACAGCCGACCAGCACGCCGGGCGCAGCGAGTTGTAGATCTTCCCGCCGTAGGCGCCGCCGCAACGCGTCGTCTCGACGGTGATGTCGGCAGCGGCAAGGCCCTCCACGGTCGCAGCCACCTCCGTCGCCAGCACAGACTGGAACTGCGTGGCAGAGTACACCTTCAGGCCGATGCCGTCCGACTTCAGCGTCGTCATAGCCGTCTGCGACTCCATGTAGAAGTGGTACTGCTCGCCAAGGCGGAACACCACGTCCTCAACGTGCTCAGCCTCAGAGAAGGCCTTCGCCACGTCACCGTGGACGAGGTGGCCATCCACGAGGGTCGTGAAGAACGACTTCTTCGTGATCGCCTCATCAATGTCCACCAGAGGTGCCTTCGTGCTGGTGTAGTTGACAGACACGGCGCGCGCGCACTCCTGTGGGTGTGGTGGTGTGTGGTGGTTTCAACATGCTGTGCGGTGCTTTCCGCCACTCAGCACTCGCAGCCGCAGGGTGGCCTCATCATACCGTGGCGTGCTGCGGGGAGTTCGCCATGACAAGAGCGATGCACTGCCCGATGTACTCCGTCTCCTTCACCGCCAGCAGCGGCCCCATGATGACGAGGTGGTTGCCCAGCCCGCTCATGTCGCTCTCAGTGAAGAGGCCCTCCCAGCCCTCCAGCTTCTCGGCGGCAGACGTGTCAATGGTGTACTTGCCGAGCTTCGTCGCCAGCACGGGTGCCAGGTGGAGCAGGTTGGCGGGGTCTGCGATGTCCCCCGAGTACAGCGCCTCGCCTGCCACCTGCTTCAGGGCGTTGATCTTCGGCTCCGGCTTCGTCACCGGGTACACATCAGGGTCGGTGTCGAACGTCTGCGCGCCCTCCAGAGGCTTCCGCACAAACCACGACTGCGCCCCCGACTGCAGGTTCGTAGGGAGGTTCGGCTGCAGCGTCAGGAAGAACTTGTAAAGGAAGTTGATTGTGACGCTCTTGCGGAAGTCGACCCGCCCCTCCTCGGGCGTGGGGTCTGTCTCCCCGGCCAGCACACCAGCGACCTGCCTGAAGGAGTCGATGCTGGTGACCTGGATGCCGCGCAGCGCCGCAGCCGTCTTCACCTTCTGCGTGGGGTGCAGGTCGCACCCACCGACCACCACCGCGACGGGAGCGTCGCTCGCGATGACACCGTTGCGCACGGTGCACCTGAACCCCGACACAGCGAAGGGGTGCGACATCGCTGTGCGTGCTGCGATGCGGAAGCTCTTGTACACCTCACCCTCGGTGGCCAGCGGGATAGTCAGCGACACAAGGTAGCTGTAGGTCATGTCCTTCGCGTAGAAGTCGTCAAACGACACATCGACCGGCTGCGACGCATCAGGGTCCTTGATCTGCAGCGTCGCGCCAAGGGCGTAGAGGTTGGTCGTCACGTCGGAGTACGCAAAGTTGTCGCCGCGCGCCTGGTGCAGATGCGTGAGCATCACATTCCCGCCGATGGACGCTGCGTTGCGGATGGGCGTCGAGGCAACCTTCCGCAGGTGGTCTGCGAACTGCGGCATGTGTGCGGCACCTGCCCCCGAGAGGTACTCCACATACTCCAGCACATCCGTGATGGGCGTGCCTGCGCCGATCTCAAACCCGGTCGACGTGGTGCGAGTGTAGCGCAGCTCCTGGATGGGTGCGATGTTCAGGATGACATCTGGCTGGCGCGTCTTCCAAATCCCCTGGCTGGTCCTCCCGTTGGCAAGCATCAGGTCCTTCGGCGCAGGGCTCGCCTTGGAGTACTGTGTCAGCGTGGCCGCAAGCTGGGCCTCCGTCGTGACATCAATCCAAGTCACGGCATCCGACTGCGCAACAACAGGCGTGCAGCGGCGCGGCGGCGAAGGCTCGGCACGCATGCACTTGGCGCGGCCCTCAGCCTGCTCTGTGGCGAAGGTGTGGTCCGCCTGCAGGATGGGGCGGAAGCCTGTGCACCTGCAGATGTTGCCGTGCAGCGCCTCCTCGACCTCCTGCTTGGTGACAGACCCGCTCTTCTTCTCACACAGCAGGCTGTACATCGACATCGTGAACCCAGGGCTGCAGTACCCGCACTGCGACCCACCCTCCTTCGCCAGGGTTGTCTGCACAGGGTTGTACCCATCCGCCGCGCTGCCGATGCCTTCGGTGGTGGTCACAGCCATCCCGTTGCAGCTGGCCAGCGGGCGGAGGCAAGAGTTGATGGCGCGCGGCTTGTCATCAGCCCCCGTCAGCATCACGACGCACGCGCCGCAGCCGCCCTCACCGCAGCTGCGCTTGGTGCCCCTGAAAGGCGTGCGCTGGCGGATGAACTCGTTGAGGGTTGCCATCTGGCCCAGGCCCTCATCCTTCAGCACGTCAACGGTGTACTTCTTGTTGTTGATCGTCACCGTCACGACGCTATCGCCCACCGCCGTGCCAGCGGGGGAGCCGCCGAACATCGGAACCATCGCATACTGCCTCCCGCCCACGGTGACGCTCTCCACAGCAGACATGGTGCCTGTTGTTGCTGCAGGGCAGGGGGTGTGCAAACGGACAGCGGTGCAAAGCAACAACGTGGGAGTGTGAAGTGTATGTATGATAGACAGTAAAGCCACAAAGTGCACGGTGGGTGGGGTGGGGCTAGGGTGGGATGGCTGAGGATCACGCATCCGTGTCCCGCCCCTCGAAGGCGGAACGTCTTCCTGACACTGCCACCAGCACAGGAGGAGCGCCTTGCCGAGGCAAAGAGAAGCACAGGGGGTACTGTCTGTGCGCACGTAGGCGCCCTGCCAGCAGGACGGCGGGGGGGCGGGGGAAACAGGAACTGTGGAACATCAACACCAACGCAAAGAAAGGCGAACAGAAAGTCAGAAGGAGAGTGGCGGGGTGTCAGCCCCCCGGGGGGGAGGGGGGTGGGGTCGCCCACTGATCGTTGCAGGTTGACCAGTTGATCTCTGGGCAGTGGGTATGTGCATTGCGGGTGTGTAGAGTGTGTATGGTGTGAAGGGTGGAGGGGGTGGGGCAGAAGCCCGCCAGGTCCTGCGGGGTATGCGAACAGTAATATAGCAAAGGGCAAACAAGCGGGTCGAAAGAACAAAGGAATGCAATGAAAGCGGAAGGAAAGGCAAGAAGGCAAGAAATCAAGGAAAGCAAGCTGAGCAGAGCAGAGCAGAGTAGAGAAGCATGCGTGAGTGTCAGGCAGGACCTCATTGTACTCCTCGCAGTAGCAGGGGACAGCAAGAGGGAGGCGGAAGCAGGCACGCTGCATGCACAGGGTGCAGAAAGCTCCTTGACGCAGCAGTAGCGCACCTGGCCTGTGGGTAGGACCCCGACATATTCTTCGCTTGGTCACCAACACAACGTCCACCAACACCGATACGGTGTTGTGGCGGCTGTCCCGTGCAGCGTGCTTGCTGCTCCCTGTCACGGTCCCATTGTTTTAGTGGCAACTTTGCGGTGTACCGCAGTGTGGTGTTCACCTCCTCACCCCGGCACCGCCTTGCAAACACCGCGCATCTCCAAAAGGCAAGCAAAACCCAAGAAAATCGTGTAAACCCCGAAGACCCCTCAAGCGGCAACGAGAGCCGCTCGGGGGCAGCAGTGCTTGTCCCGTCTCACACCCCCACAGCCCCGCCGGCTGGCTGGGGAGGGGAGGGGCGCAGGCCTGGTTGGCCTTTCTGCCGTTGCCACTCTGTCTGCGGGAGGCGAGGCGGGGCGCCTAATTTTGAAGGGGGGAGGTCGGGAGCAAGTGGTGGAGGGGAAGGGGCAAAAGGCAAGGCAAAGGAAAAGGAAAGGGATGGAGAAGGGGAAGAAATCGAGAACAACGTAGCTGGCATCAGGCGGTATGATGATAATAAAGGGACTATGGGGGTCTTCGCTACAGGGTGATCGTCAGTGCATTTTGGTGCATTTCCTGTTGAATTAGCTGAAAACTGACGAAGTTTGTCGAAGTTTGTCGACCAGCGAAGACCCCCTATGGCAGGCAGCACAACGCACAAGCACCAAGCAGAATCGGGGCTTGGGCTGGTGCGCAGCTGTAGCAAGGGCGATGACAGGCAAGGGCGTGGGCAACCGGTGGAAGGGTCCGCCACCACCGAAGCGGATGCATTGAAGACAAGGATGGAGAGACGTGGTAATAGCACCAAACCAAATCAAACAATCGAACGCCCCACCAACATGCATCGTGTTCATACGACGCCACGCACTTCCAAACTCAAGACCACCACTAGCGTTTCGGCTACGGCTCCTGGGTCAGCGTCAGCACAACACCGCCGTCGATGGCGAGGGCCTCTGATGGGACACCCCTGTCGTTCACGACGAAGATGTAGTACGCCCCCGGGGGCAGGTGTGTCCTGTCCTTCGGGATGGTGATGGTGAGGCGCCCGCGTCCCTGCGTGTAGGCCAAGGTGGTGAAGGTCTGTGCCGTGTTGTGGGAGTGCGTCACAGCCGGGAGGGTGATGCAGGAGACGCTGGAGATGACGTGGGATGGGTCCTGCAGCGTCACCTCGATGTCGGCACCGTACCCGGGCTGCGGGCCGGTGTACGTCACAACGGGGCGGTCTGCAAACCCGCCGTCACTGCCGTACAGGTACCACGGCGTGTAGATCTCCACGTCTGTGTAGGGGACCGGCTCGGCCGGGACCTCTCCCCCGTACACACCGCCGAAGGAGCCCTGGGTGTTGCCGAAGGGCGGGTTCCCGCTCCCCCCGACCAGGATGCGCGCGTCGGGAAGCAGGACGGCAGCGGAGTGGTACAGGCGCGGCTTGTTCAGCTTTGCCACGGTGCGCCACTCCCCGCCCTCGCCCGTGTAGCTGCCCCCACCGTTGCTTCCGCTGCTGCTGCTGCTGCTGCTGCCGGGCGGAGTCCACACCTCGATGTCGGGGACCCAGTCGCTTGTGGCGTAGCTGGTGTGACGGCGTGTGCCCCCCAGGGCTACAACCTCACCGTTGGGCACGACCACCGCAGTGACCCAGTTCCGGCCGAAGGCCATGGGTGCGGCAGCACGTGCACTGACGGTCCCCGAGGCGCTGTCGTACTCCACAATCGCCGCCCTGCGCGACGCGACGGCGTAGTCGCTGTTCGTCTCCTGCCCGCCCCCCATGACCAGGATCTTCCCGGGGGTGTACATCACAGACCCGCACGACGCACCTGCGAACCAGCCCAGGGTCTGGCGCATCACCTTGACGTGCCCGTCGCCCGCGACATCCAGGACCCACAGGCGCTCCCCGGACACCCCGAACACCTTGGTGTCGTCCGACGCGCGCCGCGGGGGCGCAGCGTAGCCGCGTGGGTACCACCAGACACGCCGGGTGAGCCCGAAGGCGTCGTGGTTCCCTGCACCATCAAGCGTCGCCCAGGTGCGTGTGCGCGGGTTGTAGATCTCAGGGATCTCAGACGTCTCTTCGTCCGACACCACAAAGTCCGGAGGGGGTGTGCCGGTGATGCCCCCCAGCGCCACGATGCGCCCGTCGTGCAGCAGCACCAGGGTGGCGTACCAGCGCGGGTACCGCAGGGGCACCGAACCCACCACCGTGTCCGTCGTGTAGTCGAAGAAGGAGACCGCCCTGTCGGAGTCCAGGATCTTCGTGTTCCCCCCGACAACCGCGATGTTGTCCGCATAGCTGTTGTAGATCACGGCGCTGCAGAAGGTGTTGAACACAAACAGGTCGTGGTAGTACTGGAAGGTGTTGGTCTTTGGGTGCCACAGCGTAACATCCCCGCCCACCTGGTTTGTCGACCCAAACGACGACCCGAAGGCGAAGACACGCCCGTCGGGGACCACCGCCATGTGCACGGGCACCAGCCCGAACTGCTTCGTGCCCCCGACCCGCCCCTCCGCAGCGAACTGCTCCGCCTGCTCCGCCGCAGTGATTGCAGCCGCCCCGAGGCTCTTCGCGGGGATCACCTCGCGCGCCCCGCCCGGCTGCACCCACTCCACGCTGAGGGCCGCCCCGTAGTTGCGCTGTGCGTAGTGCACCTCGATGGCGTGCCACCCGGCGGGGAGCGTGAGGGCTGCTGTCCTCTCCACCTCCCCGTGCACGCCGTTGTTGTTGATGGCCTGCCGCCCGTCGACGAACAGGTGCGACCCATCGTCCGAGGCGATGAAGAACCGATACACACCGTCCCTCCTGGCCCGCACGCTCCCCCGGATCCGCAGCGCGAAGTCCGCAACCCCGAGGGGGGTCCCGTCCGCCCTCTCCAGGGACAGCAGCTCCGCCTCCGTGAAGACAAGCCCGCCCTCCAGGTCCCGCCCCCCCACGGGGGTGAGGATGTCGAACTCCGGGACGTCGTAGAAGGCCACCCCGACAGGCGCCTTGAAGTACTCCACATACGGCTTGCCAGCGGGTGGCGGAGCTGTCGCCGGCACCGGTGTCGGGCTCGGTGTCGTCGGGGGTTCTGTGGGGGTGACGGGGGTACCCGTGGCAGGGGGGCGGGTCGGGACTGCCGTGTCAGGGGCGCGTGTTGAAGGGGGGCGGGTCGGGTGCGCCGTGGGCGGGGGCGAGGTCGCCTCCACAGGCGTGTCGGTGGGCGGTGCCGGGGTCTCGCCGTAACCCTCCCCAGGCAGCACCCACACGTCCCCAGCGGGGAGCTGCTCCCGCCGCCCCCCAGGGGCAGCCCACTCCAGCGACAGGCTGGCCCCCAGGTCGCGCTGGAAGTACTGCACCTCCAGAGCGTGCCACCCCACACGCAGCCTCGCAGACCCAGACCTCTCACGCGGGTAGTGCGCCCCCCCGTTGTCCACCACACGCACCCCGTCCACAAGCAGCTCCGACCCGTCGTCAGACCGCAGGTAGAAGGCGTGCTCCCCCGCCACCCTGACCCTGACGTACCCCGTGAAGCGCACCCCGAAGTGTGCAGACAGGCGCTGCCCTGGGGCAAGCCCTGCGAAATCTGGGAGGGAATCGAATTCGATGCGTGGCGTGAGCGAAACAGCTGCAGGGTGTAGGCGGGAGAAGTCTGGGTAGTCCATCAGCCCGTGCCCAGGGATTGCGACGTGCGCAAGCAGCCCCTCGGTGGGCGGGGGTGCCAGGGCGAAGCTCTCTGCGGGGATCACCTCGCGTGCCCCGCCGTTGGGCCTCGCCCACTCCAGCACCAGGCTGGCCCCCAGGTCGCGCTGGAAGTACTGCACCTCGAAGCTGTACACCCCGACACCCAGCGACACGGTGTTGCGCACCTCCCTTTCATAGTGTGCGCCCCCGTTGTCCAGCACCTGCAGGCCCTCCAGCAGCAGCTGCGACCCGTCGTCCGAGGTCAGGTAGAAGGTGTAGACACCGGGGTCGCGCACACGCAGAGCACCGGAAAGTCGCACCGCAAAGTCCTCCCGCAGAGGCTCCAGCGCAAAGAGGTCTGCCTCGGTGAAGGCCACCTGCCTGACTGTCTTCCGCAGCTTCGGGGTCAGGGAACCGAAGTCGGGGAAGTCGAACAGCCGCACGCGGGGCGGTGCCTTGTAAACCTCGCACAGCACATCGGCCTGCGCGGTGTGTGCCACACACGCAGCCAGGCAGGCTGCGAGCATCCCGCGGATGAGCATCGCTTGAAGCTCAACAGGCAGGGATCGATGGCTGCGGGTGGTGAATACCAGAGGACAGATGACGGGTTGTCCCTCTCGTCCCTTGTGTCGAGGGTGGGTCGAATCTGCAGCAGGGCGGTGGGGTGTGTGCGGTGCAATGTGTGGTGGGGTCTGGTCTCAAAATGGAAAGCGCCGTGTCACTTCACAGCTACAACCGCTCTGATGAATTTCCTCTTGTTTGTTGTTGTTGTTGCCGCTTCTCCACACAAAACCCTGAACTGATCACACCCTGAGCCTGATGAAGGGTGGGGTTAGTGTATAGAGCACGTTTGGATGCAGCTGTGGTGGGGCGCTTTCCGCTCACACAAGAATGCAGAAAGGCAGCACAACAGCGCACCCCAATCAAAGGGGCTAAAGTGTATGGTCATGTGGGAGCCCCCTCCGCAGCGAGCCCCTCTGCAGGAGGCGCTTAAGATGTGTGGGGTGTGGGGGTGCCCGGCGGTTTTTTGTCTCACATTCCACTCAGAGGCTCTTCCCCCACAGCAGGCAGCACACGCGCGTGCTGCCTGCTGTGTGGGCTGAGCGCAACCAATAGCAGTGCCTCCCACCCCACGCCACCCCGCCCCCGTCCGATCCCTTCGCTTCTGCCTTGCAGGAGAGGCGGACACACACGGCACACCTGTTTCCAGTCTTGGGCATCGCAGTGTGATACAAAGCGACCTTATCCCGAGCAGCAACACACATCCAGACACATTGTTGTCACAAACACTTTCCTCCCGTTCACATGCATGCGCCCCACGAGATGGCGCGACGTTCCCAGATCACGTGGGGGCTCTGCGAGCAAGGTGCTGCCCCACGCATCTGGGACCCATCGTGGCATTCACAGAAGAAACTTTGGGAGTGTTTTTCCCGCCGTCAAATATGTGAGGGCCGCGGGAGAAGCACTGGGGGAATATAAAAAAAGGTGTGCTGAGCACTGCTCGCTGCAAACCAAATGTCGATCCCACCTTTTTGTTGTTGTTTTGGGTTAGGTTTCCTTTGTTTGCGACGCCTTGTTTCCACACACACACACACACCCGGTCACCCCCAACCCCCACCCCTCAACCCGACAGGCGACACAATGGGGAGTCACACCTGGGCAAACACCTCCGCACCCTTCGTCTCTTTTGGTATCAACAACAGCCTGCTGAAGATATAGGGGGTCGGAGGGGGTGGTGCCGGCGACTCAGGGTACCGGTAAAGGGGGTGGGGAGGAGGGGGTGGGGGGAAGAGCGATCGTCCAGGCGAGTACAGCAATCAGACAGAAATGGGGTCTGCAGGGTAGATATGGGTACAAAGTGTCACAAGGGGGGGGAGGTGTGGACACACAGAAGGGAGGGACGCGTGTTTCTTTTATCGACCGCCAGCCTGCACAGCAGCACAATGTACGATACAAGGAGTGCAGGAGCAGACACAATGCTGCCCGCAGCTTGGCAGGCGGTTGCACTCACGGAGCTTATCGACGCGGTTCGTTGGTGCTCAAATCCTGAAGCAGGGCCAGTGCGAACACCACATGCACCACTCTTGATGCCATCTCGTTTTGAACCGACAATGCTAGGGTTGTTGTTGTTGCTGTTGTTTCAAAGGTTAGTGAGAACAGAGAAAAGGGCCAGGAAGGGGCCCTGGGTGGGTGGAAGGGGGGCTGCTGTACCCTGGCCTGCAGGGGGGTGGGGGGAGGGAAGGGAGGGGGCATGGGGCGCACGCACATAGGTACACCACCAGCCATTGAGCGCTTTCTGCAAAGCAAAAAACAAATATAAGAGAAGGAACGATGCGAGCGAAAATGGCAGCCCCTTCTTGTTGCGCCCCTTCTCCCTTCTACCCGACCTGAAGACATGCCGCACTGCACTGCACTGCACTACACTGCAGGATCACGCAAGCCCTCCCGAGACACCCCCTACCCACCCCACCAGACACCCCACGCTGCACAAGGCCCAATGCCACACCCACAAGGTGCCTCGCCAAGCTCTGCCTTGGAGGAGGCTGATCCTTGGAGGAAATGCCTCCAAAAGCACGCCAGTGTGACACCCTCTTATTTCGTTCGGCATTCACGCGAGGCAGGGTGGTGGGTGGTTGTGGCGAGGATTATTGCTGCAGCGGGGAGCGTCAAAGCTGCATCTGTTGTTTGTCCTTCTTTGCCTTTTGCGCCTGGGAAAGGGCGTCGAGGGACCGGAGGATTTCGTCCTTGTTGGTCTCGAGGACCATCCCGCCCATGATGATCTCGTCAAGGATGTAGTGGACGCGGTCGGAGTGGAAGATCAAGTCCAGCTCGCAGACATCCTCGAAGCAGCGGTCAAGCGTCTCAACGAACACCTGCACCAGGTCCAGGATGGCGAGCTCGCTTTCGCTGTCATCCACAACGAACTGTAGAGTGGGGTGTGGTGGGGGTGGGGGTGGGTATGTGTCTGTCAAAGCACCCCAAGCACAACACACTACGCAGGACAGGCACACAACAGATACCGTGTGTGGCATGAAGGCGGCGCCGGGCCTTTTTTTGCATACCACGAAGTAAAGTGTCGCGTAGTGGCGGTAAATCAGCTTTGTGTCGCTTCCGGGCCACTTCGGGAGCTGCGCAAAGTTGCAGAGATCATCGGATCGTTTGCTCACCACCCTGTAGACGTCTGACACGAGTTGCTGTAGTGCAGGGGAGGGGGGGATGTGTGTTTGCTGTGGGTCTTGGCCATCCGTTCCCAAAAGTAGTATCACTGTGATACTGTGATGTTGTTCTCTGTTATGCCTTGGCGACTATCAAACTGTGCCAGGATCGCAGACTTTGCCACAGCACAGACTGATCATCATACCCCTGTCAGGGGCGAACTGTGTGGCAGGACCTGCCGTCCCGACATTCCTGCGAATGCCAAGGGCACCCTGCAAAATCGAAATGCTCGGACATGCATTTGCCACAGGCCGCCTGGCTGCCTCTCTCGACTGGCTTGCAATACACCGTTCAAGGAGCAGTGCTGGAGTCATACCTGCTGGATGTCGTAACTCACATTGTCATAAAACTTCAGCAGCCTCGTCTTGCCATGGTTGTTAACGATCAGCACACCTGTGTTCAGAGACAAACGGTGCGAGCGGTGCACAGTGGGCCACATATCAGCACTAGCTGATACACCAACAGGAACTGCAGGAGGTTGTCCCTTCGCGGGCACAACGAGTCGCAATAGGGACATACCTTTGATCATTTCAGACGAACCACGGCCCGACAGACACACACGCCCCCCAAACGGTGTGTCCTGGATGGTGGTGGTGGTGTCTTGAAGTGGTACACAACTTTACTTCTACGTGATGGGTCATCCTTTCGCTTCACGGCAGAAAATGGGTTTCGCGGTGGTGCAAAATCGAGGCGCGAGCAGGAGGGTGGGGAGGGGTAAAGAAGAATCCGGCGTACGTGTTGTGTTCGCTTTGCGCAACAAGAAGAGGGGCGCTAATCTGCAGAAGGAAGGTGAATGCACTGATAAGGCAGAGAAAGCAGGGATAAGATACAGAGAGAACACGCCCCCACATTGCTGCCACATGCCGCAGCTAATTTGTAGGCCAAACACACTCCTCACCCGAGCGGGTGATTTGCGCGTTGTCCCAAACAGTGCAGAAGGGGGTAAGAAGTCGAGCGTAGATCGTGGCGGTGGGGGAAAAAGGATGAGCTCAGACCCGCTTGGCGATCCATACATCACGTACCCCCCCCCCCTCTCCCCCGCCGCGCCCCCTCGTCTTATTCACACAGAACAAGACCCTTGACAGGCTTGTCACGAGCGAAAAAGAGAGTTAGCGCTTCAAACACAATCTGCCGTGCCTTGTTTTGCTTTGACCGTGCGCACATTCACGCCAACCCTTTTCAATGATCAGAATCATCAGGCAAAACACGTGAGGACTTGTTTACCCTAGGTATGGCGCACAAACAAAACGTAGCGGCTGCAGTAGAACAGACATACAGAGCATCTGACCGAGATACACACTCCACGGTTCCGAATTGACGAAAGAAAAGGGTCTAATTGCTGACCACCACATGCGAGAGCGTGTCAAATCATTCGAGCCATTCGGGACAACCCCACCAATCCCTCTACGTCTTCTCACCACCTCAGCCCACTGCACCGACACCACCAAAGCTTGGGGTGTGCTGTGCAGATGGAGACCGGGCGGAGATGCCAACATATCACGAGGGGTGGGGGTAGTGAAATCGAAGTATGAAGGGAGCACAAGAATGAGCACCCTTCACTCGTTATATGCAGGTTGTGTCTGTCAAAAGGGGGTAGGGGGGGGGGGGGGGGTCCATTTCTGACGATTCTGCCTCCCAAGCCAAGACCCCCCACTCCACCCCTCTCCTGCGGGGGGGCACCCCTCTATCGATCTACTCGCTACTTGTCAATGAAGAACGTCGAGAATTCGAAATTGCTGCGCGGATCATAGGCGGAAGTGACCCCGTCGACACGGGACTTCGGGCTGCCCGTCTGGCTGCACCACAGCTCGAGCTGCTGAAGGCGCCCCTTGTCAGAGCTCTCTGCGATCACCTCGACGGTGCCGTCGCGAAGGTTGCGCACCAAGCCAACAATGCCCCCGATGTTGGTCGCAGAGATCTTCGTGTGCTTCCTGAAGAACACGCCCTGTACCTTCCCGCGCACTATTATGTGGCATCGCAGCACCCCGGCATCGGACATGGTGACAGGTTAAGTTATCACCGCACAACCTGCACCACAGTGGGTGTGGGTGCGCACAGCGCCAGACGTGCACACTCTCAGAGGGGAGAGGGTGGTGGTGGTGGTGTGCGCAGTCATGGGAGGGGCTGGGCGTCTCCATCACAGCAAAACAAGCTCCCAAGAGAGGTGCTCTCGAGAAGTGGTTGGGAGGTGTGTGGGCATTGCCAAGGGTGGCATTGCTCAGTGCGACGGTTTGGGGAAGTGAGCCCCAGGTGCCCAGGCAGTGGTTTGCTGGTGTGCAGCGCACCAAATTATAAAAAGCGTATCAGTTCTCGTGAGTTCGTCTCTCGTGGACTTTCTGTACGATGTGGGTCCGCTAATCCAACACAGCAAACGATAAAAGCGCGACTTTGAGTGATGTGGAGGCAACGCAGCTGCAAACAACAGGAGAAGGGGGTGTGGGGTGGGTGGGTGTGGGGCAGCGTCCAGAGTCGAGCATCTTCGCGTTAGCGGCAACAACAATACCTTGGCAATGGACGCACATGCAGCGACACATGCCGGTACCCAGCAGGCGCACATCCTGCCGGGTGTCAGAAAGAGCGTCCCTGCCGTATGAGTCACCAAGCGGGCCTTGCCAGAGCTCGCCAGTGCAGCAGGGCGGGTTCGGGATGGATACATGCAGCTTGAAGGAAGAAGGGCAAGTGTTGAATGGTTCTCTCCTCGTGCAAGCAGGAACCAGACACAAGCATTCGCCAGTTTGTTGTCCCGAAGCGGGATGCGGGTGAGACGGTATCGTGATGTGGGGTGGGTGGGTGGGGCACATGCAAGAGAGGCTGCAATGCAGACCTGCTGGGTTGCCGTGTGGGCGCCTTCGGGTGGGACAACGTTGGCAGTATGTCCGCAGATGGCGATCAAGGCATGACAATGATTGTGTTAATGGGGATGCGAATGGGGATGCGAATGAACCAACGCACCGATGAACCGATCGCGGCAGGACAAAGGCGTTGGGCTGTTGCGAATGCGGCAGATACGGCCTGAGGTACAGGTCTACCACACAGCAACCCGACCTGCACACCTGTGCACCCGCACCGCATCCGCAGAACAGGGCGAACACACTAGCACGCACACAGACGCAGGCAAGCCCGCAGACGCACAATTACACACTAGAAGTGAATCAGTGCAACAACAGATTCCTTGAGATCCGCAGGCCCTGAAGAAGAAACATAAAAAGTTGAGTTGAAGGGATTTGCTGATAGTTGCATGATGATGCCATCAGGCATGATACGGTCACCACCCCACTGTAAGACAGCCCAAGCGGCACATGTTCTGGAGAGGCGGGTCGTGCTGCCTGCCACAGGCAGGGTGCGGCAGGCAGCCTCACGCCCTTGGGGTGTCAGCCAGTGGGACGGCGTCCTCTGTTGCCTGTGCCCCTTTCAGCATGCACCAACTGGGGCAAGGAAGGGGACGCGCAAACAGGCCGGTTCCTGTGCAAGAGCAGCAGTACAGCACCACACGCGCAAACATAAGAAGGGGTGACATAGCACAGACCTTGTGTCTGGCTGTAGGGTGTTTGAAGACGGGAAATATGTACTGATGGAAGTGTGGGTGTAATACAGGACCTTGCGCCTGCACACACAGACGTGCTTCCGCTGGATGTGGTGCCTTTCAAAGGACAGACGATACCCAGAGACACACGCACGTGAACTGTCGTTAGATAGTTACACGCACCGAGCAGCTGCTCGCAATGCGACCCTGCAGAGACACACACACACACAGAGGACACAGGGACGACTGAAGAGTAACTCACAGACCCTGCCACCCACAGCACCGTAGCGGGTGGGGTCACGGACATGCGTATCTTCAGTGTCCAAAATCGGCACCCCACAATAAAGGGGGACCAAAGGCGCGGCGTACACGGTGCACGCTGCGCAGTGCACGGTGGTGCGGAAGCTGCCTAGATGATGAGCTCCACACCGGGGTGGTTGTCGGGGCACTTGTTGTAGCAGCACGGCTGCCCGGCCCCCGTCTTGCCGCACGACCCTGCCTGCGACAGCACACTGGCGGGGCACTGCTGCTCGTCGCGCCCCGTTGTCGTGCACCACTTCATCGTGAAGGACTTCCGGGCACCAAGCTTCGGGTCGTACGTCAGCTGTGGCAGGGCGGGTGCGTGGCGGGGTCAATGTGGGGAATGTGCAGCACAGAAAGGCGTCCCGCACTTGGCGTGCTGGCAGATGCACGCACACAGTCCCACCATCAATCAACATACCTCCACGAAGTGGGCGTGTGCGCTGTCAGTGGACGACATCTTCCGCAGCACCTTCAGCTTCCCTGTCTTCAGGTCCTGCATCTCGCGCGGGCTGACGGAGATCTGTGCAGGTGCGTGGTGGTGACGACATGGGACTCAACGAAGCCAGGTATCAAGCAACAATCACCACGCCATGGCCACGCAGCGACCCCGCATACCTTGTGGTCGTGACCCTGCCCAGACAACAGCCTCAACTCAGACCCGTACGCCGTGGCACGCGTCTCTGCAATGATGTCGCGCACCTCCTGCGACGTCTCCTTGCCCATCAGCAGCTCCTGGATCGCCTTCGCCTCCTTCCAGGTGGCCGAACCCGCCTCGTGCACAGGCATGATGGGGTAGCGCTGCCGCACGTTCCCCACCCCCTCGATCTCAGGGAACAGGATCCAGTGCCCGGATGCCCGCACCTGGTGGTGGTGGTGGTAGTGGTGGGATGCATAGGCAAACGATGATGATTGCCTTGACTCCCTTCGTGGGTGAGAAACTCGAGGACTTGAGTCCAGCCTGAGGGGGAGACCACAGCAAAGCCATACCTTCTGCACAGTGCCCGACTGGTCCTTCACAAAGGTCACACCGCCAGACGTGTCCGCAGGGTCCACATCCTTGTTGTCCTTGAAGAAGGAGGCAGGGGTGCGGAAGAAGACGTCGTTGCGCGAACCGTCGTATGCTGTGCCAGCAGTTGCCCCGTTGGCCCCGCCCGCCAGCACCTTGTCGAATCCGGGGGTGCCCCGCGCGTAGTGCTGGATGTTGTAGGGGTTCCAGTTCGTCAGCGGGGTGGTGTACACAATCTCCAGCGGCATCGCGTACGACCACCGCTGCGCCCAGCACTTCTTGTACCTGCACTCGTTCATCTCGGCGTTCCACACGCACTTCCCACCGGAAGCACCGCCGTCCATGTCGGACTGTGCCCACGGCTTGTGGGCGAAGCACGCAAACTTCCCCTTCACAGCCTTGCACTCCTCCAGACGCTTCTTGTCCGTCGCAGAAGCATACTCGTTGTACGTGTAGTCGATGCACGCCTCCTGCGGGCTCACCTTCGGGTGTGTCGTCTGTGCCGCAAACAGGTAGTCGTTGAAGCCGCGCTTCTTCGTGGTCCGCCCCATTGCGTCCTTCTTCATCATCGAGTAGTACCGCGTGTACCGTGCCGTGTTCAGCACACCGCTCCCGTCGTACACAGCACACATCGGCCCCATCGACTGGTCCTGCAGGGGTGTCGCCTTCGGGCCGTCGAATCCAGGCACCTGCTCCATCAGCTCGTCGATGTACTCGTGCGTGGTGCGCGAGTGCGGCCACGGGTCCGTCGTCTTGTACTTTGAACGCTCCGTCGGGTTCACCTCGAACAGCGCGCTGACAGTCTTCGCAAGCTGCGCACGTGTCACAGGGCGGCCAAGCGAAAACTGCAGGTGCAGGTCGTTCGCCACACGGAAGCGCTTCGTCGGCACCTTCTCCTTGATGGGAATGCAGTTGATGCGGTAGAACCACTGCCCGATGCGCGGCTCGAACACGTCACCCGCCTTCGACTTCCGCATCCCACGGAACGACGACGGGAGGAACGGCAGGTTCTCCTCGTTCGACTTCTGCCCGTTGTTGAACAGGAAGTTGACCTTGTCGTTCAGGTCCTCCCACGTGTCGGCGTCGATGTGGTGCCGGTCCGACGCGAAAGGCTCCGCCACGCTGTCCCCCGCCTCTGACCACGTCCCCTCCAGGTAGCACAGGTTGGGCTTGAAGTACTTGTCGTAGTCCGCACGGATCGACGTGTCCTGGTTGTGGAACGCACGGAAGTACTCACGCATCTCCTTCACCTGTGCGTCAACACTCCCCGTCACGCTCGGAGGCACAGCAGGGAAGTCCAGCTCGCGAGACTTCGGCGGCCACGAGCTGATGTACTGCTTCGCCGTGAGGGTGTCGTCAGGCTGCAGCATCGAGTAGTCGTTGTGGCGTGTTGTGAACTGCACCCCGTTCAGCACAGCCCCAAACTCGCCCATCCCGATGGTGTACTTGAAGTTTGCGTGGTTGTGGATGTTGGCAGGACCCGAACCAACGAACGACTCCTGGTAGTACGCGTCCGTCCCCTGCTCCTGCGACCGCGTCACCGTCAGACCGCTGTTGCCCTGTGCACGCACACGCTGCTGCGTGCGCACCTCGTACTGGATGAGCTGCCTGCTGATGGCACCCACAGCACCCTTCAGACGCTCCACAGACTTCGAGTCGACCTGCTGCCCGCCCGACACCCCGTACTTCGACGGGTCGTACAGCGGGCAGTCCGCCAGCACCTCGGAAGTCGGGTCCAGCACAATCACCACCACCTTCGCAGCGCGCCCCCAGTCGGGTGTCTTCCCAGGGTGTGCACCCTGCTGCGCAGGCGCCCAGCAGTACTCCTTCCGGTCGTCCCCACGCGCCCCGGTGGTGTCCGACGCGAAGTAGTACTCGCCTGCCTGGGTGAGGGTGTATGTGAAGTTCGAACCTCCCGCCTCCATCGCCTCCAGGTCCAGCAGCCCAGACAGCAGCGCCGCCTTGCTGAAGTCGCACGAGTCGTAGGCCTGCTTGTTCGGCATCCGGTACACGTTGAACGCCTTCGCGTCACGGGAGAACACCATCGAGTCCCCCTTGTAGGCGTAGATGGGTGCCACAGTCATCCTGTCCGACCACACGCAGTTCGGGTTCGTCATCGACGGCATCGTCGCCATGCTGGGCACACCCTTCGACCCGGGTGGCCCGCGCGACGCCGCCGCACCTGCCACACACACATCGTCCTTGATCCATTCCTTGCGCGGGTAGCGGTACACCGGGATGTACACAGAGGTGATGTTGGGCTGCACTGCGCAGTACCCGTCCCGCCCAGGCTTCCCAGTCCCACTCGCAATCGATGCGTTCAGGCTGGCGACCATGGCCCGCAGCTCCTTCAGCTCCGCAGCCGTCCCGCCCGTCGCCGGCGGAGACGGCGGTGTGGGTGCTGTGGGTGTGCCCGTGGGGGGTGCGCTTGTGGGCGGTGCCTGTGTGGGCGGTGCTGCAGTGCGCGGCGCAGGTGTGGCAGGCGCCTTTGTGGGCGGTGCGCTTGTGCGGGGTGCGTTTGTGCGCGGCGCAGGTGTTGGCGGTGCACCTGTTGGCGGTGCAGGGGTGGCTGGTGCAGGTGTCGACGGTGTCGCAGTTGCAGGAGCGCGTGTTGCCGGAACGTTCGTCATGTTCGACCCGCACCCTGTGCACTGCCCCAGCTCCAGCACCCGCCCCTGCAGCTGCTTGTTCTGCAGCTGCAGCCCTGCAAGGGCCCGCTTCAGCTCCTGCGTCAGTGTCTCCAGAGCTGCAACACGTGCCTCGCTGACACCCGTGTTGCCGCTGCCACTGCCACTGCCGCCACTGTTGGTGGTGTTCTTGGTGCTGCTGCTGCTGCTGTCCATCTCAAACATCCTCGTCCAGCTCACACCGTTGCTCCACCGGATGGACCGCGTCCCCTCGCTGTACTGCCCGGCAAGCCCCAGCGTGCTGAAGATCCCAGCTGTCGGCGTCACGGCCACCCCCTGAACACGCGCCTTCCCGTACTTCGTCGTAAGCTCGCAGTTCGACTCCGCCACCTTCATCCAGTCGTCCGACGCCTCGCCATGCCACTTCCCTGCGAACCCGACACACGACGTCGCCGCGTCGGCGCACGCCAGCAGCGCTAGCACGCCGCACAGGCGCAGCATCATTCCCTTCGTGTGCTGTGCAGTGGTGTGAACCTGGAGATACCTGTGTGCGGTGTGAAGGTGATGCCTGCACCCACGAAACAACCTCACATCTGCGACACAACGCTGTGCTGCACCCGCTTGCAACAAAGTCTGCAACAATCAAACGCCAGGGGAGGACGGGGAGTCACGGGATGCACACCAACACCACAACAAGGCACCGCTGCCCCACCCCTGAGTCACGCATCTGCAACAACCGAGGGCCTGCACATGGCGACCCTCTGCCTTGACAGGCTTGCCGGAGCTGGAACAGTGCCCTGCATTGTGAATAGTGTCTCTCATCCCGAACAAAGGCACCGCCCTCTCTGGGACAGAAGAGCAACACAAGGCACACAAGGGAACGAGGCATCGTACACCATGCGGCCAGAACAGGAAGCTCTAGACCGCATTCTGCCTCTCTCTGAGACACATCTCTCCTTGTCGTGACCTCTTATCGCTGCCCGTGGCACAAGGCAACACAAACGTCCTTGAACAGGACACGGGACGCTGATGCAACAGCCACTGAACCCGCCCACGAATCCCATCATTTCTTGTGGGGCTGCGCCGCGGTACCGTGGATCCCCGCGCCCTGCCCCTGTGGCCCGCCCTGCTCTGCAGTGTCCTCCGCCCCAGCACTGCCCCACGTGCCTGTGACGCGGCGGCCAAGAGCTGTGAAACTGGATGAATCGCAAGAGCGAAGGAGGCTGAAACAAAGGGTTTTCGCTCAGAAGCGCAGAATAATTGAGTGTATTGAACAGAACATTGAACAGAACAGACTGCCACACTGGCACAGGTCTGCGGTGTTAACGCAGGGCACGGTGACCGCTCCACCCCCCCCCTGATCCCTGATGGAATCGAATCCATAGTGTGTCCGTTGCCACCCGTTGGCAACCAGGGGGAGGGACTGCCAGGACATGCACACAAACTGACACATCACAAAGGCTAATCAAAGCCCTGTGGATGGTGAGCTGCACCAACACACACAGCAACCTATTCGTTGGGTGCAGCTTGCACAGGATGTTCTCTCCTGTATGCAGGATTGAAGAAAACCGGTGGGTGGTATGGCACCCCCGTCCCTGATAGGGTCTCTATTCACGCACACACAATGTCCCATTGCAGCACTGTTTGACTTACTCTTTAGCACACGAAGAAGCGAGGCAGTGGCAAGGCAAGATTTCGCTGCTGCATTGCTGCGGCAGTTGCAGCCACAAAAGACGATTGAACGATTTTTGAGCACATTTATGATGCGTAAAAGTGTAGGAGTGCTTCCGACGATCATGTTCCTTTTCTGTGTGTCTAACTATCTCGTGTTCACATGTGATCCACACCCACATCAAAGCAGCAGGCTCTAGGGTGGTGGAAGCGTCAACGCATCATTAAGGAAGAAGGAAGCACGGTGCTACGCTTTTGAACGGGTCAGAACGGCAGCGTGGGGGTCGGTGCGTTGACGCTTCCGCTTACACCCCTGCTGACGATGGTGTCGTGTGAGTGAGGAGCACGACAAAAGCGCGTGAAACTGGCACCCATTGAAAGACCATTGAAGCGTGCGTGGTACAGTCGTCACAATAACGGAAGGGCACAGCACCCAGGGAGGGGCACTGCACCTCAGACAGAACCGGCTGTGCCCACTGGCTGCCTGGGGACCATGCCGGTCTCGGCAGTGTCAAGTTCGAAGGGCTCAGTGGCACACTCTGCCAAGGGCAGACCGTTGAAGTCTGTGAAGTGCGCACCTTGCTTCTGGTGGCGGGATGTCAGGTACACCCCAGCAAGCACCACGCAGGCCACAGCGCTCAACACCGACACGACAATCACGAAGGGCACGACCCACGGAAGGCCGGCAGAATCGTCACCCCCTGCCGCAGCTGTCGTGTTGCCGGCGGGCCCAGGTGCCACGGTCGGGGAGGGGGGCGCAGGCGTGTCAGGTGCAGCGGATGCCTGCGGCAGGGGGGCAGCTGTGGCGGGGCTGTCGGTCTGCGGCTGTGGTGTTGACACGGGTGCAGGTGGTGTGTCTGTGCCGGACAACCCTGTGGAGGGCGCAGGTGTGGTAGGCACAGTAGACGGTGCGGCAGTCAGCGGAGGTGGTGCATCCGTGCTGGGCGGCCCTGTGTAAGGCTCAGGTATCGGGGAGGCAGTATGGGGTGCGTCCGTGCTCATCCCCGTAGAGGGTGCAGGTGTTGTAGGTGCAGCAGTGCGCGGTGCGGGTGCAGCTGTGTCGGTCTGCGGCTGTGGTGTTGACACGGGTGCCGGTGTTCTGTCCGTCCCAGGCACCCGTGTGGAGGGCGCAGGTGTTGTAGGTGCAGCAGTACGCGGTGTGGGCGTGGCAGGTGTGTCGGTCTGCGGTTGTGGTGTCGGGGGGGCCTGTGCTGCCTCCTGGTAGACACGCACGTAGTCCACCTCGTACTGCACAGGGAAGATGCTGTCGTCGACACCGTGCAGGCCGCCCCAGACACCCCCGACAGCCAGGTTCAGCAGCAGGTAGAACTCACCGTCGAAGGGCCACGTCGTGGTGTCGGCATTCGGCGCCTTCTGGTACACCGCGTACCGTGTGCTGTCGATGAACCACTCGATGCTGCTCGCGTTCCACACGACGGTGTAGGTGTAGAACTGCGACGTCACGTTCGCCGTGTCAAGAGCGGTTCTGCACCGCGAGTTGGCAGGCCACGCAACAGTCGCACAGTCGGTGGTCCCCTGGCCTCCAAAGCCCGCGGAGGTGTGCACGGTCCCGTGCACCAACCCAGGCTCGTACCCCACGTGCTCCATGATGTCAATCTCGCCGCTCGCAGGCCAGCCCTGCGTGTCGTCTGTCGGCAGCATCCAGATGGCGGGCCACGTCCCTGTCCCGGCAGGCAGCTTGGCACGCACCTCCACACGCCCGTACCTCCAGTCCCCCTTCGTGTGTGTCTTGATGCGCCCGCTGTCGTACCCGCCCCACCCGCCCGTCGTCCGGCTGGCGGTAATGACGAGGCGCCCGCCACGCACCGCCACACCGCCCTCCGAGTACGCCTGCAGCTCCTGGTTGCCCCACCCGTCGTTGTTCCCGCCCATCCCCGTCTCGTACGTCCACTTCGACGTGTCCAGCGCACTGCCGTCGAACTCGTCGCTCCATACAAGCCGCATCGTGTTGGGAGGCAGCCCGTCCGTGGGCGTGGGCGGTGCTGCACACGCCCCGCAGTCTGCAGGGAACTCGGCTGCAACCTGCTCCATCGCCTCAATCAGGCTCTTCCCGTTGTTGTCAGCGACGTACTGGATCCGGCTCCCGCACGGGTAGCAGTCGCTGCCCATGCACGCATCGGTGTCCCACACAGCAGCGCACGCTGCAGGCGTCCCGGCAGGCTGTGCCACACACGCCCCGAGCACCGACACACAGACAAGCACACGCATCGCAGCACCTCCTGCCTGCTGGGCGGTGGGGTGACAACACGAACAACACGAGGCACGGCACACGGGCAGGCGACACGGAACCAAGCAGAGCAAGGGAAGGGGCCAAGCCATCTCACAGCAGCACCATGCACACGGCCCTCTCTACGCTGCGTAGGTGCATCCTCTTCCTGTGCTCGCTGTGCATGCCGCCACCCACACAGGGTGCGGCACTCACAGGGCGGGTGTCCAGCACGAATACCCCCCGGCACACACCACTCAGGCATCAGTAAGAGATCAGGCATGGGCACGAAAGAAGACACGCTGCAAGCCCGAAGATTCAGAATGATTGTGCTCATTGAATGTTCGCCCCCCACCCACACCTGCCTGCACCCTGTCCCCATTGTCGCGAGTAGCAAGTGTGTGAAGGGCGTGGAGGCAGACGAATAATGTCGAACTGTCTCGGTTCCCCGCTGCGGGCAGCGGTCGGCCCTGCACCGCCTCCCCCACCCCCACCCTTCCAGCTTTGGCAGCCAAAAATTGCAAGCAAGAAAGTTCGAACGATGATACCACACACAGGCATCACTGCTGATGATGTGAGGTGGGGGGCTAAGGGTTCAAGTGGAGTGGAGGGGGGGTGAGCACGAAGAAATACAGAGTGGCAGGACAACAAGAAAAGTAAAGTGTTCGACTGGGTCAGTCGGGGAGGAGGGGAGGGTGATTCTCTGCCGCGGGAAGGGTGTTTACCTTTGGCAACGTTTTGGCATCTCTTTTCTCTCCTCGTATTGTTAGGTTTTGGATGGAGCGAACTGGCATCGCACAGTGTGCCCCCCCACAGAGGACTCCACAACGTGAGAACCGTGCATCCGCTCTCCCTCTCTCTCTCAGCCAAAAACGCCGCCGTTTTTTGAACGGTTTGATTTGGAAACGCTCCAAGAAAATTTCCAACACCACGCCATTTCTTCGGCAGCTGAGACACACCATCACATCCCACCCTCCCCCCGCCAAAATACAAAAATTGGGAACGTGTTGGTGGAAACCCAGCCTGTTCCCTGGGCTATGCACTCACACATACACGCACAGTACACTAACCTGAGGGGTCGCCACAGGAGAGGCAGATAAGAGCTGAATGTGGGTGTGGCTGGGGTGCCTGCCCCACTGACATCCTCTTGGGCCTGTATTGTCGTGTGTGTTCCGTGTTCCGATTCGTCGCATAAAACAAATGTTGTGTTGGGCAGAATTTCAAATCGAGAGAAGCGTGCGTGTGTGGTGACGGTCAGACTCTCGGGGCGTCTCTTGCACAACAAACAAGGTTGGATTGCTGCTTGCCAGAAGAATCCACACAGGTTTCTTCTCCGTATAATTTTGCTGCCCCTGAAGAGTCCGCGTGTCGTCCTCCTTAGCGTGACGTCGTACTTCTGTGACGTAGTTCTACAGTAGTTGTAACACGGTTGGTTGTTTTTCAGGGGCACCACAACATAAGGCAATGTCGATGTGGGAGGGCAGCAAGGCCCACGCTCTGAGCAACACACAGTTCCATCTCCGCACCGCACATGCGCATGCATGCCTTCCGTGTAAAAAGACAGGATTTCATCAGATATTCCCTTGTTTGTTTTCTTGGATCCCGAAGGGAATCCTTCGCTGTCGGAAAGATAGCAGGCCCCATACCCTGTACCCACCTGTGACTTCCAGGGATCGGGGCGGGAGCAGACGCAGAGGGGGCAGCATGGGTGTGGATAAGGCAAACAATGGCACGCACACCGTGGTGTGGGGTAGTGTAGGCGAGTTGGGGTGGGGAAGGAGGGGAGGTGATGGAGATGTGCCAGGGGGCGTGTGCGTGTTGCGGAGTCGTGCAAAAATACAGCAGCAGTCTCTCGAGTCTTCCTTTCAGATGATTTTTGCATTGATCGCTTCCACCTCAACCCGTCACTCGTCACGCGTTTTTTTTTCTCGCTGGCGCTAGTGATGTCGGCTGGCAGAAAAAACACACACAAAAAACCCCCCCCCCGCGTGTCGAGTGACCTTACCTGTCTGAAGTACAGAAAATGTGTCGGGTTGGGTGGAGCATACACACACACATACACATATGTTCACACAACACAGGGCAAACCGCACAAACGTGTTCACACATCCGGCATCCTATGCGAACCACCGAGACTCTTGCCGTATTTTCTCTACCACACGGGGTGTGTTGTACCAAAAAAATGCAATCTGGTGCGAAAGGTCAAACAAAGGCAGCCGACCCACACAGCACACATGCACCCACCCCGCCCCTCGGGGTAGTGCAGTGGAAGTTGAAGGAATCACAAGGATGATCCCCCTCCACTCGTTATGCAGGTTGTGTCTGAGATCCGCTGCTCGCCACCCCGCCCCTTGCCCCAAGCGACGATCTGCTCAAAGGGGTGGCCGGGGGAGGGGGTATTGCTGGCACAGTTCCCTCCTCCATGCTTTGTTGAGTTGTGCGCACACACAGCCCCCCAGAAATACGAAGAGGAGAAGAAGGCGGGCGTTTGAATAATCAGAAGCAGCACAAACAAAAATGAGGGTGACGGTGTGGGAGGGGCGGACCTGCCGGGAAGGAGAATTGCGTTGACGCTTCCACCACCCTAGAGCCTGCTGCTTTGATGTGGGTGTGGAGCACATGTGAACACGAGATAGCTAGACACACAGAAAAGGAACAGGATCGTCGGAAGCACTCCTACACTTTTACGCATCATAAATGTGCTCAAGGGCACCGAAGCCAAGGAGGGGGGTTTGATCGTCGAGAGGGAATGGAAAAGTAAATCTCCCAGCCAAGGAGGGGGGGGGGCCGGGGGGGGGGGGGGGGTAGGGGGGGTCAAATGCCACCCTTTTATGGGAACAAACACGATTTTTCAAAAAACCGGCGCAGAGGGCCCAAAGCCCCCGTAAACCCTCCAAACCCCCCCAGATCGGTCCGGAAACCCATCGAACCCCACTTTTCCACCATTCCGGGCACCTCAGGTGCCCGAATTGGGGTACCTAAATTTTGTGCCACCGTTTGGTACCGTACAGCGCCACTGTGTGGGAGGTTGGAAAAGAAAATGCCCCAACACACCACATCTGAGGGTTGCAATGCATGTTGCTTGCCAACTACGTCATCCGGTGGGTGTCAGGCGCTATGTAGGTGGCATCAGCCAGGCCTTCGATGAGTTCTGGCTTGTATATGTACCTCCCTGCCTGCGGCACAGGCACTGCCTTTGTCCCCCACACCAGCCACAGAGAGCGTATTGTACTGGGTCCACGGTTGCTGATTCATTGTGATGCGTTGTATCCTCGAGTGAACGTCACACACTAGTGGCACCACCACCCGCCATCCGAGAGCTGTATCGACTTTGCGCGCTTCCGTTGTATTCACCTCGCCACGCATACACCGTTCAGTACCAGTGCTCTTGGGCAGGCAAAGTAGACCGCAGCAACTACCAACTCTGGCACAATGGGTACCACGACAGCGCACTTCGTGTGTTCCCGGGATGTACAGCTCGCGTTGCAACAGTCGTTGTCAACACATCCCGGTTGTGGAGCACTGCTGCACAGGAATCACACGACCATCCGGACTTGTTCCTTACCTACATGCAGCCTCACGGTGCATGGTGGCAGGGAGGTACATATACAAGCCAGAACTCATCGAAGACCTGGCTAATGCCACCTACATAGCGCCTGACACCCACCGGATGACGTGGTTGGCAAGCAACATGCATTGCAACCCTCAGATGTGGTGTGTTGGGGCATTTTCTTTTCCAACCTCCCACACAGTGGCGCTGTACGGTACCAAACGGTGTCACAAAATTTAGGTACCCCAATTCGGGCACCTGAGGTGCCCGGAATGGTGGAAAAGTGGGGTTCGATGGGTTTCCGGACCGATCTGGGGGGGTTTGGAGGGTTTACGGGGGCTTTGGGCCCTCTGCGCCGGTTTTTTGAAAAATCGTGTTTGTTCCCCCCATTTGACCCCCCCTAGGGCAGTGATGTAGAAATACGGTCGGATACGGTGATTTTTCAAAATCGGGATACGGATACGGATACGGATACGTATCCGGATACGGGATACGCTCTGCCTACCAAAGTGGACCCAGCCCAGGTAAGCTGGTGCTAGGGAATGTGGGCAGCTGCCCTTGTCGTTGGGTAACGTGCCCGTTGTGGAGCGGGCACGTTGCTCTGCTATGTCCCCTTCAGGGTGTGGTGTGCACCCTCCTCCTCATCCCCCTTGGGGGCACAGCCACGGATGATCCCAGACCCTCCCAGAAGGGGATGCAGCAGGCTCATGTCAGAGGCCAACATGCACTCAATCCGCTGCAGAACCTACACATGACCGTCTTCCGCCCATTGGCCCCCTTGACCGTCCCCTGACCGCCACGTCCACCACGAGCATTCTTGGTGCAGCATTGGTTCCAGATCCCGTCACCGTCTTCAGCACCGCCTGGCGACAGCCTTGGCGACGGCCTTCGTGTGGTGTGCCCGTCTGTACCCTAAGTACTCCCCCACCAAGTATATGGACCGTATCCTGACCGTATCCTATCGATTTCTGGAAAATTTGTGGGGGGAGGGGAGGGGGGGGGGGAAACAGAGAGGGGATGTGGGTACCTTTGTTGAGGTCGCTTTGCTGTTTGTGTGTCAGCATGAAGGCGCTAATCCTAAAGAGTAAGTCGCACGATGTTCCTTCGTTGCCCCCGCGTGTGCGACTTGCGCTACGCTCCGCCCGCCTTGGCAACTCAGAGGGGTAAAAATAAGCAGGGCAGGCAAAGAAAAGAATGAAATATTTGAAGAAAGGGAAAGAAAACCAACGAAGAACACTGTGGAATACAAACTGAGCTGAAGCTTTGGTGGCACACACGGTGGACTCCAGCCACCCTAGCGGGAGTCTGAGAGGGAGTGTGATGATGCAGTCTGTACTGGAGACTGGCGCTAGCGGGAGTCTATTTCCAGCTAATTTAGGCTAAAGGCTCCCGCTATGTTGAGACTCCCGGAAAGGGTTCCCCTATACCGGGGTCCACCGTGCACAGAACGGCACAAAAAAAGGATCGCCGGGTGACGGCGGGTTTCTTTTGTTTTGTTTGCACGGTGGACTCCAGCGGCCCTAGCGGGAGTCTGGGAGCGGGAGTCTGAGCGGGTGTCAAAGACTCCCGCTAGCGGGAGTCTATACTCCCGCTAGGGGGAGTCTGACTCCCCCTAGCGGGAGTCTTTTCACCTATTTTCATCCATTTTTCCCATGATATAGTTACAGTCTACTGGCGTGGGGGGTAAAATCATGGTGGAAGAGGGATGGGGAGGGGCTTGTTTTGCTTCTGTCAGTTTCCCCGGACTCTGGACTACCTACCTATCCTCCTGGTAGCGGCTGCACCTGCGGAGGTGAGCGGTTAGAATTTGAGGTGTCAAAGTGCGGCCATCGCCTGTCGTAGTTGTGTTACACCTTGGGCAAGACAAGCCATCCTGCAGGCCTCATCTTCTTCGTCAGAACTGTCATCCCCCTCCTGCTGTGCGCGTTGGTCAAGCGTGCTCAAAGTCGCCTCGGATGACACGAATGGTGTGAAAGTCGCCCCCAGCGGGATTGGCATTTTGCACAAGCAGAGCGATAATTTGCGGTGTCCTTCGGGGAACCGGGACAGGAAGTAGGGCGCGCTGATGGGTTCAACGAAGTCCTGTGTGTTGCAGTGCACAAACCCCTTCTGCAGCTGTGTCAACTGTGTGCAAAGAACATACACAGCCAATCTATGAGCGTGTCGGGTGTGCAGACACGGACACAGAATGACTTCTCTATACCCGAGGATCCCGTCCTGCGACAGGTGCGCAACCTTCCAAGGCATGCCCGATGCGCGCCGCTTCTCTTCTGCCATCGCAAGATCTCTCTCGTAAGTTGCGGAGCTGGCGATTGTAACGGCATCTTTCTTGCGATGTCCGTTCTCTGCTTCTTCAAATTCGTCGTTGTTCTGCAGAGGCACTGCATCTTCTGGAGCCCACCAATGATGGAGACTGTGTACGTAGGCATTGCGCGTTGATCCCTTTTCGGCATGCTCCATCAACCAGTGAAATATATGCCCTGAGATCCGAGCACGCAAGAAGGGAATCCGGGCTGACTCATCCTTGCATCCCCAGAAGTGCCAGGGGATGTCTGCATACCGGAAATGCATGAGGTCTGCAAGGGAGACAAAGAGGTAGCGGAACAAGCCCTTGTAGGTGTGTCCTGTGACAGGCAAGCACGACCTTCCGGAACTGAGCACCTGTCCCATTCTGCGACACATTCAGTGCAAGGTTTGTACAGGTCTTGTCGAATATTTTTTTGTTGTCTCATCCAGTACCCTGATCAGCCGCATGGCGAGCCCCTTGCAGTCATGGAGTGCTGGGGTGACGTAGCGGGCATTGGGAAGCACACCTGCCAAGAGGGAGGGGTAGCCAGCCTCTTTTATCTCAGAGAGAGTCAGGTGTGGGTATCGATGCACCTGTTGATACCAGCGTTCTTCTGGGATGTCGCACAGTGAGCATCGGTGCCCTCGCCCCCCGCATCGCCTCATTGTTGCCCACTGCTGATCTATACTCCCGCTAGCGGGAGTTGGACTCCCCCTAGTTGAGACTCCCGAAAAGGGTTAAACCCGGTAGTGGTACCCTACCCCCGCTGGAGTCCACCGTGCAAGGCCGGATCAGCCCACGGGTGGGTTTGAGGAAGAAATCTGGGGGGGCAAATTTTGCTGCGACTTCCGGTTTCACCCGGCCGAACTCCAGCATCTATCCAGACCCACGGTGCCAAGCCGTTCGCCCGTGTCGCGATCATTCGCGGCTTCAGGCTGCCCCCGACGACACGTTTGTATCCTGCACCTTGCCATACTTCGCCTCCACCTTGTATATGACGGAGAGCGCCCTCCTTCCGCATCGTTGCGACTTCCCTGACAGCAAACTTATCCATGTCAGGGAAGACATGGCGATGATTGCGTTGGCCACCTGGGTGCTGTGCTTGTGGAGCTCCTTGCTCAACACCGTTGCTAGGAGCCTTCTAATGGATCCCAGTGTCAGCACACTGCCCCCTTTTTTAACAGGGAAGGCCGTGCAAAAATCATGCACAATGTTCGTCGCCTCCGCAGCCTCGGGACTCTCTGCGCTCTTCTTCTTCTTAATCGACTTTGCCGCCGGCTTCGCTGCCGGCTTCGTTGTCGTCTTCCCCATTTTTGTGAATCAGGTCTGCGAGCTGGGATGGGTGGAAACGTCCGTTTCGTTTGGTGTGGCTGTACTTCAGTGACGAGTGCCACATTGCATAGGTATCATGGGAAAAATGAGTGAAAATAGGTGAAAAGACTCCCGCTAGGGGGAGTCAGACTCCCGCTAGCGGGAGTATAGACTCCCGCTAGCGGGAGTTGGACTCCCCCTAGTTGAGACTCCCGAAAAGGGTTACCCTACCCCCGCTGGAGCCCACCGTGTGTGCAACCGGTATAAAAACACACCATCGAAATTGCACATCACGATGAAGCCACCCACCCCACCCCGACCCCCTCTTTCTGAGGAGCCTCCTGCAATACACCTGATTACGATGTCACACAGTAAAGGAGACGAATAGGCAGCACGCGGGTCGGGGTGGGGGGGGAATCGGCGGCTGGCCTTCACGCCAGTTTGCAAAAAAGGGCGGGGGGGTAATTTGTTCTCCGAAACTGGTGTGGTCATATAGGGTTCTGTGCCAGATCTGTGCCAGGTCTGTGCCAGATCTGGGAGGTTCCATGATCACACCAGAAACCCGTTCTTTCTCACCTCACGATTCATCCAGACACCGCGGCCTGGCTCTTGTCTTTGCATGCCTCACGGCACTACTCCAATCGTGCAGAACACCGCCGCCCATTTGGAAAAGGCATCTCAAGGCGAGGGGCGTCAGATCTCGAAGGAGCGCACCCTCACAGGAATCTTCTTAGGTGCGGGTGGGGACACGGGCAAGGTCACCGACAGCGACATGCCCATCAGGGAGGGCGCGACTGCCGCGTGTGACACTGTGGCAGGCGGCAGGTCTGCAACCTGCAACAGGGAACGCTGGCAGCGATCCCCTGCGCCACCCTGCATTGGCTGCTCAGCGGCCTGGCTCTGTTGAGGGCTCAGGAGGGGCTCTGCCTTTTCCGCGTCGGGCTCGGTGTGGCCCCGGGAAAAAGATTTGACAAAGACGGTGCCGACGAAGAGCATGCTCACCAATACGGCACCCGTGACAGCGGCGAGCACGACATGGCGTGTGGTGTGTTTGTCCTGCGATCCGCCAGCGTCTGTCTTTTGAGACACGGCTGCCCTCGACTTTTTCTGAGGCGGCGGCACAGGGGCAGGCGTCGGCTTGGGTGCCGCAGTGTCCTTTGCAGGCACAGCCACTGCAGGCTGGGAAGGCACGGCTGTCCGTGGCACGATGGTGGGTGGCGTGCCCGTCGATGCAGGGAGGGTCTGCGTCGCAGGCACAGGCGACCCTGACTGAGGTGCAGCAGTCATGGCAGGAGGCGCGCCTGTCAGGAGGGCAGTCGGTTCTGATGTGACAGGGCTGAGCGTGGGTGCAGCTGTCAGGGCAGGTGTGGGTGTCGGTGTGGGTGCAGCATGAGCTGTTGCGGGCGGCGCTGTTGCTGGTGCGGCGGTGCCAAGGCTGGGTGCCGCAGGCGCGTTGGTCTGTGGCTGTGCGGTCGTCGGGACCGCTGTGGGTGCAAGGGGGCTGCGTGTGGGTGCTGCTGTGGGCACGGGTGTGGGCGGCAAGGGGGTGCCAGGTGTGCCGGTGTGTGCGGTGGAAGGTGCGTCTGTCCCAGGCAGCCCTGTGGAGGGCGCAGGTGTTGTAGGTGCAGCAGTGCGCGGTGCGGGTGCAGCTGTGTCGGTTTGCGGCTGTGGTGTTGACACGGGTGCCGGTGTTCTGTCCGTCCCAGGCACCCGTGTGGAGGGCGCAGGTGTTGTAGGTGCAGCAGTGCGCGGTGCGGGTGTGGCAGGTGTGTCGGTCTGCGGCTGTGGTGTCGGGGGAACCTGTGTTGCAGGTGCAGATGTTATGTCCGTGGTGGGTACCCCTGTGGAGGGTGCAGGTGTTGTAGGTGCAGCAGTGCGCGGTGCGGGTGTGGCAGGTGTGTCGGTCTGCGGCTGTGGTGTCGGGGGAACCTGTGTTGCAGGTGCAGATGTTATGTCCGTGGTGGGTACCCCTGTGGAGGGTGCAGGTGTTGTAGGCGCAGCAGTGCGCGGTGTGGGCGTGGCAGGCGTGTCGGTCTGCGGCTGTGGTGTCGGGGGGGCCTGTGTTGCAGGTGCAGATGTTATGTCCGTGGTGGGTACCCCTGTGGAGGGCGCAGGTGTTGTAGGCGCAGCAGTGCGCGGTGTGGGCGTGGCAGGCGTGTCGGTCTGCGGCTGTGGTGTCGGGGGGGCCTGTGTTGCAGGTGCAGATGTTATGTCCGTGGTGGGTACCCCTGTGGAGGGCGCAGGTGTTGTAGGCGCAGCAGTGCGCGGTGTGGGCGTGGCAGGCGTGTCGGTCTGCGGCTGTGGTGTCGGGGGGGCCTGTGTTGCAGGTGCAGATGTTATGTCCGTGGTGGGTACCCCTGTGGAGGGTGCAGGTGTTGTAGGCGCAGCAGTGCGCGGTGTGGGCGTGGCAGGCGTGTCGGTCTGCGGCTGTGGTGTCGGGGGGGCCTGTGTTGCAGGTGCAGATGTTATGTCCGTGGTGGGTACCCCTGTGGAGGGCGCAGGTGTTGTAGGCGCAGCAGTGCGCGGTGTGGGCGTGGCAGGCGTGTCGGTCTGCGGCTGTGGTGTCGGGGGGGCCTGTGTTGCAGGTGCAGATGTTATGTCCGTGGTGGGTACCCCTGTGGAGGGCGCAGGTGTTGTAGGCGCAGCAGTGCGCGGTGTGGGCGTGGCAGGCGTGTCGGTCTGCGGCTGTGGTGTCGGGGGGGCCTGTGTTGCAGGTGCAGATGTTATGTCCGTGGTGGGTACCCCTGTGGAGGGTGCAGGTGTTGTAGGCGCAGCAGTGCGCGGTGTGGGCGTGGCAGGCGTGTCGGTCTGCGGCTGTGGTGTCGGGGGGGCCTGTGTTGCAGGTGCAGATGTTATGTCCGTGGTGGGTACCCCTGTGGAGGGTGCAGGTGTTGTAGGTGCAGCAGTGCGCGGTGCGGGTGTGGCAGGTGTGTCGGTCTGCGGCTGTGGTGTCGGGGGAACCTGTGTTGCAGGTGCAGATGTTATGTCCGTGGTGGGTACCCCTGTGGAGGGTGCAGGTGCTGTAGGCGCAGCAGTGCGCGGTGTGGGCGTGGCAGGCGTGTCGGTCTGCGGCTGTGGTGTCGGGGGGGCCTGTGTTGCAGGTGCAGATGTTATGTCCGTGGTGGGTACCCCTGTGGAGGGTGCAGGTGTTGTAGGCGCAGCAGTGCGCGGTGTGGGCGTGGCAGGCGTGTCGGTCTGCGGCTGTGGTGTCGGGGGGGCCTGTGTTGCAGGTGCAGATGTTATGTCCGTGGTGGGTACCCCTGTGGAGGGTGCAGGTGTTGTAGGCGCAGCAGTACGCGGTGTGGGCGTGGCAGGCGTGTCGGTCTGCGGCTGTGGTGTCAGTGGTGCGTCTGTGCTAGGCGCCCCTGTGCGGGGCGCAGGTGCAGCAGTGCGCGGTGAGGGTGTGGCAGGTGTGTCGGTCTGCGGCTGCGGCGTCGGCACGGGTGCAGGTGCGTCTGTGCTGGGCACCCCTGTGAAAGGCGCACGTGTCAGCGGGGCAGCGGTTGGCGGTGCGTCCGTCCCAGGCATCCCTGTGGGCACAGCGGTACGTGGCGTGGGTGTGGCAGGTGTGTCGGTCTGCGGCTGTGGTGTCGGCACAGGCGCAGCAGTACGCAGCGTGGATGTGGCAGGTGCATCAGTCTGAGGCTGCGGTGTCGGGGGTGCCTGCGTTGCGTCTGCGGGCGAGGGTGGTGCACACGCCCCACAGTCGGCAGGGAACTCATCCGCAACCTGCTTCATCGCACCCGACACAGACGCACCCATGCTGATGGCAGACAGGACGCGCGCACCACATGTGAAACAGGTTATGTCGCAGGACAGCGTCGTCCACAAGGCCAAGCACGAGTTACTCACACCTGCCGGCTGGGCTGCTGCTGCTGTGCACAGGACTAAGAGGCACCATCCCCGCATCACCCACACTGTGCACCTGCAGGGAAGTGTGTCGGGAACCCCGTGAGTGTAAGCGGTGTGAGGGCACGACGTGAACAGGTCTGTGATGCTGTTCTGATAAGACTGCGTGTGTGGTGCAAACCCGCAAACCCACAGCGTGCTATCACAATAGGTCAAGCTGGGGTCCTCAGGGAAGGTCTGAGGGGGTGGGGAAGGGGGTCCGGGGAAGGGCGAGGGTTGTGTGGTATCGCATGCGGCCCGTCCTGTGCCTCAGGTGAGATGTCACTCTGAGAGGCGGCACGGCGTCAAAAAATCCCAGATCGCTTGCCCACCCTGGGTTCGATTGCTTCCTTCAATGCGATGGGCAATTGACTGACGGTACAAGAGATTTGAGCCATACGCACGTACCGCACGAGCGGCGTGTACACCCACGTCACGTTCGGCTGGACGGAGCAGTACGGTGTGCCCTGCACGTTCGCCACAGACTCGTTGACCTGCATGATCAGGTCGCGCAGCTCCTGCAGCTCGGCACTGCCTGCTGCAGGGCCGGGAGGTGTCGGCGGTGTGGGTGTCGAAGGCGCAGGTGTCGGCGGTGTGGGTGTCGGTGGCGCGGGTGTCGCCGGGAGTGCCGTGCTGCCAGGAGGCACCGGTGTCTGCTGAGGCGGGGTGCCCGTCGCCGGCGCGCTTGTCGCTGGCGGCGCAGCCGTCCCTCCCGTCAGGGGGCACCCAGAGCAGGTCCCCACCGACACGACCTGCGATCCGACGGTGTCCAACCGTGACCGCAGCTCCTGCCGCCACCCCTGTTGCAGGGATCCTGCGCACGCTGGGCATCACAGGGAAGTACTCCGACGCTGTGGACGAGATCAAGTGGAGCAACGGTGTACTCTGGCGGCGGCCCTGCAACAGGGGTGGCGGCCGTGTCTGCCACACGCACCACCCCGTACTTGGTTGTCATCTCGCAGTTCGACTCAGTCACGTGCATCCAGTCATCGGACGACTCGTCAAACCACTTCCCGGCAAGGCGCGGGCACGACGCGGCTGAAGCACTGGCCAGCAGTAGCGCGAAGCACACGCTGGCGTGCAGCATCGTGTCACGTCTGCCTCGCACCTGATTGCCGAGGACGTGTGTGTGGTGTGGCCTTCCTGGTGGTGGCACGCACCACCTCCAGGCCTGTGGTGGGGGTGTGGGTCTCAGTGAGGCAATCGCTTTACTGTTGCCACACTCCCACCGCCCCCAAAGGCGATCTAAAGGGGGGCCTCTCCTGCAGGCTACCATCACAAACCCAATGGGGTGGGGGGCACAGGACCGTCCATCTTGCAGTGCACTGCAGGCGACGGGTGTGCATGATACCCTCTCTGTCTGTTGCGCCGTCCTGCCCCCAACCAACCCCCCCCCCCCCCCCCCGCCCAAGACACCATTCAGATTTGCGGAAAACCGTGCCAGTTGTGGTGGGAGCTCCCTTTCCACGGAGAACGTGTGTGCGCATGGGTCAGTGCATGAATACTGTTGTGGTGGAGGGGGGAAGGGCGAGGTACTTTACGCGTCAAGCCATCTCGCGTTCGTAACTGCACACCCATACCAAAGCAGCAGGTTCATGAGGCGGTGGAAGTGAGTCGACGCACCTAAAAGGAGAAAGGAATCCCGCTTGATGTGCCTCGGGGGTCTATCACCCCAGGGAGACGTTGCCCTGCCCTGCCGCAGTGCGGCTTCGGCAGGCGTGGCTGAAGGCACTGCTGCCGGGGTTGCCGGGGTGTGTTGCACTCCGGGGCTGCAGGACAGGGCAGAATGAAGAAAGTGCCCGCCGTCTCTCCCGCCTCTTCTTACAAAAGAGTTGCTGATGCGTTGACGCTTCCACCCCGGTACACCCCCGGTGTTGGGGGACACATTGATGCCATCGGTACCGCACTGTTGGTATGCAGTGTGCCGCTGCTCAGGCAGATGGCACTTCACGATCACAGAATAACAATAGGACGACGTACCATACTCAGAATGCAGTTCATGTTGTACATCCATCCACCCTTCATTCCTGTTGTGTTGACGCTTCCGCCGAACAGGGCCATCAATCCACCGTGCGCTCGGAGGATTTCTCCCGAAATTCCGAACATTCCCCGTTCCTTCAACGCGGAGGGTTTCATTGCGTTGTCAGCCCATTGTACAGTGTTTCGATGCCCGAAGGCTGCCACACAGGGGGGCTTTGATTTTCGTTCGAAACGGAATGAAAGGATAGATCAAAGTTCGGGGTTGGATAATTTCAATTGTTTTGGCGTAGACAGCTCAGAAGGAGAAACCTTGATCTGCTTTCCATCAGGGGATGCCGCGCCAGGTCAGGCTTGGCCTGGCACCGGCCGCACCAAATATGGTTCTTTAAAATTTCCAGGTCGAGCAATGCCATCCCAGGCTGCTAGGCCTGGAACATGGCCTGACACCAAAGGGAATGTCCCTGGGCTGGGGGAATTCGTTTCAGGCTTTTTTTTTGCACCGTGCTCGCGGAAGGCGTTCAGTACTAAAAACAGGTTGCAGTGGGAGCAATGTTTTGTTCGCCTACACTCCACGCCCCAACGTGACAGGTGACCAGAGAAGGTTGCACAACCGTGTCGCATCGCTTCGTCAATTATGTGATCTGCAGGCAGTATGTCGGAGGTATCTGACACCAGATCTGACAACAGTTCTATGATCTTCCAGATCTGCATGCAGTTGCACGTGACGGTAGTCCACTCCGGGTCGCGTGCGAGTTTGCGATACCAGAAGCTCTGATGGTTATCACGAATGTCTGCACAGGGGGGGATGAGCTGGAGATCCAGTGCTGTCCAGTCAGTTTCTGTTTGTGCGCTGGTTCGTTACCTGTGGGGTACATGGGTGAACACATGCGCTGCCAACAGTCTTCTTTGCTAGAGACCAGGAGCCTGGTTAGCGCAAAGAAGACTTGGTGTTCGCTACTGTGCGCACAAGCGGTCCTTTCTTTTTTTAAGCACACTCGTGTGAGCGGAAAGCGCCCCACCACAGCTGCAACCAAACGTGCTCTATACACTAACCCCACCCTTCATCAGGCTCAGGGTGTGATCAGTTCAGGGTTTTGTGTGTAGAAGCGTCAACGCATCAAACTATCAAGCAGGCGAGAGAATCAAGAGGGGAGCAAGAGTGACAGAAGCGGACAGAGTACGCCGAGCTGCGTGTATAGGAGAGGAACAGAACTGGCTGAGGGAGTACGCCGAGCTGCGTGCATAGGAGAGGAACAGAACGGGCTGAGGGAGTACGCCGAGCTGCGTGTATAGGAGAGGAACAGAAACTACGCCGAGCTGCGTGTATAGGAGAGAAACAGAAACTACGCCGAGCTGCGTGAATAGGAGAGGAACAGAAACTACGCCGAGCTGCGTGAATAGGAGAGGAACAGTAACTACGCCGAGCTGCGTAACAGAGAAGATGGCCACTCTGGATTGGGACACCCTGAAGGTTCCCGACCCCGCCCACCCCGACAACGAGCCAGCAGAGCGTCGCCCCGAGTGCATATTCGAAACGTGCAATACTACACACACAGCCAGGACCGCATTCAGCTGCCACGACTGCGGTGGGACCACGGTCAGGACGTGCTTGAGAGAGCACATCCCGGCGCACGTCGTCCCCGAATGGCTCGAGGGCGCAGGCGACAGGGGCTGGGTGTGCCCCGAGTGCGCATGGGTCCGGCAGGCAGTCGACGAGGAGACCGCGGCGGACCTGGCAGCAGCGACGGGCGAGCTAGGCGAGGACGGGGAGTACAGCGAGGCGGACAGCCAGAGTGGCACGGGCCTCCAGCACAGGGACGCACACCACCCCGCCGACTCGAACACCGATCTCCGCGTGGCGAACTCGCTGGAGTACCTGCTGAAATTGACAGGCCGGCTGAAGAAGGAACAGAAGGAGCTGAAGAAGACCGTGGAGACGCAGGCGAAGCAGATCGCCACCCTGCAGAAGGCGCTGCAGCGGACGGAGGCCGAGCTGCCCGCCGATTTCTCCGCCCACATCGTGTCGACCTGGGGATCGTCGATCGCCACTGTCCCCGGACGCAGGTTGGTGAAAGCTGAGGTATCCCGGGTTTTCCGACAGGCGGAGCTCAGCGATGCCCCGAGCTCACCGGACTGGCAACACCAGCTCATCCAGGCCTTCGACGCTCTGTTTCAGACAATGGGACTGATCCGCGACGACGATGATCCGGATCGCTTTACCGAGGCCCTCCACAAGACAATCGTCGTTATGAACTCGCACTTTCTCCTGAAGGGGCGCGCGGGCGCCCGCCTCTACCTGGCAAAGGCGAAGATTATGGACCCAGCGAAGTACGATGCGGTGACACACGGGCGCCTACTCCGGGAGGGGCGGGCCACGCAGGACGACACACAGGAGAGGCGGGCCGCGTTTCAGGAGCGGTTCCTGCAGGAGCGTAACACGCAGGACCGCCCCGCGCCCTACTCGGGAAAGGGCCATCACAAAGGACGGGGGGGGAAAGGCAAGCGACAGTGACTCCCCGACACCAGCAGGGGACGCCCGCGGGCCACGACCCTCCCCCCCGCCGCGGTAGTGTATGTGAAGGCAGTACCATCTGCCCCCCCGTCAACAAGAGGACGCCCCCGCAAGACCGAGACGAGCGTGACCCCGGAGGAAGCAACCACCATTCGCCAGGAACTGCAACACACCCTGGCCCAAGCCCTCGCACCCACATACTGGGGGGCCCTCCGCCGCACATACGACAGGTACTCGCAGTTCCGGGAAGGGTGGATGAAAGCGGAGAGGGGAACACTGCCACACGACGAAGGGGCGGTGCTGTGGGTCACGAAGCAACGGAAGGACGGGCTATCAGTGCAGTCCGCCCTCCAGTACCTCAACAACCTTGCAGCAGCACTCAGACGCTTCGCAGCGTTCCCCCTCGACGGAAAACAAATTGTGGCGGACTACAGGCGGGCGCTGAAACGGGGAGGAGCACTACGACCACTGAAGCAAGCAGAACCAGCAACAGCCCACAACATCCGGGAGGCGCTAGCGAAGGAGCCACGTCCCCTCGTGAAACTGCTGCTCGGCATCATGTGGGGGGGTGCGGCAAGGGCCTCGGACGCACTGCGCTTGTATGTGAAGGACGTCACAGCGGAAAAGCGCAGCGAGCCGATATACGTGCGCTGGACCCAGTCGAAGGCGGACCCCTTCCACATGGGTCACATCACAGGGATCTCCCTGCCGAAGGACCTACACCGTATCCTCCGACACCGCCTCCGCAGGGCGCGCAGAGCAGGAGAGACGAGACTGTTCCCGGCGGACGTCACCTACCGGACCGTGGTAAAAGCCGTCAAGCGGGCACGGAGGGGGCTCACGGCACACTCTCTGAGGAGGGGGGCACTCACACAGCTTGCGCGAAAGAACGTTCCACTGGAGGAGGTGCGCCTCCTCTCGAGACACGCGACGGTCGACGGTGTGATGCGTTACGTATCAGCGGCGGAAAACGCACACGCGCGCGAGACAGCACAGGTGTCGGCGAAGATCGAGTGGTGAAGAAAAAACGACAGCAAGGGGGGACGACGCGCACACAGCCAAAACCCCTGACAGCAACCCACTTCCCGGGGACCACGAGGCTGTTCGCAGCGCGCCGCTACTACGAAGATGCCACATCCGACGAAGCCGCGTCCGACCCACCACCCAGTGATGAGGAAGCGTGGAGCGAGGTGGATAGCGCAGAGTCGTACGGTCCGGGTGTCGAGGACCTCTACGGGGAGGACTTGGGTGTGTGCACGGGGGGGAAGGTGATACGGCCAGCCAACGCGAAGACGGAGCTGTCGGAGGAAGAGGACTACATCGCGGAGATCTGCACCTCGCGCCTCAATCTCAAGGAACTGCGACGGTTGGACAGCGAGGGTGAACTGACGGGGGTCTTGGACCTCATCACCAAGCCAGCCGCTTTCGCTGACGCACTGCTTCCCGAGGCCCGCCAAGAACTACGTAAAACGGGGAGGAAGGTATCACGCCACATGTTGCACCACCTGGACACCTTGGTTGAGTATGGCGTCCTGACGGAGGCGGATGCACACCCGTACCTCACGCTGCCAGCGTTCACCGTGTCCAAGAAGTCTGGGGACCAACGTTTCATCGTCGACGCAAGGCGGCTAAATGCACTGATGACACGCCCACCGGACATGCGTTTGCAGGACATCACGGAGGTGACACAGCGAGTGGCCGCGGCGAGCTGGGTGGTGATGGCAGATGCACGCAGCTGGTTCTACCAGTTCCCCGTACACAAGGAGATCCAACGCTATTTCGAAGTGCGCCTAGGCGGGGAGAGAAAGACATTCGTGAAGACCTTCCTGACTGTCATGTGCATGGGGTGGTCACATTCCCCGGCAATCGCGAACCGCAGCGCACGCGTGCTGCTCCCGCCAGAGCACGGAATAGTCTGGATTGACCACTTCATCGCTGTCGGAGACTCCCTACCAGAGGCACAGGCGAGGTACGCCGACTTCATCAGCCGCTGCGAGAAGGTGGGGGCCGCCCTGAACTTCGACGACACACAACACGGCGTGCCGCTGCAGGACTTCACAGTGTTCGGGATCCACTTCGACCTGACGCGACACCGTTTCCACATGGACACAGCCTGGGTGCAAAAAGTCCTCGGACGGGAAGAGTACAAGGAAGTCGTCAACGGCCACACGACACCACGCAGGGCGTTCAGAGTATTCGGGTCTTTCGTCTGGCAGTCGTATGTGATGCGGACACCGATGTGTTACATGCCAGCCGTGTTGTCCTTCGTGCGGCGCATCGCGAAGCAGACGCACTCAAACAACGCCCGATGGGACTCCAGGGTCGCAGTACCTCCGTCGGTGCAGGCGGAGACAGTGGCGCGGGCACGCCTCATCGAGGACAACGAGTGGTATACGCCGCAGAACCCGCCACCGACCATTGAGCTCTGGACAGACGCGTCATCCACGGCGTGGGCGGCGGTGCTCGTGCTGCCGGGAGGGGAGTCAGTGTCCCAAGGGGCGTTCGAAGGGAGCGACGCGGACACGAACATCTTCCTGAAGGAAGCGTATGCAGTGTGGCAGGGGGTGCGCATGATGCAGCGTGTGAGGGAGGCAAGCGTAACCTGCCACATAGACAACCTCGGCCTGGTGTTCGCGCTCCGGAAGGGCCACTGCGCCAACTACCGAGGCAACCTCCTGCTGCAGGAGATATACACAACAGCGCGCCGCCAGCAGATACGACTTATTCCACACTGGGTTGCGACCCACGACCAACGCGCAGACGCGTACACGCGAGGGACGCAGGCCACACACCCCGTGGAGTTGCCACCAGTGTCGATGCCACCTACACTTTTACCAGCGCGCCCGCCTCGTTGAGAACGAGACGGACACGTCCCTCCGGATGAGGGTCCTGGTGTAGAAGCGTCAACGCAACAAACAAAAGGAAATTCATCAGAGCGGTTGTAGCTGTGAAGTGATAGGGCGCTTTTTAAGCACACTCGTGTGAGCGGAAAGCGCCCCACCACAGCTGCAACCAAACGTGCTCTATACACTAACCCCACCCTTCATCAGGCTCAGGGTGTGATCAGTTCAGGGTTTTGTGTGTAGAAGCGTCAACGCAACAAACAAAAGGAAATTCATCAGAGCGGTTGTAGCTGTGAAGTGATAGGGCGCTTTATGTTGCCCGCCCCCCCCCCCGCCCCTAACCTTCATTGCCCTCGGGTTAACAGCGTGGTGTCGTCTGGCCTTGGTTTCGACCCGTGGTCGAGCATGTTGCCGGCGGGATCGTATCCCTCCCCGGCGAGGCTGAGTGCTTCGTTGTGTCCTTCCGGGAAGAGCGCCCCGTGGCCGCTGTTTCATGCGATCGTAATTTCTGTGTCGGCCTCGATGTGAGGGGGAAGATATGTTAGGCGTCCTAACTCTTTCTCCGTTTCAGGGGTGTGTTTGTACCTCGTGAGGGTATTGGGGCAGGGCTTCCGGTAGCCGTACGCTGGCACCCTGCAAGCGGGTAGTGTGGCGAGCGTATGTGTCGGCCGGGTTGAGCTTGGTGTGGATGTAGCGCAACAGGATCCGTGATCCCCGATGCTCCACCTGCGAATGTATGTCTGTAATGAGAGGCTGGGCACCGTGTGCCAGCGAATACCCGTTGTTCACAGCACTGACGACTCCCGTGTTGTCGCAGAAGACTGTGAATGTCGCAGGGTGAACGGTCTGTGTTGCGAGGTGATGAGACAGCTTGAAAACTGCAAAAAGCTCCAGCATGAAGATGCTGAGCCCTTCCATCTGCGGAGGGAAGGGCCCCCATGATGCCTCGTTGTTGTGGATAAAGCTCCAGAGCCTTAGACTGGCATCGGTGAAGGCGATCACCTCCTTCCGAGGTGGTGCTTCCCAGGGGACCCACTCGTTCCTTTTCAGCGTCTGAAACTGTGTATGCAGGGTTGTTCTGGCAGCTTGTGGCAGCTTGACCTCTTCCTCCCAGAAGGCGGAGCGGCGGATTGCTGAGTGGTGTATTGAGGCCGTCTCGGACATGAAGCAGAGTAGGGGGAGTAGGGGTCCCAGGCGGTAACGCAGCACATGGAATCGCCAGATGAGACACCCGATGAGTCTCCAAGTGACCCTCCGTGAGAGTGACCAGGCTGAGCTGAACTCGTTGTATATGGCTGATGTTGACGTGCACCACTCCGGGCTGAGGCGGAAGCGCTTATCGGCGAGGTCCATCTCGATTCCCAGCACGCAACCCCTAGTGCGGATCTCCCCAACGTCCCCCAAGGTGAAACCGTATCTGGCACAGAGGACCCGGAAGCGTGATGCAATGCCCTGTAATGTAGCGACTTCCGAAGCTCCGAAGAGTATGTTGTCCATCCACGTGACTGAGGCCCCTTCTCGTGAGGAGCCGAGAGACGCCTCCGCCAGGGTGGTGGCAGTCCTCTGGGCGATCTGGGGGAGCGCGGAGTACCCCATCGGCGCGCGCTCCATCTCCAGCAGGTGTTGGCCTGCTCTGAAGCAAAAGAAGGGGCGGGCCTCCGGCTCCAGGGGGAACTGGAAAAAGTACGCCGCAAAGTCGAAGTCACAAAAATACAGCAGCAGTCTCTCGAGTCTTCCTTTCAGATGATTTTTGCATTGATCGCTTCCACCACACCACACAAAAAACCCCCCCCCCCCGCGTGTCGAGTGACCTTACCTGTCTGAAGTACAGAAAATGTGTCGGGTTGGGTGGAGCATACACACACACATACACATATGTTCACACAACACAGGGCAAACCGCACAAACGTGTTCACACATCCGGCATCCTATGCGAAATACCCGCCGCTCCCCGGGAGCTGTTGCGGGAACCATCTGCTCTTCCGACCCACCGAGACTCTTGCCGTATTTTCTCTACCACACGGGGTGTGTTTTACCAAAAAATTCTTGTTGCATCATGGTGTTAACTATGGATGGGAAGGAGGGCAGGTCGCAGTGGGAAAGGCGTAAGTGTCCGATCGCGATGTTGAGCGCCTTGCAGCTCAGTATAAAACGGAGGTGACCCGGTCGTTTCTTGTTCACACAAAAGGCCGACGAAAAAATATGGGGACCTCTCCTTCTGTGGCGCGGGCAGGGGGAGGCAATGGAGCCCTGGGTGAGTTCGGGGACGTGGCTTTCCAGAGGCCCGTTGCGGGGGCCAAAGCAGTAGGCATGGGGTGGCACCACCTTGTGCAAGAAGTCGGCGGTGATCCATTCCCAATTTTCCTTCAGGAAGGGGAAGTCTGACAGCAGGAGGATGTGGTCCACCGGTCGTACCGGGGCAGGGTCGATAACTCCCTCGTAGGAAGCTTTGGGGGCGGAAACGCCCGACGTCCGCTCGATCCAGCAGCTGGCGTAGTCGTACAGCGAGAACGGTTTTAAGTTCAGAGGAGCGACCGTGTCGCTTCCACTGACTTGAGTGCCGGAGCCCACGTTACTCGTGGTGTGTAGCCCCTGGTCGGAGACACCGTGCGGTGTCGGCCCAGCGCCTGGGCAGCCTCCTCGGACACCTGCAGGGCTACATGTGTCAGAGCTGCGTGTCTGATGGCGTGAGTCGAGACATTCAGGTGCATCTTCAGGAACGCATGATATGTGTTGTATGTAATCGTTGGGAAGAGGAACAGTTGGGGGGCTGTTGCTGCTTTTCGCCTTAGGAGTATCTTGCTGGCCCTGCACGTTGGGGGGAGAATGATGGGTTGGCCTGTGCTGCTCCTGTCCGTTTTCCCCCTACAAAGTTGAGAAGAAGTCCCTCTGGGGTGGTCTCCACGTGGTGCTCCTTGATGCGCGCCAGGTCGATGTATCTCGACGCCGTCGCCAACTGCACCGATAGGGCTTCGTGGAGGTGGGAGGAGCCGCCTTCGGCGACCTTCTTGATGGATTGAAAGGGGGGGGTCTTCTCCCTGATCTGCTGCAGGCGCTCGAATTCGTTTCCTCCCCGGAGGAGAGCTCTGCTGTATGCTTCCAGGGGCTTTATCGACGCCATCCTGAAATACGTGAGTGCTTGCCGAGCGCTGGATAGGCGATACTCTCCCTTGGTAATCTTCTTCTCGACCCACATCAGGCGTGCCAGCTCGGGGGGAATTTCGGGGTGGGAGGTGGCCACAAGCTTCCTGAAGTCCTCCGAGTGTTTGAGGACCGAGAGGAGGGGGGCTTGGGATGCATAGCAGCCCTTCATTCGGAGGAGAGTGGAATGGAGTAGATCGGGGACTTCTTGAGGGATAATTGTCTCTGTTTTTCTGGTGCGTACTGCAGGGAGGGAGTCCTCCCAGAGGGGATATAGGGATGTCGGGAGGGGAAGGCCTAGGGGGGGAGTCACCTTGGTAGCGTCTACCGGAAACCCTTTCCCGCCTTACGTCCGGCGTACTTGGAGGAGGGGGAGGCGCTCGTCTTGCCCCTGTTGTCGGGGCTGTAGGGCTCGTACCTGCTGGCGGACTGATCACGACCAGGAAAGGTAGAGTCGGACGGCTTCTCCCCCTCCCCCGTCTTTACAGCCTGCCGAGCCATGCGGCGCTGTTTCTCCCCCGAGAAGCCCTTGTAGTCCTCGGGGAGGGCCAGCTCCTCATAGCTGACCCTGATGGCTGCCGTGCCCCCCAACCCGAAAGCCGTGAGTTCCACGCAGACTTCGTGGAAAGCCTGGAAGGTGGAGGAGTTCGGGGGGGACTGGAGGGTGCCCTCCAGCAGTCTGTCGAGTCTCTCGAAACTGCGCCGGTGGAGTCTGTAGGCGAGCCCCTTGTCCCTCCCTCCGAGGCTGGCCTCGTCCATCGCGATGGCGAGCTTGGCCCGGAGGAGGGCCTGGCCCAGTTCGTTGCCCAGCACGGGGATCAAGGTGACGGCGCGGAAGGGGTCAAAGTCACTCGGGAGGGAGGAGCCCGTGGCTACCTCCTTCGCCTTCTTCTTTTCTTCCTCGAGGATGGCGATGCGGCGGTGCAACTCGAGAAGCTCGTAGCGCACGCCGTCATCCGGCTCCAGGAAGGAGTCGAGGCGGGCCTCCATGCTGACAGCGTCTGCCTGCTTGGGGGCGGTACGAGAGGGGGCGTCCCCGCTGCTCGTTGCCTTGTTGCCCACATTGGGAGACGCAGCGTCTGCGTCCCCTTCCGGTTTGGCGTGGCTGGCTACCCAGCAACACACCGGGCACATCCAGTCCTTGTCCTCCATCCCCTTGACGAACTCCCCGTAACAGGAGGAGGGAACAAAGGCATCGAGGCACGAAACCGCCGCGCGGTGTCCGCAGGAACGACAGTTGAGGCATCCTTCACCCTCGTGCTCAGTATCACACTCCGGGAACACACACTTCACGACCTCCGGAGCGCAGAGGAACTCCTGCATGAATGCCGGCACCTTCGTGACTCTCAGCGACTCCCACTCAATCTCCTTCGCCTTGAAGAGAGAGCGGGTAGACATATTGCGCACAAGCGGTAGTTTTTGTTTGTGCGCTGGTTCGTTACCTGTGGGGTACATGGGTGAACACATGCGCTGCCAACAGTCTTCTTTGCTAGAGACCAGGAGCCTGGTTAGCGCAAAGAAAGTTCGAACGATGATACCACACACAGGCATCACTGCTGATGATGTGAGGTGGGGGGCTAAGGGTTCAAGTGGAGTGGAGGGGGGGTGAGCACGAAGAAATACAGAGTGGCAGGACAACAAGAAAAGTAAAGTGTTCGACTGGGTCAGTCGGGGAGGAGGGGAGGGTGATTCTCTGCCGCGGGAAGGGTGTTTACCTTTGGCAACGTTTTGGCATCTCTTTTCTCTCCTCGTATTGTTAGGTTTTGGATGGAGCGAACTGGCATCGCACAGTGTGCCCCCCCACAGAGGACTCCACAACGTGAGAACCGTGCATCCGCTCTCCCTCTCTCTCTCAGCCAAAAACGCCGCCGTTTTTTGAACGGTTTGATTTGGAAACGCTCCAAGAAAATTTCCAACACCACGCCATTTCTTCGGCAGCTGAGACACACCATCACATCCCACCCTCCCCCCGCCAAAATACAAAAATTGGGAACGTGTTGGTGGAAACCCAGCCTGTTCCCTGGGCTATGCACTCACACATACACGCACAGTACACTAACCTGAGGGGTCGCCACAGGAGAGGCAGATAAGAGCTGAATGTGGGTGTGGCTGGGGTGCCTGCCCCACTGACATCCTCTTGGGCCTGTATTGTCGTGTGTGTTCCGTGTTCCGATTCGTCGCATAAAACAAATGTTGTGTTGGGCAGAATTTCAAATCGAGAGAAGCGTGCGTGTGTGGTGACGGTCAGACTCTCGGGGCGTCTCTTGCACAACAAACAAGGTTGGATTGCTGCTTGCCAGAAGAATCCACACAGGTTTCTTCTCCGTATAATTTTGCTGCCCCTGAAGAGTCCGCGTGTCGTCCTCCTTAGCGTGACGTCGTACTTCTGTGACGTAGTTCTACAGTAGTTGTAACACGGTTGGTTGTTTTTCAGGGGCACCACAACATAAGGCAATGTCGATGTGGGAGGGCAGCAAGGCCCACGCTCTGAGCAACACACAGTTCCATCTCCGCACCGCACATGCGCATGCATGCCTTCCGTGTAAAAAGACAGGATTTCATCAGATATTCCCTTGTTTGTTTTCTTGGATCCCGAAGGGAATCCTTCGCTGTCGGAAAGATAGCAGGCCCCATACCCTGTACCCACCTGTGACTTCCAGGGATCGGGGCGGGAGCAGACGCAGAGGGGGCAGCATGGGTGTGGATAAGGCAAACAATGGCACGCACACCGTGGTGTGGGGTAGTGTAGGCGAGTTGGGGTGGGGAAGGAGGGGAGGTGATGGAGATGTGCCAGGGGGCGTGTGCGTGTTGCGGAGTCGTGCAAAAATACAGCAGCAGTCTCTCGAGTCTTCCTTTCAGATGATTTTTGCATTGATCGCTTCCACCTCAACCCGTCACTCGTCACGCGTTTTTTTTTCTCGCTGGCGCTAGTGATGTCGGCTGGCAGAAAAAACACACACAAAAAACCCCCCCCCCGCGTGTCGAGTGACCTTACCTGTCTGAAGTACAGAAAATGTGTCGGGTTGGGTGGAGCATACACACACACATACACATATGTTCACACAACACAGGGCAAACCGCACAAACGTGTTCACACATCCGGCATCCTATGCGAACCACCGAGACTCTTGCCGTATTTTCTCTACCACACGGGGTGTGTTGTACCAAAAAAATGCAATCTGGTGCGAAAGGTCAAACAAAGGCAGCCGACCCACACAGCACACATGCACCCACCCCGCCCCTCGGGGTAGTGCAGTGGAAGTTGAAGGAATCACAAGGATGATCCCCCTCCACTCGTTATGCAGGTTGTGTCTGAGATCCGCTGCTCGCCACCCCGCCCCTTGCCCCAAGCGACGATCTGCTCAAAGGGGTGGCCGGGGGAGGGGGTATTGCTGGCACAGTTCCCTCCTCCATGCTTTGTTGAGTTGTGCGCACACACAGCCCCCCAGAAATACGAAGAGGAGAAGAAGGCGGGCGTTTGAATAATCAGAAGCAGCACAAACAAAAATGAGGGTGACGGTGTGGGAGGGGCGGACCTGCCGGGAAGGAGAATTGCGTTGACGCTTCCACCACCCTAGAGCCTGCTGCTTTGATGTGGGTGTGGAGCACATGTGAACACGAGATAGCTAGACACACAGAAAAGGAACAGGATCGTCGGAAGCACTCCTACACTTTTACGCATCATAAATGTGCTCAAGGGCACCGAAGCCAAGGAGGGGGGTTTGATCGTCGAGAGGGAATGGAAAAGTAAATCTCCCAGCCAAGGAGGGGGGGGGGCCGGGGGGGGGGGGGGGGGTAGGGGGGGTCAAATGCCACCCTTTTATGGGAACAAACACGATTTTTCAAAAAACCGGCGCAGAGGGCCCAAAGCCCCCGTAAACCCTCCAAACCCCCCCAGATCGGTCCGGAAACCCATCGAACCCCACTTTTCCACCATTCCGGGCACCTCAGGTGCCCGAATTGGGGTACCTAAATTTTGTGCCACCGTTTGGTACCGTACAGCGCCACTGTGTGGGAGGTTGGAAAAGAAAATGCCCCAACACACCACATCTGAGGGTTGCAATGCATGTTGCTTGCCAACTACGTCATCCGGTGGGTGTCAGGCGCTATGTAGGTGGCATCAGCCAGGCCTTCGATGAGTTCTGGCTTGTATATGTACCTCCCTGCCTGCGGCACAGGCACTGCCTTTGTCCCCCACACCAGCCACAGAGAGCGTATTGTACTGGGTCCACGGTTGCTGATTCATTGTGATGCGTTGTATCCTCGAGTGAACGTCACACACTAGTGGCACCACCACCCGCCATCCGAGAGCTGTATCGACTTTGCGCGCTTCCGTTGTATTCACCTCGCCACGCATACACCGTTCAGTACCAGTGCTCTTGGGCAGGCAAAGTAGACCGCAGCAACTACCAACTCTGGCACAATGGGTACCACGACAGCGCACTTCGTGTGTTCCCGGGATGTACAGCTCGCGTTGCAACAGTCGTTGTCAACACATCCCGGTTGTGGAGCACTGCTGCACAGGAATCACACGACCATCCGGACTTGTTCCTTACCTACATGCAGCCTCACGGTGCATGGTGGCAGGGAGGTACATATACAAGCCAGAACTCATCGAAGACCTGGCTAATGCCACCTACATAGCGCCTGACACCCACCGGATGACGTGGTTGGCAAGCAACATGCATTGCAACCCTCAGATGTGGTGTGTTGGGGCATTTTCTTTTCCAACCTCCCACACAGTGGCGCTGTACGGTACCAAACGGTGTCACAAAATTTAGGTACCCCAATTCGGGCACCTGAGGTGCCCGGAATGGTGGAAAAGTGGGGTTCGATGGGTTTCCGGACCGATCTGGGGGGGTTTGGAGGGTTTACGGGGGCTTTGGGCCCTCTGCGCCGGTTTTTTGAAAAATCGTGTTTGTTCCCCCCATTTGACCCCCCCTAGGGCAGTGATGTAGAAATACGGTCGGATACGGTGATTTTTCAAAATCGGGATACGGATACGGATACGGATACGTATCCGGATACGGGATACGCTCTGCCTACCAAAGTGGACCCAGCCCAGGTAAGCTGGTGCTAGGGAATGTGGGCAGCTGCCCTTGTCGTTGGGTAACGTGCCCGTTGTGGAGCGGGCACGTTGCTCTGCTATGTCCCCTTCAGGGTGTGGTGTGCACCCTCCTCCTCATCCCCCTTGGGGGCACAGCCACGGATGATCCCAGACCCTCCCAGAAGGGGATGCAGCAGGCTCATGTCAGAGGCCAACATGCACTCAATCCGCTGCAGAACCTACACATGACCGTCTTCCGCCCATTGGCCCCCTTGACCGTCCCCTGACCGCCACGTCCACCACGAGCATTCTTGGTGCAGCATTGGTTCCAGATCCCGTCACCGTCTTCAGCACCGCCTGGCGACAGCCTTGGCGACGGCCTTCGTGTGGTGTGCCCGTCTGTACCCTAAGTACTCCCCCACCAAGTATATGGACCGTATCCTGACCGTATCCTATCGATTTCTGGAAAATTTGTGGGGGGAGGGGAGGGGGGGGGGGAAACAGAGAGGGGATGTGGGTACCTTTGTTGAGGTCGCTTTGCTGTTTGTGTGTCAGCATGAAGGCGCTAATCCTAAAGAGTAAGTCGCACGATGTTCCTTCGTTGCCCCCGCGTGTGCGACTTGCGCTACGCTCCGCCCGCCTTGGCAACTCAGAGGGGTAAAAATAAGCAGGGCAGGCAAAGAAAAGAATGAAATATTTGAAGAAAGGGAAAGAAAACCAACGAAGAACACTGTGGAATACAAACTGAGCTGAAGCTTTGGTGGCACACACGGTGGACTCCAGCCACCCTAGCGGGAGTCTGAGAGGGAGTGTGATGATGCAGTCTGTACTGGAGACTGGCGCTAGCGGGAGTCTATTTCCAGCTAATTTAGGCTAAAGGCTCCCGCTATGTTGAGACTCCCGGAAAGGGTTCCCCTATACCGGGGTCCACCGTGCACAGAACGGCACAAAAAAAGGATCGCCGGGTGACGGCGGGTTTCTTTTGTTTTGTTTGCACGGTGGACTCCAGCGGCCCTAGCGGGAGTCTGGGAGCGGGAGTCTGAGCGGGTGTCAAAGACTCCCGCTAGCGGGAGTCTATACTCCCGCTAGGGGGAGTCTGACTCCCCCTAGCGGGAGTCTTTTCACCTATTTTCATCCATTTTTCCCATGATATAGTTACAGTCTACTGGCGTGGGGGGTAAAATCATGGTGGAAGAGGGATGGGGAGGGGCTTGTTTTGCTTCTGTCAGTTTCCCCGGACTCTGGACTACCTACCTATCCTCCTGGTAGCGGCTGCACCTGCGGAGGTGAGCGGTTAGAATTTGAGGTGTCAAAGTGCGGCCATCGCCTGTCGTAGTTGTGTTACACCTTGGGCAAGACAAGCCATCCTGCAGGCCTCATCTTCTTCGTCAGAACTGTCATCCCCCTCCTGCTGTGCGCGTTGGTCAAGCGTGCTCAAAGTCGCCTCGGATGACACGAATGGTGTGAAAGTCGCCCCCAGCGGGATTGGCATTTTGCACAAGCAGAGCGATAATTTGCGGTGTCCTTCGGGGAACCGGGACAGGAAGTAGGGCGCGCTGATGGGTTCAACGAAGTCCTGTGTGTTGCAGTGCACAAACCCCTTCTGCAGCTGTGTCAACTGTGTGCAAAGAACATACACAGCCAATCTATGAGCGTGTCGGGTGTGCAGACACGGACACAGAATGACTTCTCTATACCCGAGGATCCCGTCCTGCGACAGGTGCGCAACCTTCCAAGGCATGCCCGATGCGCGCCGCTTCTCTTCTGCCATCGCAAGATCTCTCTCGTAAGTTGCGGAGCTGGCGATTGTAACGGCATCTTTCTTGCGATGTCCGTTCTCTGCTTCTTCAAATTCGTCGTTGTTCTGCAGAGGCACTGCATCTTCTGGAGCCCACCAATGATGGAGACTGTGTACGTAGGCATTGCGCGTTGATCCCTTTTCGGCATGCTCCATCAACCAGTGAAATATATGCCCTGAGATCCGAGCACGCAAGAAGGGAATCCGGGCTGACTCATCCTTGCATCCCCAGAAGTGCCAGGGGATGTCTGCATACCGGAAATGCATGAGGTCTGCAAGGGAGACAAAGAGGTAGCGGAACAAGCCCTTGTAGGTGTGTCCTGTGACAGGCAAGCACGACCTTCCGGAACTGAGCACCTGTCCCATTCTGCGACACATTCAGTGCAAGGTTTGTACAGGTCTTGTCGAATATTTTTTTGTTGTCTCATCCAGTACCCTGATCAGCCGCATGGCGAGCCCCTTGCAGTCATGGAGTGCTGGGGTGACGTAGCGGGCATTGGGAAGCACACCTGCCAAGAGGGAGGGGTAGCCAGCCTCTTTTATCTCAGAGAGAGTCAGGTGTGGGTATCGATGCACCTGTTGATACCAGCGTTCTTCTGGGATGTCGCACAGTGAGCATCGGTGCCCTCGCCCCCCGCATCGCCTCATTGTTGCCCACTGCTGATCTATACTCCCGCTAGCGGGAGTTGGACTCCCCCTAGTTGAGACTCCCGAAAAGGGTTAAACCCGGTAGTGGTACCCTACCCCCGCTGGAGTCCACCGTGCAAGGCCGGATCAGCCCACGGGTGGGTTTGAGGAAGAAATCTGGGGGGGCAAATTTTGCTGCGACTTCCGGTTTCACCCGGCCGAACTCCAGCATCTATCCAGACCCACGGTGCCAAGCCGTTCGCCCGTGTCGCGATCATTCGCGGCTTCAGGCTGCCCCCGACGACACGTTTGTATCCTGCACCTTGCCATACTTCGCCTCCACCTTGTATATGACGGAGAGCGCCCTCCTTCCGCATCGTTGCGACTTCCCTGACAGCAAACTTATCCATGTCAGGGAAGACATGGCGATGATTGCGTTGGCCACCTGGGTGCTGTGCTTGTGGAGCTCCTTGCTCAACACCGTTGCTAGGAGCCTTCTAATGGATCCCAGTGTCAGCACACTGCCCCCTTTTTTAACAGGGAAGGCCGTGCAAAAATCATGCACAATGTTCGTCGCCTCCGCAGCCTCGGGACTCTCTGCGCTCTTCTTCTTCTTAATCGACTTTGCCGCCGGCTTCGCTGCCGGCTTCGTTGTCGTCTTCCCCATTTTTGTGAATCAGGTCTGCGAGCTGGGATGGGTGGAAACGTCCGTTTCGTTTGGTGTGGCTGTACTTCAGTGACGAGTGCCACATTGCATAGGTATCATGGGAAAAATGAGTGAAAATAGGTGAAAAGACTCCCGCTAGGGGGAGTCAGACTCCCGCTAGCGGGAGTATAGACTCCCGCTAGCGGGAGTTGGACTCCCCCTAGTTGAGACTCCCGAAAAGGGTTACCCTACCCCCGCTGGAGCCCACCGTGTGTGCAACCGGTATAAAAACACACCATCGAAATTGCACATCACGATGAAGCCACCCACCCCACCCCGACCCCCTCTTTCTGAGGAGCCTCCTGCAATACACCTGATTACGATGTCACACAGTAAAGGAGACGAATAGGCAGCACGCGGGTCGGGGTGGGGGGGGAATCGGCGGCTGGCCTTCACGCCAGTTTGCAAAAAAGGGCGGGGGGGTAATTTGTTCTCCGAAACTGGTGTGGTCATATAGGGTTCTGTGCCAGATCTGTGCCAGGTCTGTGCCAGATCTGGGAGGTTCCATGATCACACCAGAAACCCGTTCTTTCTCACCTCACGATTCATCCAGACACCGCGGCCTGGCTCTTGTCTTTGCATGCCTCACGGCACTACTCCAATCGTGCAGAACACCGCCGCCCATTTGGAAAAGGCATCTCAAGGCGAGGGGCGTCAGATCTCGAAGGAGCGCACCCTCACAGGAATCTTCTTAGGTGCGGGTGGGGACACGGGCAAGGTCACCGACAGCGACATGCCCATCAGGGAGGGCGCGACTGCCGCGTGTGACACTGTGGCAGGCGGCAGGTCTGCAACCTGCAACAGGGAACGCTGGCAGCGATCCCCTGCGCCACCCTGCATTGGCTGCTCAGCGGCCTGGCTCTGTTGAGGGCTCAGGAGGGGCTCTGCCTTTTCCGCGTCGGGCTCGGTGTGGCCCCGGGAAAAAGATTTGACAAAGACGGTGCCGACGAAGAGCATGCTCACCAATACGGCACCCGTGACAGCGGCGAGCACGACATGGCGTGTGGTGTGTTTGTCCTGCGATCCGCCAGCGTCTGTCTTTTGAGACACGGCTGCCCTCGACTTTTTCTGAGGCGGCGGCACAGGGGCAGGCGTCGGCTTGGGTGCCGCAGTGTCCTTTGCAGGCACAGCCACTGCAGGCTGGGAAGGCACGGCTGTCCGTGGCACGATGGTGGGTGGCGTGCCCGTCGATGCAGGGAGGGTCTGCGTCGCAGGCACAGGCGACCCTGACTGAGGTGCAGCAGTCATGGCAGGAGGCGCGCCTGTCAGGAGGGCAGTCGGTTCTGATGTGACAGGGCTGAGCGTGGGTGCAGCTGTCAGGGCAGGTGTGGGTGTCGGTGTGGGTGCAGCATGAGCTGTTGCGGGCGGCGCTGTTGCTGGTGCGGCGGTGCCAAGGCTGGGTGCCGCAGGCGCGTTGGTCTGTGGCTGTGCGGTCGTCGGGACCGCTGTGGGTGCAAGGGGGCTGCGTGTGGGTGCTGCTGTGGGCACGGGTGTGGGCGGCAAGGGGGTGCCAGGTGTGCCGGTGTGTGCGGTGGAAGGTGCGTCTGTCCCAGGCAGCCCTGTGGAGGGCGCAGGTGTTGTAGGTGCAGCAGTGCGCGGTGCGGGTGCAGCTGTGTCGGTTTGCGGCTGTGGTGTTGACACGGGTGCCGGTGTTCTGTCCGTCCCAGGCACCCGTGTGGAGGGCGCAGGTGTTGTAGGTGCAGCAGTGCGCGGTGCGGGTGTGGCAGGTGTGTCGGTCTGCGGCTGTGGTGTCGGGGGAACCTGTGTTGCAGGTGCAGATGTTATGTCCGTGGTGGGTACCCCTGTGGAGGGTGCAGGTGTTGTAGGTGCAGCAGTGCGCGGTGCGGGTGTGGCAGGTGTGTCGGTCTGCGGCTGTGGTGTCGGGGGAACCTGTGTTGCAGGTGCAGATGTTATGTCCGTGGTGGGTACCCCTGTGGAGGGTGCAGGTGTTGTAGGCGCAGCAGTGCGCGGTGTGGGCGTGGCAGGCGTGTCGGTCTGCGGCTGTGGTGTCGGGGGGGCCTGTGTTGCAGGTGCAGATGTTATGTCCGTGGTGGGTACCCCTGTGGAGGGCGCAGGTGTTGTAGGCGCAGCAGTGCGCGGTGTGGGCGTGGCAGGCGTGTCGGTCTGCGGCTGTGGTGTCGGGGGGGCCTGTGTTGCAGGTGCAGATGTTATGTCCGTGGTGGGTACCCCTGTGGAGGGCGCAGGTGTTGTAGGCGCAGCAGTGCGCGGTGTGGGCGTGGCAGGCGTGTCGGTCTGCGGCTGTGGTGTCGGGGGGGCCTGTGTTGCAGGTGCAGATGTTATGTCCGTGGTGGGTACCCCTGTGGAGGGTGCAGGTGTTGTAGGCGCAGCAGTGCGCGGTGTGGGCGTGGCAGGCGTGTCGGTCTGCGGCTGTGGTGTCGGGGGGGCCTGTGTTGCAGGTGCAGATGTTATGTCCGTGGTGGGTACCCCTGTGGAGGGCGCAGGTGTTGTAGGCGCAGCAGTGCGCGGTGTGGGCGTGGCAGGCGTGTCGGTCTGCGGCTGTGGTGTCGGGGGGGCCTGTGTTGCAGGTGCAGATGTTATGTCCGTGGTGGGTACCCCTGTGGAGGGTGCAGGTGTTGTAGGCGCAGCAGTGCGCGGTGTGGGCGTGGCAGGCGTGTCGGTCTGCGGCTGTGGTGTCGGGGGGGCCTGTGTTGCAGGTGCAGATGTTATGTCCGTGGTGGGTACCCCTGTGGAGGGTGCAGGTGTTGTAGGTGCAGCAGTGCGCGGTGCGGGTGTGGCAGGTGTGTCGGTCTGCGGCTGTGGTGTCGGGGGAACCTGTGTTGCAGGTGCAGATGTTATGTCCGTGGTGGGTACCCCTGTGGAGGGTGCAGGTGCTGTAGGCGCAGCAGTGCGCGGTGTGGGCGTGGCAGGCGTGTCGGTCTGCGGCTGTGGTGTCGGGGGGGCCTGTGTTGCAGGTGCAGATGTTATGTCCGTGGTGGGTACCCCTGTGGAGGGTGCAGGTGTTGTAGGCGCAGCAGTGCGCGGTGTGGGCGTGGCAGGCGTGTCGGTCTGCGGCTGTGGTGTCGGGGGGGCCTGTGTTGCAGGTGCAGATGTTATGTCCGTGGTGGGTACCCCTGTGGAGGGTGCAGGTGTTGTAGGCGCAGCAGTACGCGGTGTGGGCGTGGCAGGCGTGTCGGTCTGCGGCTGTGGTGTCAGTGGTGCGTCTGTGCTAGGCGCCCCTGTGCGGGGCGCAGGTGCAGCAGTGCGCGGTGAGGGTGTGGCAGGTGTGTCGGTCTGCGGCTGCGGCGTCGGCACGGGTGCAGGTGCGTCTGTGCTGGGCACCCCTGTGAAAGGCGCACGTGTCAGCGGGGCAGCGGTTGGCGGTGCGTCCGTCCCAGGCATCCCTGTGGGCACAGCGGTACGTGGCGTGGGTGTGGCAGGTGTGTCGGTCTGCGGCTGTGGTGTCGGCACAGGCGCAGCAGTACGCAGCGTGGATGTGGCAGGTGCATCAGTCTGAGGCTGCGGTGTCGGGGGTGCCTGCGTTGCGTCTGCGGGCGAGGGTGGTGCACACGCCCCACAGTCGGCAGGGAACTCATCCGCAACCTGCTTCATCGCACCCGACACAGACGCACCCATGCTGATGGCAGACAGGACGCGCGCACCACATGTGAAACAGGTTATGTCGCAGGACAGCGTCGTCCACAAGGCCAAGCACGAGTTACTCACACCTGCCGGCTGGGCTGCTGCTGCTGTGCACAGGACTAAGAGGCACCATCCCCGCATCACCCACACTGTGCACCTGCAGGGAAGTGTGTCGGGAACCCCGTGAGTGTAAGCGGTGTGAGGGCACGACGTGAACAGGTCTGTGATGCTGTTCTGATAAGACTGCGTGTGTGGTGCAAACCCGCAAACCCACAGCGTGCTATCACAATAGGTCAAGCTGGGGTCCTCAGGGAAGGTCTGAGGGGGTGGGGAAGGGGGTCCGGGGAAGGGCGAGGGTTGTGTGGTATCGCATGCGGCCCGTCCTGTGCCTCAGGTGAGATGTCACTCTGAGAGGCGGCACGGCGTCAAAAAATCCCAGATCGCTTGCCCACCCTGGGTTCGATTGCTTCCTTCAATGCGATGGGCAATTGACTGACGGTACAAGAGATTTGAGCCATACGCACGTACCGCACGAGCGGCGTGTACACCCACGTCACGTTCGGCTGGACGGAGCAGTACGGTGTGCCCTGCACGTTCGCCACAGACTCGTTGACCTGCATGATCAGGTCGCGCAGCTCCTGCAGCTCGGCACTGCCTGCTGCAGGGCCGGGAGGTGTCGGCGGTGTGGGTGTCGAAGGCGCAGGTGTCGGCGGTGTGGGTGTCGGTGGCGCGGGTGTCGCCGGGAGTGCCGTGCTGCCAGGAGGCACCGGTGTCTGCTGAGGCGGGGTGCCCGTCGCCGGCGCGCTTGTCGCTGGCGGCGCAGCCGTCCCTCCCGTCAGGGGGCACCCAGAGCAGGTCCCCACCGACACGACCTGCGATCCGACGGTGTCCAACCGTGACCGCAGCTCCTGCCGCCACCCCTGTTGCAGGGATCCTGCGCACGCTGGGCATCACAGGGAAGTACTCCGACGCTGTGGACGAGATCAAGTGGAGCAACGGTGTACTCTGGCGGCGGCCCTGCAACAGGGGTGGCGGCCGTGTCTGCCACACGCACCACCCCGTACTTGGTTGTCATCTCGCAGTTCGACTCAGTCACGTGCATCCAGTCATCGGACGACTCGTCAAACCACTTCCCGGCAAGGCGCGGGCACGACGCGGCTGAAGCACTGGCCAGCAGTAGCGCGAAGCACACGCTGGCGTGCAGCATCGTGTCACGTCTGCCTCGCACCTGATTGCCGAGGACGTGTGTGTGGTGTGGCCTTCCTGGTGGTGGCACGCACCACCTCCAGGCCTGTGGTGGGGGTGTGGGTCTCAGTGAGGCAATCGCTTTACTGTTGCCACACTCCCACCGCCCCCAAAGGCGATCTAAAGGGGGGCCTCTCCTGCAGGCTACCATCACAAACCCAATGGGGTGGGGGGCACAGGACCGTCCATCTTGCAGTGCACTGCAGGCGACGGGTGTGCATGATACCCTCTCTGTCTGTTGCGCCGTCCTGCCCCCAACCAACCCCCCCCCCCCCCCCCCCGCCCAAGACACCATTCAGATTTGCGGAAAACCGTGCCAGTTGTGGTGGGAGCTCCCTTTCCACGGAGAACGTGTGTGCGCATGGGTCAGTGCATGAATACTGTTGTGGTGGAGGGGGGAAGGGCGAGGTACTTTACGCGTCAAGCCATCTCGCGTTCGTAACTGCACACCCATACCAAAGCAGCAGGTTCATGAGGCGGTGGAAGTGAGTCGACGCACCTAAAAGGAGAAAGGAATCCCGCTTGATGTGCCTCGGGGGTCTATCACCCCAGGGAGACGTTGCCCTGCCCTGCCGCAGTGCGGCTTCGGCAGGCGTGGCTGAAGGCACTGCTGCCGGGGTTGCCGGGGTGTGTTGCACTCCGGGGCTGCAGGACAGGGCAGAATGAAGAAAGTGCCCGCCGTCTCTCCCGCCTCTTCTTACAAAAGAGTTGCTGATGCGTTGACGCTTCCACCCCGGTACACCCCCGGTGTTGGGGGACACATTGATGCCATCGGTACCGCACTGTTGGTATGCAGTGTGCCGCTGCTCAGGCAGATGGCACTTCACGATCACAGAATAACAATAGGACGACGTACCATACTCAGAATGCAGTTCATGTTGTACATCCATCCACCCTTCATTCCTGTTGTGTTGACGCTTCCGCCGAACAGGGCCATCAATCCACCGTGCGCTCGGAGGATTTCTCCCGAAATTCCGAACATTCCCCGTTCCTTCAACGCGGAGGGTTTCATTGCGTTGTCAGCCCATTGTACAGTGTTTCGATGCCCGAAGGCTGCCACACAGGGGGGCTTTGATTTTCGTTCGAAACGGAATGAAAGGATAGATCAAAGTTCGGGGTTGGATAATTTCAATTGTTTTGGCGTAGACAGCTCAGAAGGAGAAACCTTGATCTGCTTTCCATCAGGGGATGCCGCGCCAGGTCAGGCTTGGCCTGGCACCGGCCGCACCAAATATGGTTCTTTAAAATTTCCAGGTCGAGCAATGCCATCCCAGGCTGCTAGGCCTGGAACATGGCCTGACACCAAAGGGAATGTCCCTGGGCTGGGGGAATTCGTTTCAGGCTTTTTTTTTGCACCGTGCTCGCGGAAGGCGTTCAGTACTAAAAACAGGTTGCAGTGGGAGCAATGTTTTGTTCGCCTACACTCCACGCCCCAACGTGACAGGTGACCAGAGAAGGTTGCACAACCGTGTCGCATCGCTTCGTCAATTATGTGATCTGCAGGCAGTATGTCGGAGGTATCTGACACCAGATCTGACAACAGTTCTATGATCTTCCAGATCTGCATGCAGTTGCACGTGACGGTAGTCCACTCCGGGTCGCGTGCGAGTTTGCGATACCAGAAGCTCTGATGGTTATCACGAATGTCTGCACAGGGGGGGATGAGCTGGAGATCCAGTGCTGTCCAGTCAGTTTCTGTTTGTGCGCTGGTTCGTTACCTGTGGGGTACATGGGTGAACACATGCGCTGCCAACAGTCTTCTTTGCTAGAGACCAGGAGCCTGGTTAGCGCAAAGAAGACTTGGTGTTCGCTACTGTGCGCACAAGCGGTCCTTTCTTTTTTTAAGCACACTCGTGTGAGCGGAAAGCGCCCCACCACAGCTGCAACCAAACGTGCTCTATACACTAACCCCACCCTTCATCAGGCTCAGGGTGTGATCAGTTCAGGGTTTTGTGTGTAGAAGCGTCAACGCATCAAACTATCAAGCAGGCGAGAGAATCAAGAGGGGAGCAAGAGTGACAGAAGCGGACAGAGTACGCCGAGCTGCGTGTATAGGAGAGGAACAGAACTGGCTGAGGGAGTACGCCGAGCTGCGTGCATAGGAGAGGAACAGAACGGGCTGAGGGAGTACGCCGAGCTGCGTGTATAGGAGAGGAACAGAAACTACGCCGAGCTGCGTGTATAGGAGAGAAACAGAAACTACGCCGAGCTGCGTGAATAGGAGAGGAACAGAAACTACGCCGAGCTGCGTGAATAGGAGAGGAACAGTAACTACGCCGAGCTGCGTAACAGAGAAGATGGCCACTCTGGATTGGGACACCCTGAAGGTTCCCGACCCCGCCCACCCCGACAACGAGCCAGCAGAGCGTCGCCCCGAGTGCATATTCGAAACGTGCAATACTACACACACAGCCAGGACCGCATTCAGCTGCCACGACTGCGGTGGGACCACGGTCAGGACGTGCTTGAGAGAGCACATCCCGGCGCACGTCGTCCCCGAATGGCTCGAGGGCGCAGGCGACAGGGGCTGGGTGTGCCCCGAGTGCGCATGGGTCCGGCAGGCAGTCGACGAGGAGACCGCGGCGGACCTGGCAGCAGCGACGGGCGAGCTAGGCGAGGACGGGGAGTACAGCGAGGCGGACAGCCAGAGTGGCACGGGCCTCCAGCACAGGGACGCACACCACCCCGCCGACTCGAACACCGATCTCCGCGTGGCGAACTCGCTGGAGTACCTGCTGAAATTGACAGGCCGGCTGAAGAAGGAACAGAAGGAGCTGAAGAAGACCGTGGAGACGCAGGCGAAGCAGATCGCCACCCTGCAGAAGGCGCTGCAGCGGACGGAGGCCGAGCTGCCCGCCGATTTCTCCGCCCACATCGTGTCGACCTGGGGATCGTCGATCGCCACTGTCCCCGGACGCAGGTTGGTGAAAGCTGAGGTATCCCGGGTTTTCCGACAGGCGGAGCTCAGCGATGCCCCGAGCTCACCGGACTGGCAACACCAGCTCATCCAGGCCTTCGACGCTCTGTTTCAGACAATGGGACTGATCCGCGACGACGATGATCCGGATCGCTTTACCGAGGCCCTCCACAAGACAATCGTCGTTATGAACTCGCACTTTCTCCTGAAGGGGCGCGCGGGCGCCCGCCTCTACCTGGCAAAGGCGAAGATTATGGACCCAGCGAAGTACGATGCGGTGACACACGGGCGCCTACTCCGGGAGGGGCGGGCCACGCAGGACGACACACAGGAGAGGCGGGCCGCGTTTCAGGAGCGGTTCCTGCAGGAGCGTAACACGCAGGACCGCCCCGCGCCCTACTCGGGAAAGGGCCATCACAAAGGACGGGGGGGGAAAGGCAAGCGACAGTGACTCCCCGACACCAGCAGGGGACGCCCGCGGGCCACGACCCTCCCCCCCGCCGCGGTAGTGTATGTGAAGGCAGTACCATCTGCCCCCCCGTCAACAAGAGGACGCCCCCGCAAGACCGAGACGAGCGTGACCCCGGAGGAAGCAACCACCATTCGCCAGGAACTGCAACACACCCTGGCCCAAGCCCTCGCACCCACATACTGGGGGGCCCTCCGCCGCACATACGACAGGTACTCGCAGTTCCGGGAAGGGTGGATGAAAGCGGAGAGGGGAACACTGCCACACGACGAAGGGGCGGTGCTGTGGGTCACGAAGCAACGGAAGGACGGGCTATCAGTGCAGTCCGCCCTCCAGTACCTCAACAACCTTGCAGCAGCACTCAGACGCTTCGCAGCGTTCCCCCTCGACGGAAAACAAATTGTGGCGGACTACAGGCGGGCGCTGAAACGGGGAGGAGCACTACGACCACTGAAGCAAGCAGAACCAGCAACAGCCCACAACATCCGGGAGGCGCTAGCGAAGGAGCCACGTCCCCTCGTGAAACTGCTGCTCGGCATCATGTGGGGGGGTGCGGCAAGGGCCTCGGACGCACTGCGCTTGTATGTGAAGGACGTCACAGCGGAAAAGCGCAGCGAGCCGATATACGTGCGCTGGACCCAGTCGAAGGCGGACCCCTTCCACATGGGTCACATCACAGGGATCTCCCTGCCGAAGGACCTACACCGTATCCTCCGACACCGCCTCCGCAGGGCGCGCAGAGCAGGAGAGACGAGACTGTTCCCGGCGGACGTCACCTACCGGACCGTGGTAAAAGCCGTCAAGCGGGCACGGAGGGGGCTCACGGCACACTCTCTGAGGAGGGGGGCACTCACACAGCTTGCGCGAAAGAACGTTCCACTGGAGGAGGTGCGCCTCCTCTCGAGACACGCGACGGTCGACGGTGTGATGCGTTACGTATCAGCGGCGGAAAACGCACACGCGCGCGAGACAGCACAGGTGTCGGCGAAGATCGAGTGGTGAAGAAAAAACGACAGCAAGGGGGGACGACGCGCACACAGCCAAAACCCCTGACAGCAACCCACTTCCCGGGGACCACGAGGCTGTTCGCAGCGCGCCGCTACTACGAAGATGCCACATCCGACGAAGCCGCGTCCGACCCACCACCCAGTGATGAGGAAGCGTGGAGCGAGGTGGATAGCGCAGAGTCGTACGGTCCGGGTGTCGAGGACCTCTACGGGGAGGACTTGGGTGTGTGCACGGGGGGGAAGGTGATACGGCCAGCCAACGCGAAGACGGAGCTGTCGGAGGAAGAGGACTACATCGCGGAGATCTGCACCTCGCGCCTCAATCTCAAGGAACTGCGACGGTTGGACAGCGAGGGTGAACTGACGGGGGTCTTGGACCTCATCACCAAGCCAGCCGCTTTCGCTGACGCACTGCTTCCCGAGGCCCGCCAAGAACTACGTAAAACGGGGAGGAAGGTATCACGCCACATGTTGCACCACCTGGACACCTTGGTTGAGTATGGCGTCCTGACGGAGGCGGATGCACACCCGTACCTCACGCTGCCAGCGTTCACCGTGTCCAAGAAGTCTGGGGACCAACGTTTCATCGTCGACGCAAGGCGGCTAAATGCACTGATGACACGCCCACCGGACATGCGTTTGCAGGACATCACGGAGGTGACACAGCGAGTGGCCGCGGCGAGCTGGGTGGTGATGGCAGATGCACGCAGCTGGTTCTACCAGTTCCCCGTACACAAGGAGATCCAACGCTATTTCGAAGTGCGCCTAGGCGGGGAGAGAAAGACATTCGTGAAGACCTTCCTGACTGTCATGTGCATGGGGTGGTCACATTCCCCGGCAATCGCGAACCGCAGCGCACGCGTGCTGCTCCCGCCAGAGCACGGAATAGTCTGGATTGACCACTTCATCGCTGTCGGAGACTCCCTACCAGAGGCACAGGCGAGGTACGCCGACTTCATCAGCCGCTGCGAGAAGGTGGGGGCCGCCCTGAACTTCGACGACACACAACACGGCGTGCCGCTGCAGGACTTCACAGTGTTCGGGATCCACTTCGACCTGACGCGACACCGTTTCCACATGGACACAGCCTGGGTGCAAAAAGTCCTCGGACGGGAAGAGTACAAGGAAGTCGTCAACGGCCACACGACACCACGCAGGGCGTTCAGAGTATTCGGGTCTTTCGTCTGGCAGTCGTATGTGATGCGGACACCGATGTGTTACATGCCAGCCGTGTTGTCCTTCGTGCGGCGCATCGCGAAGCAGACGCACTCAAACAACGCCCGATGGGACTCCAGGGTCGCAGTACCTCCGTCGGTGCAGGCGGAGACAGTGGCGCGGGCACGCCTCATCGAGGACAACGAGTGGTATACGCCGCAGAACCCGCCACCGACCATTGAGCTCTGGACAGACGCGTCATCCACGGCGTGGGCGGCGGTGCTCGTGCTGCCGGGAGGGGAGTCAGTGTCCCAAGGGGCGTTCGAAGGGAGCGACGCGGACACGAACATCTTCCTGAAGGAAGCGTATGCAGTGTGGCAGGGGGTGCGCATGATGCAGCGTGTGAGGGAGGCAAGCGTAACCTGCCACATAGACAACCTCGGCCTGGTGTTCGCGCTCCGGAAGGGCCACTGCGCCAACTACCGAGGCAACCTCCTGCTGCAGGAGATATACACAACAGCGCGCCGCCAGCAGATACGACTTATTCCACACTGGGTTGCGACCCACGACCAACGCGCAGACGCGTACACGCGAGGGACGCAGGCCACACACCCCGTGGAGTTGCCACCAGTGTCGATGCCACCTACACTTTTACCAGCGCGCCCGCCTCGTTGAGAACGAGACGGACACGTCCCTCCGGATGAGGGTCCTGGTGTAGAAGCGTCAACGCAACAAACAAAAGGAAATTCATCAGAGCGGTTGTAGCTGTGAAGTGATAGGGCGCTTTTTAAGCACACTCGTGTGAGCGGAAAGCGCCCCACCACAGCTGCAACCAAACGTGCTCTATACACTAACCCCACCCTTCATCAGGCTCAGGGTGTGATCAGTTCAGGGATTTGTGTGTAGAAGCGTCAACGCAACAAACAAAAGGAAATTCATCAGAGCGGTTGTAGCTGTGAAGTGATAGGGCGCTTTATGTTGCCCGCCCCCCCCCCCGCCCCTAACCTTCATTGCCCTCGGGTTAACAGCGTGGTGTCGTCTGGCCTTGGTTTCGACCCGTGGTCGAGCATGTTGCCGGCGGGATCGTATCCCTCCCCGGCGAGGCTGAGTGCTTCGTTGTGTCCTTCCGGGAAGAGCGCCCCGTGGCCGCTGTTTCATGCGATCGTAATTTCTGTGTCGGCCTCGATGTGAGGGGGAAGATATGTTAGGCGTCCTAACTCTTTCTCCGTTTCAGGGGTGTGTTTGTACCTCGTGAGGGTATTGGGGCAGGGCTTCCGGTAGCCGTACGCTGGCACCCTGCAAGCGGGTAGTGTGGCGAGCGTATGTGTCGGCCGGGTTGAGCTTGGTGTGGATGTAGCGCAACAGGATCCGTGATCCCCGATGCTCCACCTGCGAATGTATGTCTGTAATGAGAGGCTGGGCACCGTGTGCCAGCGAATACCCGTTGTTCACAGCACTGACGACTCCCGTGTTGTCGCAGAAGACTGTGAATGTCGCAGGGTGAACGGTCTGTGTTGCGAGGTGATGAGACAGCTTGAAAACTGCAAAAAGCTCCAGCATGAAGATGCTGAGCCCTTCCATCTGCGGAGGGAAGGGCCCCCATGATGCCTCGTTGTTGTGGATAAAGCTCCAGAGCCTTAGACTGGCATCGGTGAAGGCGATCACCTCCTTCCGAGGTGGTGCTTCCCAGGGGACCCACTCGTTCCTTTTCAGCGTCTGAAACTGTGTATGCAGGGTTGTTCTGGCAGCTTGTGGCAGCTTGACCTCTTCCTCCCAGAAGGCGGAGCGGCGGATTGCTGAGTGGTGTATTGAGGCCGTCTCGGACATGAAGCAGAGTAGGGGGAGTAGGGGTCCCAGGCGGTAACGCAGCACATGGAATCGCCAGATGAGACACCCGATGAGTCTCCAAGTGACCCTCCGTGAGAGTGACCAGGCTGAGCTGAACTCGTTGTATATGGCTGATGTTGACGTGCACCACTCCGGGCTGAGGCGGAAGCGCTTATCGGCGAGGTCCATCTCGATTCCCAGCACGCAACCCCTAGTGCGGATCTCCCCAACGTCCCCCAAGGTGAAACCGTATCTGGCACAGAGGACCCGGAAGCGTGATGCAATGCCCTGTAATGTAGCGACTTCCGAAGCTCCGAAGAGTATGTTGTCCATCCACGTGACTGAGGCCCCTTCTCGTGAGGAGCCGAGAGACGCCTCCGCCAGGGTGGTGGCAGTCCTCTGGGCGATCTGGGGGAGCGCGGAGTACCCCATCGGCGCGCGCTCCATCTCCAGCAGGTGTTGGCCTGCTCTGAAGCAAAAGAAGGGGCGGGCCTCCGGCTCCAGGGGGAACTGGAAAAAGTACGCCGCAAAGTCGAAGTCACAAAAATACAGCAGCAGTCTCTCGAGTCTTCCTTTCAGATGATTTTTGCATTGATCGCTTCCACCACACCACACAAAAAACCCCCCCCCCCCGCGTGTCGAGTGACCTTACCTGTCTGAAGTACAGAAAATGTGTCGGGTTGGGTGGAGCATACACACACACATACACATATGTTCACACAACACAGGGCAAACCGCACAAACGTGTTCACACATCCGGCATCCTATGCGAAATACCCGCCGCTCCCCGGGAGCTGTTGCGGGAACCATCTGCTCTTCCGACCCACCGAGACTCTTGCCGTATTTTCTCTACCACACGGGGTGTGTTTTACCAAAAAATTCTTGTTGCATCATGGTGTTAACTATGGATGGGAAGGAGGGCAGGTCGCAGTGGGAAAGGCGTAAGTGTCCGATCGCGATGTTGAGCGCCTTGCAGCTCAGTATAAAACGGAGGTGACCCGGTCGTTTCTTGTTCACACAAAAGGCCGACGAAAAAATATGGGGACCTCTCCTTCTGTGGCGCGGGCAGGGGGAGGCAATGGAGCCCTGGGTGAGTTCGGGGACGTGGCTTTCCAGAGGCCCGTTGCGGGGGCCAAAGCAGTAGGCATGGGGTGGCACCACCTTGTGCAAGAAGTCGGCGGTGATCCATTCCCAATTTTCCTTCAGGAAGGGGAAGTCTGACAGCAGGAGGATGTGGTCCACCGGTCGTACCGGGGCAGGGTCGATAACTCCCTCGTAGGAAGCTTTGGGGGCGGAAACGCCCGACGTCCGCTCGATCCAGCAGCTGGCGTAGTCGTACAGCGAGAACGGTTTTAAGTTCAGAGGAGCGACCGTGTCGCTTCCACTGACTTGAGTGCCGGAGCCCACGTTACTCGTGGTGTGTAGCCCCTGGTCGGAGACACCGTGCGGTGTCGGCCCAGCGCCTGGGCAGCCTCCTCGGACACCTGCAGGGCTACATGTGTCAGAGCTGCGTGTCTGATGGCGTGAGTCGAGACATTCAGGTGCATCTTCAGGAACGCATGATATGTGTTGTATGTAATCGTTGGGAAGAGGAACAGTTGGGGGGCTGTTGCTGCTTTTCGCCTTAGGAGTATCTTGCTGGCCCTGCACGTTGGGGGGAGAATGATGGGTTGGCCTGTGCTGCTCCTGTCCGTTTTCCCCCTACAAAGTTGAGAAGAAGTCCCTCTGGGGTGGTCTCCACGTGGTGCTCCTTGATGCGCGCCAGGTCGATGTATCTCGACGCCGTCGCCAACTGCACCGATAGGGCTTCGTGGAGGTGGGAGGAGCCGCCTTCGGCGACCTTCTTGATGGATTGAAAGGGGGGGGTCTTCTCCCTGATCTGCTGCAGGCGCTCGAATTCGTTTCCTCCCCGGAGGAGAGCTCTGCTGTATGCTTCCAGGGGCTTTATCGACGCCATCCTGAAATACGTGAGTGCTTGCCGAGCGCTGGATAGGCGATACTCTCCCTTGGTAATCTTCTTCTCGACCCACATCAGGCGTGCCAGCTCGGGGGGAATTTCGGGGTGGGAGGTGGCCACAAGCTTCCTGAAGTCCTCCGAGTGTTTGAGGACCGAGAGGAGGGGGGCTTGGGATGCATAGCAGCCCTTCATTCGGAGGAGAGTGGAATGGAGTAGATCGGGGACTTCTTGAGGGATAATTGTCTCTGTTTTTCTGGTGCGTACTGCAGGGAGGGAGTCCTCCCAGAGGGGATATAGGGATGTCGGGAGGGGAAGGCCTAGGGGGGGAGTCACCTTGGTAGCGTCTACCGGAAACCCTTTCCCGCCTTACGTCCGGCGTACTTGGAGGAGGGGGAGGCGCTCGTCTTGCCCCTGTTGTCGGGGCTGTAGGGCTCGTACCTGCTGGCGGACTGATCACGACCAGGAAAGGTAGAGTCGGACGGCTTCTCCCCCTCCCCCGTCTTTACAGCCTGCCGAGCCATGCGGCGCTGTTTCTCCCCCGAGAAGCCCTTGTAGTCCTCGGGGAGGGCCAGCTCCTCATAGCTGACCCTGATGGCTGCCGTGCCCCCCAACCCGAAAGCCGTGAGTTCCACGCAGACTTCGTGGAAAGCCTGGAAGGTGGAGGAGTTCGGGGGGGACTGGAGGGTGCCCTCCAGCAGTCTGTCGAGTCTCTCGAAACTGCGCCGGTGGAGTCTGTAGGCGAGCCCCTTGTCCCTCCCTCCGAGGCTGGCCTCGTCCATCGCGATGGCGAGCTTGGCCCGGAGGAGGGCCTGGCCCAGTTCGTTGCCCAGCACGGGGATCAAGGTGACGGCGCGGAAGGGGTCAAAGTCACTCGGGAGGGAGGAGCCCGTGGCTACCTCCTTCGCCTTCTTCTTTTCTTCCTCGAGGATGGCGATGCGGCGGTGCAACTCGAGAAGCTCGTAGCGCACGCCGTCATCCGGCTCCAGGAAGGAGTCGAGGCGGGCCTCCATGCTGACAGCGTCTGCCTGCTTGGGGGCGGTACGAGAGGGGGCGTCCCCGCTGCTCGTTGCCTTGTTGCCCACATTGGGAGACGCAGCGTCTGCGTCCCCTTCCGGTTTGGCGTGGCTGGCTACCCAGCAACACACCGGGCACATCCAGTCCTTGTCCTCCATCCCCTTGACGAACTCCCCGTAACAGGAGGAGGGAACAAAGGCATCGAGGCACGAAACCGCCGCGCGGTGTCCGCAGGAACGACAGTTGAGGCATCCTTCACCCTCGTGCTCAGTATCACACTCCGGGAACACACACTTCACGACCTCCGGAGCGCAGAGGAACTCCTGCATGAATGCCGGCACCTTCGTGACTCTCAGCGACTCCCACTCAATCTCCTTCGCCTTGAAGAGAGAGCGGGTAGACATATTGCGCACAAGCGGTAGTTTTTGTTTGTGCGCTGGTTCGTTACCTGTGGGGTACATGGGTGAACACATGCGCTGCCAACAGTCTTCTTTGCTAGAGACCAGGAGCCTGGTTAGCGCAAAGAAAGTTCGAACGATGATACCACACACAGGCATCACTGCTGATGATGTGAGGTGGGGGGCTAAGGGTTCAAGTGGAGTGGAGGGGGGGTGAGCACGAAGAAATACAGAGTGGCAGGACAACAAGAAAAGTAAAGTGTTCGACTGGGTCAGTCGGGGAGGAGGGGAGGGTGATTCTCTGCCGCGGGAAGGGTGTTTACCTTTGGCAACGTTTTGGCATCTCTTTTCTCTCCTCGTATTGTTAGGTTTTGGATGGAGCGAACTGGCATCGCACAGTGTGCCCCCCCACAGAGGACTCCACAACGTGAGAACCGTGCATCCGCTCTCCCTCTCTCTCTCAGCCAAAAACGCCGCCGTTTTTTGAACGGTTTGATTTGGAAACGCTCCAAGAAAATTTCCAACACCACGCCATTTCTTCGGCAGCTGAGACACACCATCACATCCCACCCTCCCCCCGCCAAAATACAAAAATTGGGAACGTGTTGGTGGAAACCCAGCCTGTTCCCTGGGCTATGCACTCACACATACACGCACAGTACACTAACCTGAGGGGTCGCCACAGGAGAGGCAGATAAGAGCTGAATGTGGGTGTGGCTGGGGTGCCTGCCCCACTGACATCCTCTTGGGCCTGTATTGTCGTGTGTGTTCCGTGTTCCGATTCGTCGCATAAAACAAATGTTGTGTTGGGCAGAATTTCAAATCGAGAGAAGCGTGCGTGTGTGGTGACGGTCAGACTCTCGGGGCGTCTCTTGCACAACAAACAAGGTTGGATTGCTGCTTGCCAGAAGAATCCACACAGGTTTCTTCTCCGTATAATTTTGCTGCCCCTGAAGAGTCCGCGTGTCGTCCTCCTTAGCGTGACGTCGTACTTCTGTGACGTAGTTCTACAGTAGTTGTAACACGGTTGGTTGTTTTTCAGGGGCACCACAACATAAGGCAATGTCGATGTGGGAGGGCAGCAAGGCCCACGCTCTGAGCAACACACAGTTCCATCTCCGCACCGCACATGCGCATGCATGCCTTCCGTGTAAAAAGACAGGATTTCATCAGATATTCCCTGGAGGGTGTCCTAAAGTTAGGAAATTTTTGAAAATTTTGGAAAAATTTGGGGAATTTTTTGAAAAAATGACGAAAAAAAGGGTGTGGGGAGTTGGTGCCCCTGACGACCCCATATTGCGTAGTTTGTGCGTAGTGAAAAGGGGGGGGGGGTCTCATTTTTTGATTTACTCAGCCATTCTCTGTCTCTATGCCGGGACCCCAAACTCAAGGAGTTCTTGCTGTTCCGGGGTCAGTGAGGGTGCAGGCGCTTCAGGTGCTGCAGGTGCTGCAGGTTCTTCAGGTGCTGCAGCGCTGGCAGCCATCGGTGCGGGTTTCGACGCAGTCTTTGCAGGTCTCTTTGGGGGTGCCCTTTGGCGCGGTGCCTGCTTCAGCTCGTCGGGTGGAAGCATCAACGCATCATTAAGCGGTGCCTGCTTCAGCTCCTCCGGGTGGAAGCGTCAACGCATCATTAAGGAAGAAGGAAGCACAGTTGCTACGCTTTTTTGCAGCTGCAGGAAACGACACCATACCCAACAACAATCCCCAGACCGTCGAGGGAGAGTGGGCGCCTGGATCCCGTGACACAGATCTCTAGTGCCGTTGTGATCCCCTCGGATAACGTCTCCTGGACGTTGTCAGCGGAGGTTGCCTGTGTGGCGGTGACCTCCGTATACCCCGCGGGATCCAGTGCCAGTAGCGCCTTCTTCAGCTTTTCGTCGACCCCTCGGCCGACGCTCTCCTTGATGTCAAGGGCCACCTTCAGGGTGGCACCTCGCAGCGCCCTGAAGGCTGTGATCGTATCATCATTCACAATCTCGAGGGTGTTCTACGCGGCTCCTGGAACTCACTTCCTTCTCAGGTGTTTCTGGGCATGGGGCAACCTTGCCCAGGTGTTTCTGGAGTCCCGCCCCACATGTCGTGCGTTCTTTCGTACGGTGTATAGTGAGTTCTGGCAATAATTTTTTGCTCGGTCAGCGCAGTGCCTCCAGTCCTGTCACAGTAGCCACACAGAAAGGGGGACCAAAAAAAACTGGGGGGGGACCAAAAAGCGAGACCCCCCCCCCAGATTGCGTAGTTTGTGCGTAGTGAAAAAGGGGTAAATCAGGGGCACCAGGAGTTGGGTCCAGTTTAGCAAAGTCCGTGTATTTGGACGCGGCCCCTCAGATAAGGAAGCCGCGTCTCAGGTGCAGGATGCGGGGTGTTGTCGAATTTCGCGGTCGAACCACAGTGAGAGGGTTTGCGGGTTGCGGGGAGAAACCAGAACAGATATGTGTCCTCCTCGACGCAGTGCGGAAGCCCTGCAGGGCACCTCTATGATGAGACGGCGTCGTGGCTGTATATCACAATCGAAGGGACAGAAGAACATCAGGCCGCTGGCAAGCTGGCCGTGTATCGCACAGTTTTGGACAACATATTATGACAAGAATTAGTGTGTGCTGCACGCGCCCCCCCCCCCCCCTCCCCCCCGCACCCCAGCTCAGGCATGTCGCTAAGCGTCGACCGTCGACCCAGTGATTTTGGGTTTCCCCCCCCATAAAAAAGCGTCGACCCAGCGTCGACCCAGTGGAACTGGGTTGCCATTCAAGCCTGGACCAAGCGTCAACCCATTCCGGGTCGACGCTAACCTAGCGTTGACCCGGTTCCACTGGGTCGACGCTCACCAAGCGTCGACCAAGCGTCAACCCACTTTCACTGGGTCGACGTCGAAGAGAGTATGGTTTTGCAGGAACAGATGCTCACTACCGTGGCCTCCGGCGGCTGGGGGGCTCCGCCCCCCAGACCCCCCTGTATAGCGTGTGCACACAGGTCAGGAATCCAACAGCTCCAGTAGCCTCAGGAGGACGCAGCCAACTCACACAGAATCTGTACGCCCACAATGAACAGATGTTCACTACCGTGGCCTCCGGCGGCTGGGGGGCTCCGACCCCCAGACCCCCCATCTCGCGTGCCCGTCTAGTAACCAAGTCCTTGCGCTTCAACGGCCGTGGCATATCAGGGGGTAAATCATGGTCCCGAAAGCCATTTTTTGGTAAAACACACCCCGTGTGGTAGAGAAAATACGGCAAGAGTCTCGGTGGGTCGGAAGAGCAGATGGTTCCCGCAACAGCTCCCGGGGAGCGGCGGGTATTTCGCATAGGATGCCGGATGTGTGAACACGTTTGTGCGGTTTGCCCTGTGTTGTGTGAACATATGTGTATGTGTGTGTGTATGCTCCACCCAACCCGACACATTTTCTGTACTTCAGACAGGTAAGGTCACTCGACACGCGGGGGGGGGGGGGTTTTTTTGTTGTGTGCTTTTACTGCCAGCCGACATCACTAGCGCCAGCGAGAAAAAAAAAATAAAACAAAAAAGCGCCCTATCACTTCACAGCTACAACCGCTCTGATGAATTTCCTTTTGTTTGTTGCGTTGACGCTTCTACACCAGGACCCTCATCCGGAGGGACGTGTCCGTCTCGTTCTCAACGAGGCGGGCGCGCCCTTCTGTTGCTTCCCGCTGCATCGGTGCGGGAGGTGGAGGGACCGGCCTCAAGGCCAGTCACTGCCGGTCCTTTCCCGGCTTTCCGCCCGGCGCCTTTCTGTCCCAGTCACGATCGCGAGTCGTAGGTGGTGCTGCCTGCTTCCTGTCGCGGCTGTGGGCCGGGACGGACCTCTGCTGGCGTGAGTTCCGGTAGTCACGGTCCCTCCTGTCCCCGTCCCGTCCGCGGTGCTCCCCCTCCTTCTTTGCCTCTTCAGCCACTCCTTTCAGCAGGCGCCGCTGGGCCGTCTCCGAGAAATCCTTTGGCGCGATGATTTCAGCCCTCGCCACGTACTCCCTCCGGTGCTTCGGGCCGTACAGCCCCAGCTGCGTAATCCCTGTCAGCTGGTTGATGTTGGAGTGCAGCATGCGGATGATGCCCTCCTTCGGGGGTTCGCCGTCGGTGATGAGGTCCAGTGTGTTCGTCAGTGTGCTGAGATACTGTGCGACGTCGTACTCGTACGCCTTCGCGTCCTCGATGTTCACGGGCAGGGCGTCTTCCCTGAAGGCCTTCCTGCATCTGTCCCGGATCTTCTCCCGGATCGCGGGCACCTCCAGGTCCCGCCATGTCCCCACTGTGTGAGGCGAGAACTCCGGTGCCAGGGTGGCCCCCAGCTGCTTTTTGAGATTTTTAGTCTCAAACTCCAGTTGCTGGATCCGCAAAAGGAGGGGGGGCTTCTCGCGCTCTAGCGTGTCCACCCGTTTTGCCAAAGCGGCGATCGTCGCGCGCAGTTCCCCCTGTGTGTCGACACCCGGCTGCCTCAGCGACGACTCGTCGTCCGACGCCCCCAGCGACGCGTCGTGGGGGTCCTCCGAGAGGGACAGGGAGTCGGGATCCCGAGTGTCCCCCGGGGGATTGTCGCGATGTTGCTCCATCGCGCACATCGGGCACACCCACGTCGGTTCCCCCAAACCCTGCACAAAATCCCCAGACACGTTTTTCGGGAGGAAAGCCCGGATGCAGGTCTTACAGGCCGCCCGCCCGCAAGTGCTGCAATGGCCCCTTCCCCGCGAGGTGTGCTCCGCCTGGCAGTGTGGCGTGAACACGCAGGTGTCCACTGCCACTTCCGGATCCCCGTACCCCGTCACGACTGGCACCCCCAACCAGTCCATGTCGTGGGGGTGCATGTCCGACATGGGTGATCTAGCACCTGCGTCGAGTCTGCTCTGATCGCTCTGTCGTAGAAAAATTCGGTGATCTAGCACCTGCGTCGAAGTCTGCTCTGGTCGCTCTGTGGTAAAAAAGCGGTGATCTAGCACCTACGTCGAGTCTGCTCTGATCGCTCTGTCGTAAAAAACTCGGTGATTTAGCACCTGCGTCGAAGTCTGCTCTGGTCGCTCTGTGGTAAAAGGGGTGATCTAGCACCTACGTCGAGTCTGCTCTGATCGCTCTGTCGTAAAAAATTCGGTGATCTAGCACCTGCGTCGAAATCTGCTCTGGTCGCTCTGTGGTAAAAGGCGGTGATCTAGCACCTGCGTCGAAGTCTGCTCTGGTCGCTCTGTGGTAAAAGGCGGTGATCTAGCACCTGCGTCGAAGTCTGCTCTGGTCGCTCTGTGGTAAAAGGCGGTGATCTAGCACCTACGTCGAGTCTGCTCTGATCGCTCTGTCGTAAAAAATTCGGTGATCTAGCACCTGCGTCGAAGTCTGCTCTGGTCGCTCTGTGGTAAAAGGCGGTGATCTAGCACCTGCGTCGAAGTCTGCTCTGGTCGCTCTGTCGTAACAAACCGTGATCTAGCACGCACTGTTTTCTGCCTGGAAACGCCTGATCGCGAGTTGGCGATTAGTAAATCGCTTTATTTATTTATTTTTTTTCTCGCTGGCGCTAGTGATGTCGGCTGGCAGAAAAAACACACACAAAAACCCCCCCCCCCGCGTGTCGAGTGACCTTACCTGTCTGAAGTACAGAAAATGTGTCGGGTTGGGTGGAGCATACACACACACATACACATATGTTCACACAACACAGGGCAAACCGCACAAACGTGTTCACACATCCGGCATCCTATGCGAAATACCCGCCGCTCCCCGGGAGCTGTTGCGGGAACCATCTGCTCTTCCGACCCACCGAGACTCTTGCCGTATTTTCTCTACCACACGGGGTGTGTTCTACAAATACGCGTACTAGACGTCCTTCTGTCGATATCTTACTTGGCGCTATGGAAACACAAAAATGAAACAAAGAAAAATGTTTTGTTGACCGCTTCCACCACTCCTCTGCACAAATCTCACGACCGGCTATTGTGTGTTTGTGTTGTCTGAAGTACAGAAGGTGTGGTGGAGCACGAAGAAAGGGAAACATGACAGAGGTGATGACGCCAGCCCTTTCTAGTATCGTATTTCCTCCTATACACAATGCTGCGCTGTGTATTGGATGGTATCAAAAAAAATGCAATCTGGTGCGAAAGGTCAAACAAAGGCAGCCGACCCACACAGCACACATGCACCCACCCCGCCCCTCGGGGTAGTGCAGTGGAAGTTGAAGGAATCACAAGGATGATCCCCCTCCACTCGTTATGCAGGTTGTGTCTGAGATCCGGTGCTCGCCACCCCGCCCCTTGCCCCAAGCGACGATCTGCTCAAAGGGGTGGCCGGGGGAGGGGGTATTGCTGGCACAGTTCCCTCCTCCATGCTTTGTTGAGTTGTGCGCATACACAGCCCCCCAGAAATACGAAGAGGAGAAGAAGGCGGGCGTTTGAATAATCAGAAGCAGCACAAACAAAAATGAGGGTGACGGTGTGGGAGGGGCGGACTTGCCGGGAAGGAGAATTGCGTTGACGCTTCCACCACCCTAGAGCCTGCTGCTTTGATGTGGGTGTGGAGCACATGTGAACACGAGATAGCTAGACACACAGAAAAGGAACAGGATCGTCGGAAGCACTCCTACACTTTTACGCATCATAAATGTGCTCAAGGGCACCGAAGCCAAGGAGGGGGGTTTGATCGTCGAGAGGGAATGGAAAAGTAAATCTCCCAGCCAAGGAGGGGGGGGGGCCGGGGGGGGGGGGGTAGGGGGGGTCAAATGCCACCCTTTTATGGGAACAAACACGATTTTTCAAAAAACCGGCGCAGAGGCCCCAAAGCCCCCGTAAACCCTCCAAACCCCCCCAGATCGGTCCGGAAACCCATCGAACCCCACTTTTCCACCATTCCGGGCACCTCAGGTGCCCGAATTGGGGTACCTAAATTTTGTGCCACCGTTTGGTACCGTACAGCGCCACTGTGTGGGAGGTTGGAAAAGAAAATGCCCCAACACACCACATCTGAGGGTTGCAATGCATGTTGCTTGCCAACTACGTCATCCGGTGGGTGTCAGGCGCTATGTAGGTGGCATCAGCCAGGCCTTCGATGAGTTCTGGCTTGTATATGTACCTCCCTGCCTGCGGCACAGGCACTGCCTTTGTCCCCCACACCAGCCACAGAGAGCGTATTGTACTGGGTCCACGGTTGCTGATTCATTGTGATGCGTTGTATCCTCGAGTGAACGTCACACACTAGTGGCACCACCACCCGCCATCCGAGAGCTGTATCGACTTTGCGCGCTTCCGTTGTATTCACCTCGCCACGCATACACCGTTCAGTACCAGTGCTCTTGGGCAGGCAAAGTAGACCGCAGCAACTACCAACTCTGGCACAATGGGTACCACGACAGCGCACTTCGTGTGTTCCCGGGATGTACAGCTCGCGTTGCAACAGTCGTTGTCAACACATCCCGGTTGTGGAGCACTGCTGCACAGGAATCACACGACCATCCGGACTTGTTCCTTACCTACATGCAGCCTCACGGTGCATGGTGGCAGGGAGGTACATATACAAGCCAGAACTCATCGAAGACCTGGCTAATGCCACCTACATAGCGCCTGACACCCACCGGATGACGTGGTTGGCAAGCAACATGCATTGCAACCCTCAGATGTGGTGTGTTGGGGCATTTTCTTTTCCAACCTCCCACACAGTGGCGCTGTACGGTACCAAACGGTGTCACAAAATTTAGGTACCCCAATTCGGGCACCTGAGGTGCCCGGAATGGTGGAAAAGTGGGGTTCGATGGGTTTCCGGACCGATCTGGGGGGGTTTGGAGGGTTTACGGGGGCTTTGGGCCCTCTGCGCCGGTTTTTTGAAAAATCGTGTTTGTTCCCCCCATTTGACCCCCCCTAGGGCAGTGATGTAGAAATACGGTCGGATACGGTGATTTTTCAAAATCGGGATACGGATACGGATACGGATACGTATCCGGATACGGGATACGCTCTGCCTACCAAAGTGGACCCAGCCCAGGTAAGCTGGTGCTAGGGAATGTGGGCAGCTGCCCTTGTCGTTGGGTAACGTGCCCGTTGTGGAGCGGGCACGTTGCTCTGCTATGTCCCCTTCAGGGTGTGGTGTGCACCCTCCTCCTCATCCCCCTTGGGGGCACAGCCACGGATGATCCCAGACCCTCCCAGAAGGGGATGCAGCAGGCTCATGTCAGAGGCCAACATGCACTCAATCCGCTGCAGAACCTACACATGACCGTCTTCCGCCCATTGGCCCCCTTGACCGTCCCCTGACCGCCACGTCCACCACGAGCATTCTTGGTGCAGCATTGGTTCCAGATCCCGTCACCGTCTTCAGCACCGCCTGGCGACAGCCTTGGCGACGGCCTTCGTGTGGTGTGCCCGTCTGTACCCTAAGTACTCCCCCACCAAGTATATGGACCGTATCCTGACCGTATCCTATCGATTTCTGGAAAATTTGTGGGGGGAGGGGAGGGGGGGGGGGAAACAGAGAGGGGATGTGGGTACCTTTGTTGAGGTCGCTTTGCTGTTTGTGTGTCAGCATGAAGGCGCTAATCCTAAAGAGTAAGTCGCACGATGTTCCTTCGTTGCCCCCGCGTGTGCGACTTGCGCTACGCTCCGCCCGCCTTGGCAACTCAGAGGGGTAAAAATAAGCAGGGCAGGCAAAGAAAAGAATGAAATATTTGAAGAAAGGGAAAGAAAACCAACGAAGAACACTGTGGAATACAAACTGAGCTGAAGCTTTGGTGGCACACACGGTGGACTCCAGCCACCCTAGCGGGAGTCTGAGAGGGAGTGTGATGATGCAGTCTGTACTGGAGACTGGCGCTAGCGGGAGTCTATTTCCAGCTAATTTAGGCTAAAGGCTCCCGCTATGTTGAGACTCCCGGAAAGGGTTCCCCTATACCGGGGTCCACCGTGCACAGAACGGCACAAAAAAAGGATCGCCGGGTGACGGCGGGTTTCTTTTGTTTTGTTTGCACGGTGGACTCCAGCGGCCCTAGCGGGAGTCTGGGAGCGGGAGTCTGAGCGGGTGTCAAAGACTCCCGCTAGCGGGAGTCTATACTCCCGCTAGGGGGAGTCTGACTCCCCCTAGCGGGAGTCTTTTCACCTATTTTCATCCATTTTTCCCATGATATAGTTACAGTCTACTGGCGTGGGGGGTAAAATCATGGTGGAAGAGGGATGGGGAGGGGCTTGTTTTGCTTCTGTCAGTTTCCCCGGACTCTGGACTACCTACCTATCCTCCTGGTAGCGGCTGCACCTGCGGAGGTGAGCGGTTAGAATTTGAGGTGTCAAAGTGCGGCCATCGCCTGTCGTAGTTGTGTTACACCTTGGGCAAGACAAGCCATCCTGCAGGCCTCATCTTCTTCGTCAGAACTGTCATCCCCCTCCTGCTGTGCGCGTTGGTCAAGCGTGCTCAAAGTCGCCTCGGATGACACGAATGGTGTGAAAGTCGCCCCCAGCGGGATTGGCATTTTGCACAAGCAGAGCGATAATTTGCGGTGTCCTTCGGGGAACCGGGACAGGAAGTAGGGCGCGCTGATGGGTTCAACGAAGTCCTGTGTGTTGCAGTGCACAAACCCCTTCTGCAGCTGTGTCAACTGTGTGCAAAGAACATACACAGCCAATCTATGAGCGTGTCGGGTGTGCAGACACGGACACAGAATGACTTCTCTATACCCGAGGATCCCGTCCTGCGACAGGTGCGCAACCTTCCAAGGCATGCCCGATGCGCGCCGCTTCTCTTCTGCCATCGCAAGATCTCTCTCGTAAGTTGCGGAGCTGGCGATTGTAACGGCATCTTTCTTGCGATGTCCGTTCTCTGCTTCTTCAAATTCGTCGTTGTTCTGCAGAGGCACTGCATCTTCTGGAGCCCACCAATGATGGAGACTGTGTACGTAGGCATTGCGCGTTGATCCCTTTTCGGCATGCTCCATCAACCAGTGAAATATATGCCCTGAGATCCGAGCACGCAAGAAGGGAATCCGGGCTGACTCATCCTTGCATCCCCAGAAGTGCCAGGGGATGTCTGCATACCGGAAATGCATGAGGTCTGCAAGGGAGACAAAGAGGTAGCGGAACAAGCCCTTGTAGGTGTGTCCTGTGACAGGCAAGCACGACCTTCCGGAACTGAGCACCTGTCCCATTCTGCGACACATTCAGTGCAAGGTTTGTACAGGTCTTGTCGAATATTTTTTTGTTGTCTCATCCAGTACCCTGATCAGCCGCATGGCGAGCCCCTTGCAGTCATGGAGTGCTGGGGTGACGTAGCGGGCATTGGGAAGCACACCTGCCAAGAGGGAGGGGTAGCCAGCCTCTTTTATCTCAGAGAGAGTCAGGTGTGGGTATCGATGCACCTGTTGATACCAGCGTTCTTCTGGGATGTCGCACAGTGAGCATCGGTGCCCTCGCCCCCCGCATCGCCTCATTGTTGCCCACTGCTGATCTATACTCCCGCTAGCGGGAGTTGGACTCCCCCTAGTTGAGACTCCCGAAAAGGGTTAAACCCGGTAGTGGTACCCTACCCCCGCTGGAGTCCACCGTGCAAGGCCGGATCAGCCCACGGGTGGGTTTGAGGAAGAAATCTGGGGGGGCAAATTTTGCTGCGACTTCCGGTTTCACCCGGCCGAACTCCAGCATCTATCCAGACCCACGGTGCCAAGCCGTTCGCCCGTGTCGCGATCATTCGCGGCTTCAGGCTGCCCCCGACGACACGTTTGTATCCTGCACCTTGCCATACTTCGCCTCCACCTTGTATATGACGGAGAGCGCCCTCCTTCCGCATCGTTGCGACTTCCCTGACAGCAAACTTATCCATGTCAGGGAAGACATGGCGATGATTGCGTTGGCCACCTGGGTGCTGTGCTTGTGGAGCTCCTTGCTCAACACCGTTGCTAGGAGCCTTCTAATGGATCCCAGTGTCAGCACACTGCCCCCTTTTTTAACAGGGAAGGCCGTGCAAAAATCATGCACAATGTTCGTCGCCTCCGCAGCCTCGGGACTCTCTGCGCTCTTCTTCTTCTTAATCGACTTTGCCGCCGGCTTCGCTGCCGGCTTCGTTGTCGTCTTCCCCATTTTTGTGAATCAGGTCTGCGAGCTGGGATGGGTGGAAACGTCCGTTTCGTTTGGTGTGGCTGTACTTCAGTGACGAGTGCCACATTGCATAGGTATCATGGGAAAAATGAGTGAAAATAGGTGAAAAGACTCCCGCTAGGGGGAGTCAGACTCCCGCTAGCGGGAGTATAGACTCCCGCTAGCGGGAGTTGGACTCCCCCTAGTTGAGACTCCCGAAAAGGGTTACCCTACCCCCGCTGGAGCCCACCGTGTGTGCAACCGGTATAAAAACACACCATCGAAATTGCACATCACGATGAAGCCACCCACCCCACCCCGACCCCCTCTTTCTGAGGAGCCTCCTGCAATACACCTGATTACGATGTCACACAGTAAAGGAGACGAATAGGCAGCACGCGGGTCGGGGTGGGGGGGGAATCGGCGGCTGGCCTTCACGCCAGTTTGCAAAAAAGGGCGGGGGGGTAATTTGTTCTCCGAAACTGGTGTGGTCATATAGGGTTCTGTGCCAGATCTGTGCCAGGTCTGTGCCAGATCTGGGAGGTTCCATGATCACACCAGAAACCCGTTCTTTCTCACCTCACGATTCATCCAGACACCGCGGCCTGGCTCTTGTCTTTGCATGCCTCACGGCACTACTCCAATCGTGCAGAACACCGCCGCCCATTTGGAAAAGGCATCTCAAGGCGAGGGGCGTCAGATCTCGAAGGAGCGCACCCTCACAGGAATCTTCTTAGGTGCGGGTGGGGACACGGGCAAGGTCACCGACAGCGACATGCCCATCAGGGAGGGCGCGACTGCCGCGTGTGACACTGTGGCAGGCGGCAGGTCTGCAACCTGCAACAGGGAACGCTGGCAGCGATCCCCTGCGCCACCCTGCATTGGCTGCTCAGCGGCCTGGCTCTGTTGAGGGCTCAGGAGGGGCTCTGCCTTTTCCGCGTCGGGCTCGGTGTGGCCCCGGGAAAAAGATTTGACAAAGACGGTGCCGACGAAGAGCATGCTCACCAATACGGCACCCGTGACAGCGGCGAGCACGACATGGCGTGTGGTGTGTTTGTCCTGCGATCCGCCAGCGTCTGTCTTTTGAGACACGGCTGCCCTCGACTTTTTCTGAGGCGGCGGCACAGGGGCAGGCGTCGGCTTGGGTGCCGCAGTGTCCTTTGCAGGCACAGCCACTGCAGGCTGGGAAGGCACGGCTGTCCGTGGCACGATGGTGGGTGGCGTGCCCGTCGATGCAGGGAGGGTCTGCGTCGCAGGCACAGGCGACCCTGACTGAGGTGCAGCAGTCATGGCAGGAGGCGCGCCTGTCAGGAGGGCAGTCGGTTCTGATGTGACAGGGCTGAGCGTGGGTGCAGCTGTCAGGGCAGGTGTGGGTGTCGGTGTGGGTGCAGCATGAGCTGTTGCGGGCGGCGCTGTTGCTGGTGCGGCGGTGCCAAGGCTGGGTGCCGCAGGCGCGTTGGTCTGTGGCTGTGCGGTCGTCGGGACCGCTGTGGGTGCAAGGGGGCTGCGTGTGGGTGCTGCTGTGGGCACGGGTGTGGGCGGCAAGGGGGTGCCAGGTGTGCCGGTGTGTGCGGTGGAAGGTGCGTCTGTCCCAGGCAGCCCTGTGGAGGGCGCAGGTGTTGTAGGTGCAGCAGTGCGCGGTGCGGGTGCAGCTGTGTCGGTTTGCGGCTGTGGTGTTGACACGGGTGCCGGTGTTCTGTCCGTCCCAGGCACCCGTGTGGAGGGCGCAGGTGTTGTAGGTGCAGCAGTGCGCGGTGCGGGTGTGGCAGGTGTGTCGGTCTGCGGCTGTGGTGTCGGGGGAACCTGTGTTGCAGGTGCAGATGTTATGTCCGTGGTGGGTACCCCTGTGGAGGGTGCAGGTGTTGTAGGTGCAGCAGTGCGCGGTGCGGGTGTGGCAGGTGTGTCGGTCTGCGGCTGTGGTGTCGGGGGAACCTGTGTTGCAGGTGCAGATGTTATGTCCGTGGTGGGTACCCCTGTGGAGGGCGCAGGTGTTGTAGGTGCAGCAGTGCGCGGTGCGGGTGTGGCAGGTGTGTCGGTCTGCGGCTGTGGTGTCGGGGGAACCTGTGTTGCAGGTGCAGATGTTATGTCCGTGGTGGGTACCCCTGTGGAGGGTGCAGGTGTTGTAGGTGCAGCAGTGCGCGGTGCGGGTGTGGCAGGTGTGTCGGTCTGCGGCTGTGGTGTCGGGGGAACCTGTGTTGCAGGTGCAGATGTTATGTCCGTGGTGGGTACCCCTGTGGAGGGTGCAGGTGTTGTAGGCGCAGCAGTGCGCGGTGTGGGCGTGGCAGGCGTGTCGGTCTGCGGCTGTGGTGTCGGGGGGGCCTGTGTTGCAGGTGCAGATGTTATGTCCGTGGTGGGTACCCCTGTGGAGGGCGCAGGTGTTGTAGGCGCAGCAGTGCGCGGTGTGGGCGTGGCAGGCGTGTCGGTCTGCGGCTGTGGTGTCGGGGGGGCCTGTGTTGCAGGTGCAGATGTTATGTCCGTGGTGGGTACCCCTGTGGAGGGTGCAGGTGTTGTAGGCGCAGCAGTGCGCGGTGTGGGCGTGGCAGGCGTGTCGGTCTGCGGCTGTGGTGTCGGGGGGGCCTGTGTTGCAGGTGCAGATGTTATGTCCGTGGTGGGTACCCCTGTGGAGGGTGCAGGTGTTGTAGGCGCAGCAGTGCGCGGTGTGGGCGTGGCAGGCGTGTCGGTCTGCGGCTGTGGTGTCGGGGGGGCCTGTGTTGCAGGTGCAGATGTTATGTCCGTGGTGGGTACCCCTGTGGAGGGCGCAGGTGATGTAGGCGCAGCAGTGCGCGGTGTGGGCGTGGCAGGCGTGTCGGTCTGCGGCTGTGGTGTCGGGGGGGCCTGTGTTGCAGGTGCAGATGTTATGTCCGTGGTGGGTACCCCTGTGGAGGGCGCAGGTGTTGTAGGCGCAGCAGTGCGCGGTGTGGGCGTGGCAGGCGTGTCGGTCTGCGGCTGTGGTGTCGGGGGGGCCTGTGTTGCAGGTGCAGATGTTATGTCCGTGGTGGGTACCCCTGTGGAGGGTGCAGGTGTTGTAGGCGCAGCAGTGCGCGGTGTGGGCGTGGCAGGCGTGTCGGTCTGCGGCTGTGGTGTCGGGGGGGCCTGTGTTGCAGGTGCAGATGTTATGTCCGTGGTGGGTACCCCTGTGGAGGGTGCAGGTGTTGTAGGTGCAGCAGTGCGCGGTGCGGGTGTGGCAGGTGTGTCGGTCTGCGGCTGTGGTGTCGGGGGAACCTGTGTTGCAGGTGCAGATGTTATGTCCGTGGTGGGTACCCCTGTGGAGGGCGCAGGTGTTGTAGGCGCAGCAGTGCGCGGTGTGGGCGTGGCAGGCGTGTCGGTCTGCGGCTGTGGTGTCGGGGGGGCCTGTGTTGCAGGTGCAGATGTTATGTCCGTGGTGGGTACCCCTGTGGAGGGCGCAGGTGTTGTAGGCGCAGCAGTGCGCGGTGTGGGCGTGGCAGGCGTGTCGGTCTGCGGCTGTGGTGTCGGGGGGGCCTGTGTTGCAGGTGCAGATGTTATGTCCGTGGTGGGTACCCCTGTGGAGGGTGCAGGTGTTGTAGGCGCAGCAGTGCGCGGTGTGGGCGTGGCAGGCGTGTCGGTCTGCGGCTGTGGTGTCGGGGGGGCCTGTGTTGCAGGTGCAGATGTTATGTCCGTGGTGGGTACCCCTGTGGACGGTGCAGGTGTTGTAGGTGCAGCAGTGCGCGGTGCGGGTGTGGCAGGTGTGTCGGTCTGCGGCTGTGGTGTCGGGGGAACCTGTGTTGCAGGTGCAGATGTTATGTCCGTGGTGGGTACCCCTGTGGAGGGTGCAGGTGTTGTAGGTGCAGCAGTGCGCGGTGCGGGTGTGGCAGGTGTGTCGGTCTGCGGCTGTGGTGTCGGGGGAACCTGTGTTGCAGGTGCAGATGTTATGTCCGTGGTGGGTACCCCTGTGGAGGGTGCAGGTGTTGTAGGCGCAGCAGTGCGCGGTGTGGGCGTGGCAGGCGTGTCGGTCTGCGGCTGTGGTGTCGGGGGGGCCTGTGTTGCAGGTGCAGATGTTATGTCCGTGGTGGGTACCCCTGTGGAGGGCGCAGGTGTTGTAGGCGCAGCAGTGCGCGGTGTGGGCGTGGCAGGCGTGTCGGTCTGCGGCTGTGGTGTCGGGGGGGCCTGTGCTGCAGGTGCAGATGTTATGCCCGTGGTGGGTACCCCTGTGGAGGGTGCAGGTGTTGTAGGCGCAGCAGTGCGCGGTGTGGGCGTGGCAGGCGTGTCGGTCTGCGGCTGTGGTGTCGGGGGGGCCTGTGTTGCAGGTGCAGATGTTATGTCCGTGGTGGGTACCCCTGTGGAGGGTGCAGGTGTTGTAGGCGCAGCAGTACGCGGTGTGGGCGTGGCAGGCGTGTCGGTCTGCGGCTGTGGTGTCAGTGGTGCGTCTGTGCTAGGCGCCCCTGTGCGGGGCGCAGGTGCAGCAGTGCGCGGTGAGGGTGTGGCAGGTGTGTCGGTCTGCGGCTGCGGCGACGGCACGGGTGCAGGTGCGTCTGTGCTGGGCACCCCTGTGAAAGGCGCACGTGTCAGCGGGGCAGCGGTTGGCGGTGCGTCCGTCCCAGGCATCCCTGTGGGCACAGCGGTACGTGGCGTGGGTGTGGCAGGTGTGTCGGTCTGCGGCTGTGGTGTCGGCACAGGCGCAGCAGTACGCAGCGTGGATGTGGCAGGTGCATCAGTCTGAGGCTGCGGTGTCGGGGGTGCCTGCGTTGCGTCTGCGGGCGAGGGTGGTGCACACGCCCCACAGTCGGCAGGGAACTCATCCGCAACCTGCTTCATCGCACCCGACACAGACGCACCCATGCTGATGGCAGACAGGACGCGCGCACCACATGTGAAACAGGTTATGTCGCAGGACAGCGTCGTCCACAAGGCCAAGCACGAGTTACTCACACCTGCCGGCTGGGCTGCTGCTGCTGTGCACAGGACTAAGAGGCACCATCCCCGCATCACCCACACTGTGCACCTGCAGGGAAGTGTGTCGGGAACCCCGTGAGTGTAAGCGGTGTGAGGGCACGACGTGAACAGGTCTGTGATGCTGTTCTGATAAGACTGCGTGTGTGGTGCAAACCCGCAAACCCACAGCGTGCTATCACAATAGGTCAAGCTGGGGTCCTCAGGGAAGGTCTGAGGGGGTGGGGAAGGGGGTCCGGGGAAGGGCGAGGGTTGTGTGGTATCGCATGCGGCCCGTCCTGTGCCTCAGGTGAGATGTCACTCTGAGAGGCGGCACGGCGTCAAAAAATCCCAGATCGCTTGCCCACCCTGGGTTCGATTGCTTCCTTCAATGCGATGGGCAATTGACTGACGGTACAAGAGATTTGAGCCATACGCACGTACCGCACGAGCGGCGTGTACACCCACGTCACGTTCGGCTGGACGGAGCAGTACGGTGTGCCCTGCACGTTCGCCACAGACTCGTTGACCTGCATGATCAGGTCGCGCAGCTCCTGCAGCTCGGCACTGCCTGCTGCAGGGCCGGGAGGTGTCGGCGGTGTGGGTGTCGAAGGCGCAGGTGTCGGCGGTGTGGGTGTCGGTGGCGCGGGTGTCGCCGGGAGTGCCGTGCTGCCAGGAGGCACCGGTGTCTGCTGAGGCGGGGTGCCCGTCGCCGGCGCGCTTGTCGCTGGCGGCGCAGCCGTCCCTCCCGTCAGGGGGCACCCAGAGCAGGTCCCCACCGACACGACCTGCGATCCGACGGTGTCCAACCGTGACCGCAGCTCCTGCCGCCACCCCTGTTGCAGGGATCCTGCGCACGCTGGGCATCACAGGGAAGTACTCCGACGCTGTGGACGAGATCAAGTGGAGCAACGGTGTACTCTGGCGGCGGCCCTGCAACAGGGGTGGCGGCCGTGTCTGCCACACGCACCACCCCGTACTTGGTTGTCATCTCGCAGTTCGACTCAGTCACGTGCATCCAGTCATCGGACGACTCGTCAAACCACTTCCCGGCAAGGCGCGGGCACGACGCGGCTGAAGCACTGGCCAGCAGTAGCGCGAAGCACACGCTGGCGTGCAGCATCGTGTCACGTCTGCCTCGCACCTGATTGCCGAGGACGTGTGTGTGGTGTGGCCTTCCTGGTGGTGGCACGCACCACCTCCAGGCCTGTGGTGGGGGTGTGGGTCTCAGTGAGGCAATCGCTTTACTGTTGCCACACTCCCACCGCCCCCAAAGGCGATCTAAAGGGGGGCCTCTCCTGCAGGCTACCATCACAAACCCAATGGGGTGGGGGGCACAGGACCGTCCATCTTGCAGTGCACTGCAGGCGACGGGTGTGCATGATACCCTCTCTGTCTGTTGCGCCGTCCTGCCCCCAACCAACCCCCCCCCCCCCCCCCCGCCCAAGACACCATTCAGATTTGCGGAAAACCGTGCCAGTTGTGGTGGGAGCTCCCTTTCCACGGAGAACGTGTGTGCGCATGGGTCAGTGCATGAATACTGTTGTGGTGGAGGGGGGAAGGGCGAGGTACTTTACGCGTCAAGCCATCTCGCGTTCGTAACTGCACACCCATACCAAAGCAGCAGGTTCATGAGGCGGTGGAAGTGAGTCGACGCACCTAAAAGGAGAAAGGAATCCCGCTTGATGTGCCTCGGGGGTCTATCACCCCAGGGAGACGTTGCCCTGCCCTGCCGCAGTGCGGCTTCGGCAGGCGTGGCTGAAGGCACTGCTGCCGGGGTTGCCGGGGTGTGTTGCACTCCGGGGCTGCAGGACAGGGCAGAATGAAGAAAGTGCCCGCCGTCTCTCCCGCCTCTTCTTACAAAAGAGTTGCTGATGCGTTGACGCTTCCACCCCGGTACACCCCCGGTGTTGGGGGACACATTGATGCCATCGGTACCGCACTGTTGGTATGCAGTGTGCCGCTGCTCAGGCAGATGGCACTTCACGATCACAGAATAACAATAGGACGACGTACCATACTCAGAATGCAGTTCATGTTGTACATCCATCCACCCTTCATTCCTGTTGTGTTGACGCTTCCGCCGAACAGGGCCATCAATCCACCGTGCGCTCGGAGGATTTCTCCCGAAATTCCGAACATTCCCCGTTCCTTCAACGCGGAGGGTTTCATTGCGTTGTCAGCCCATTGTACAGTGTTTCGATGCCCGAAGGCTGCCACACAGGGGGGCTTTGATTTTCGTTCGAAACGGAATGAAAGGATAGATCAAAGTTCGGGGTTGGATAATTTCAATTGTTTTGGCGTAGACAGCTCAGAAGGAGAAACCTTGATCTGCTTTCCATCAGGGGATGCCGCGCCAGGTCAGGCTTGGCCTGGCACCGGCCGCACCAAATATGGTTCTTTAAAATTTCCAGGTCGAGCAATGCCATCCCAGGCTGCTAGGCCTGGAACATGGCCTGACACCAAAGGGAATGTCCCTGGGCTGGGGGAATTCGTTTCAGGCTTTTTTTTTGCACCGTGCTCGCGGAAGGCGTTCAGTACTAAAAACAGGTTGCAGTGGGAGCAATGTTTTGTTCGCCTACACTCCACGCCCCAACGTGACAGGTGACCAGAGAAGGTTGCACAACCGTGTCGCATCGCTTCGTCAATTATGTGATCTGCAGGCAGTATGTCGGAGGTATCTGACACCAGATCTGACAACAGTTCTATGATCTTCCAGATCTGCATGCAGTTGCACGTGACGGTAGTCCACTCCGGGTCGCGTGCGAGTTTGCGATACCAGAAGCTCTGATGGTTATCACGAATGTCTGCACAGGGGGGGATGAGCTGGAGATCCAGTGCTGTCCAGTCAGATCCACTGCCCGGCTGGTGGCCCAATTCTGCTTCGGGTGGGCGTCCTCACACCTCCCTGGGTTGTGACACTTGAGACTAACCCCCGCCAACACCATTAGGCCCCCCCCCCCTCCAATTCTCCCCCCCCCCCCGATTGAAACGGAATCTTCCGCCATCACAGCCAACAGGAAAGTATCTGGCAGAAAAAAGCCAAAAAACATGCCAGAACATGTCAGGCAGCGCTTTGGCCACCCCTCCCTTCAGCGTCAAATCTGAAGCCCTGAGGTTGCAGAGCTGAATGATGTGGCGCAAGGACCTTCCACGCGGACCCAGTGTTTCTCGATATTGAGACAGAACGAAGTTAAGACTCTCCTGTTGCTCCTCTATACTGGGAGCGGTGCAAAACAATCCAACGGGCGTAACTCAGGTGCCTGGATAAAAGCATAGTGCACGAGTCAAAGACCCGTTCGGAAACCACCTTTCCGCCGCGAATCAGCTTTGCATTCTGAGAAGACGTGATAAGAAAATTCAAAAGCTGTTTTGAATGCTTTTGAGATAGTGTCAAATTTTCGGGGATTTCAGAGAGGGGCAACGGGTGGAAGATCGGTGTGGCGCCGTCAAACCCCGCTTCCTCGCGATTTAACCCTTGGGTTTCTTCTTTTATTGACACACCGTTCGTTTGCCTGCACATCACGTTGGTTGGGGGAAAAAAGACGACATGGCGTGGGGATACATGCTGGAATGTTTCAAGACGGGGGCCCCTCGCGCGAAAGTGTGGAGATATCGAGCTACCCCCAAACAAAGGGGGGGTCACACCTCAGCACAGAGCCAAGGCACCTGTGTCGACGACCAATGGCCTGAACTCCCCCCCCCCCGGGACCGTAGGGACCGTCTTAAGGTACCGAAATCCGTCAAAATTACGACATTTTTCGACATAGGCAATTTTCCACCAGAAACCCTCCAAAAATGCTGAAAAAGTGACCAGACCACCCCAAAAACCGCCCCTGGGTGTGGGACACCCACTTTGGTGCCCCGGAACGCGGCTGAAACGCTGTGTTGAAAAAAATGTCATGGTTTGGTACCGAACCCCTTCCCGGCTGAGTCTCCCGAGCACCCTGTCACCTGCGGCATCAAAAATCCCCGATATGTACCACGTTCTGCCGCCTCTGATGAGGCATCTGAGCACTATCGGGCCAAAAAAAGTGGCATTTCAGCGAGTGTTCTGTCAGGTTTCTGCCGATATCCTCAACAAATACCGGGGTGTGTCTGCGAATGCAGGGGCGTTGCTCGGGAGGCGTTATTATGTGCCCTCCCCGAGGTGTCGGATGCATCGGGGACTTCATCAGGGGTAACGGCAACAGCGAAGTGGGTGTGGTGTATCAACTGTGTCACCCCAGCTCTGCGGCACTGCAGTGGCACTTCTCAGTGGCGATGATCCCCGTCCTCTGCACCATCACCCCCACTAGCGCGCTCTTCATTGCAGCACTGAAAGAGCTAAAAGAGATGCCGGACGACGGCCAGAATGCTGGGGAACTCAGCCGCAGATGGAAAGGAGAGGCCGGAGACGGTGCGCGAGTGGAGTTTGGGGCTGGCGTCTTTGGAAAATATGCCGGTGTGGGTTCCAAAGCCTTATTCGGTGTACAAACCGCCAGGCGCAGTGGTCGGTGGACGCTGCAGCAAGTGTTATCAGGAAATGCTGGCGAGAAGACGCTCCTTCCCAAGCTTGTCACACTCATTTGCTCCCAAATTGAACCGAAGGCATCAGTGCCCACCCAAGACAAGCAAAGGCAGAATGTTGTGGGCAAGTTGGGCGGGACGGGCTCGGAAGGGTGGTTCGGATGAGGGGGCCGGAACCAAACCATGACACTTTTTTGAGCATGGTCACGGATTGGCTCAGAAGTGGCCAAATACCCCCAAAAACCACCCAGACCGCCCCCAAATACTCCCAGGGGCCGGGGCTTCAAGTTTACAGCCATTTTGTGCGTGTTCCTCGCCTATGTGAAAAATCCCGTAATTTTCCCCCCTTAAGGTTTTCCCTACCCCCCCCCCCCTCTCTCTCATGCGGCACCTCCACTCTCTCCCCACCCCCAAGCCCACCCAAACTGGGTTATGTTTTTGTTGGAAGAACCGCCGCTGATAGAGCTTTGTCTACACTGAAAATAACTCGAGTGGAGCGTTCCGACCTACCCCTACCCCCCTCTCCCCCCTCCCCCCTGCACATGCACTGTACCAATGGGGAGGGTTCTTCCTTTTTGCATCACAAAACCCCAACGCTCTCCATGCATAAGCATGGAGGGCCCTGTTGGGCGCAAACAAAAGCAAGGCAAAACACCAAGGGGGTCCTCACACCCATGTGCCAAACACCTGGCAGTGCGGTGCGTCTCTCTACTTCGCAGGCTCGATCACTCTACATTGCTGGGGACACCCGGGTGGGGAACCCTTGCCACCTGTGTCGCGTTTGTTTCCTGCACCGTCAGAGAGAAGTGCATCCCATAGTCCAGAGACGATTCTCTTTTTTTGTATCCTTTTTCTGTGTTCGTTCGAGAGATGCGTGTCACGACAGTTCGAAAAATATGGGTTGTGTGGGGCCCCCGGTGGGGGGGGGGGGGGGTGAAGGGTGAAGGGTGAAGGTGGTAGGGGGGGGGGGGTCTAGAACCTTTTTGGGAAACATCGCCCCAACCCATCGCCCGCCCGTCCCTACCCCACCTCCCCCCCCCTGTCGGGCGATATTGGTGGGGACGATAAGCGTTTCTTGTTTTGTGTTGTGGAGGCGACAAGACGGCTCGCCCCCACAAGGGAGGGGGGGGGGGGCGTAGGGGGTGCGGGCGGCCTACAGCTCGTCACAACAATGGAGGGAAAGCTGGGCACTGCATGCATGCCAGACCTATTCGGCACCGGTTGACAACCCGTTTCGGGTCGTCTCGGGAGGGGGGCAGGGGGAGGGGCCCGGGTAGTAGAGGGAAGAGGGAGGGGGGGGGGGGGGGCATATGCGTTTTGAGATGAAGGGCGCAGACGAGGGAGGAAGGAATATGCGACGGATCGACAGATACTGAAGGGGGGGAGGAGGAGGGGTGGAAGGGTCGTAAAGTAGAGAAAACAGGAAGGGTCCAGATGAGACCGATCTTTGCGAAGAGTCCCATTTACGTCGGTTTTGCGTACGTCTTTGCGTATCTCCCATACGGTTTTCAGGGGCGCCACCACCAACCCTCGGTGGTGTAGCAGAATACCCCATATTTCGTCGTACGTCCGTAGTCAAAAACCCCGTTATCTGCTACACCGAACCTTGTGAGCCCGTTTTTTTGTGTGACGCACGCACAGCTCTACTGTTTGCCCAACCCTTTTTCAGCTTTAGTGTAGTGGCACGTGAAAAAAGCAAAACAAAATGCAGGTCGTGCCCGAAATCAGTGAGTAGCGGGGTCTTCACGCCCCCATGCAATGGATGTTACGGCACAGCACCGATTCTGCACTTCAAAAGGCAAAAATGGAAAACACTGGGGAGCCCCAGAGGATACCGCATCTCTGGGGGGCCTTCGCTCAGAAATGCAGAAGAGTGGGAGGAGGTGCGAGTGTGTGTGGTGACCATCTTTTCAGTGGGCAAAACATGCGCAGATCTTTGCCCACACCCCGCCCAGTGTGTGTGTGTGTAGTGCATGTGTGCCTCACAAGCAGGTTGCAAAGTACAGTCGTATTTATTCACAATGTTATCCGCTAAATAAATTAATTATTCCCGGGTCCCCGGAGAGCCCGAGAATAACATTTTTTAAATTATTCCTCAGTAACATTTTTTGAAAATGTTATTACCGTATACGTAAATATTATGGAACGGGCCCATTTTTAGCCGGTCCGTTCCATAATATTTACGTTCCATAATATTTACAGGGCCAGTTGGGGACTCGGTGGTGAGGACGGCTTGCGTCAGGAATCGCGCGAAAAGTGCACGAGTAGGTCCCGTCAGGGACTCTGTATGCCGTCCGATCACCTGGTCCAAGTCCCCGAGTCGCAGAAAGCCCTGTAAATATTATGGAACGAAAAAAATCTGGAACGCCAACCCACCAGCGTTCCAAAATATTTACGTTCCATAATATTTACGTTCCAAAATATTTACGTATACGGTATTATTTTTGTTAAAATTGAAACTATTTATTCCATCTGGGCTGGGGCTGGGGGGTTGGGGGCGGGATTCCTCGTCGTTGTCATTTACATGGTGGACTACGGCACTCAGCTCCCGGCGACCTCTTACACATCTCGAAACAGGGTGTCAGCCGAAGGGAAAATGGGCGTTGTTTACAGGGGTGCAAAAGGAACAAAAGTGTCGCTGCGTCCGCTTATGCTTCTGTTCCTTCTTGCGGTGTTGCTTATACACTCCCAAACCTGACGAAGGTTGGTGTTGTGTATGCTCAACACACTTCTCGCCCGAGCGGCGGTTGACTCCATGGGAGTACCCAATAACATATGTTATGAATAACATTTTATTGGGGGTATGGAAAAGTCGGTGAAAAATACTACGAGAAACACTTGGCCTCTATGCTGTGAGTGTTGCATTGGACGCTTCCACCTGTTGAACGGGCTCCACCTCTTGCACTTTGAAAACCCCCCCCCCCCATATTTTTTTTTTGATTTGACAACTCCGGTTTGGTGTACCTCGATGAGCTTACCTTACCTTGTCGTCGGACACAACATATCATCGTTGTCCCAAACCCCGTAACCCACGTGAAGTGGATCATCTGAAGTGCAGAATGAGGTGGAGCAGGTGGAGCACGAAACATAAGTAAACCATAGCAAGAGAGGCCAGCAGCAGTCCCGAGTCCATCGCGTTCCTCGTAGCATTTCCCGTACCACACAGGTGTGTTATGTGCAAAATACTACGAGAAACACTTGGCCTCTATGCTGTGAGTGTTGCATTGGACGCTTCCACCCAGGACCCTTAGGACCCAAGGACTTAGGGACGCCGCGCGAACGGTCTACTATTGAAGTGATCAGGCTCCGTCGCCCATCGTATGCATCCCTCCGATGGTAATGTACCGCTTTCTACGTTGTCACGAGCACCTTGTACGGAAAACGATCGAACCTCACTCGCTGAGGGGATCCGCCTGCCTCGGCCGTGTGCCGCCGTCGTGTGGTCAGCCTCGTGATTCTTGGTGTGCCCTATCGACAACATGCCTGTCTCTCCAGTTGCCGCACCCGGCGAGAGAGTTGATGCGTCTCAACCCGGCGAAACTAAGGGGGCAAAGGTTGCACACAGCCCCGCCTGTGCTGCAACCACCCGCTCTTGGCTGACCCCCGACGTCTGGTGCGTTTCCCACTCCGGGTATTTGAATCCTCACCCTGTACCTCTTCGGGATCCTCCATCCCCTGGGGAACCCTTCCCCTCGAGGCTTCTTCACGTCTCCGACATATTGGTGTGTGCCCACATGACCCTTCTTCCTGACATCCTCGATGTCGTTTTGCACCCCGGGCGATGCACTGAGACGGCCGTATCCAGGTAGTCAGTGGCCATGCCCAGCCCCTCAGCGTGACAGTCCTCTGGTGCGCTCCCAGCACCACCACCGCGACGCTCGTGCATATTCAGCCACCATGACCCGGCAGCTCTCGCCTGGGGACAGGGCTCGGCGGATCGAGAAATCACAGTCTAAAACTCGCCTCCCAGCTCCTCCGCAGCAGTCTACTGTCCGGCCGTCTTAAACTCTCGCCCTTCGGGAGCCCGGCCAACACCCGGTGCTTTCCGGCGTGATCTCGATCGCTCTGTGGCTCTCTGTGTCCTCTCCGGTCTTCGCTGGCTGCGAGCGAGTTGCGGGGTGAAGCCCAACGCGCCTCTTCATGGCGCACTGGAGACGCTGCATGGAGTGCCCAGGGGTAGGTGTGAGAGGTGCCGGCCCTTCTGGGTGAACGAGGGCGATCGCGCGCACTGTCGTCTCCTGAACTCCGCTCGAGCGGTGGACAACACGTTCCTGCGGCCCCCTTCCCACTGGGCTGATCCCCACTGTACCTGCCCCATCGCCCGCCTCGTAGACAGCGCATCAAACGGAGGCCCTGTGGCCCCACGTGGCGTCGATTCAGTGGTAACGCCCGGACTCAGTGTGGAGGGCGTATTTCCCGGTGCGTGAGGAAATTCGAGGCCCTGGAGGTGTGGGCATGCCAGAAGGATTCTCGGAGTCGCCTTCTTAATGAGAGAGGTGAGTCCCCGCGGACCGGAGCTTGTCGCACGCTGCAGTCGCTGTTCGGGCTTGTCGAGTAGGCTGCTGGGTACTCGGGAAGACTGGCCGACTGCCCCCCAACCTTGTGGAATGATCTCGGCCCGCTGCCATGGCTGCGGTTTCGGTGGACCCCCTCAGCGGCGGCACCGCTGACACAGGCGATGCGGACGCGTCTCTCAGTCGCTGCTTCTTTTGCTCCCCGAGCAGTGCAGCTTGGGAGAGCGTCTCGGCTGTGTTGGATACCTGATCTCTGTGTATGTCCCACGGCACCTCGCAGGTGTCCAGTCAGCAGCTCCCCTTCCCTGCATGGAACTGTGAGGTCGTACGTCTCAACACCGGGCCACAGACGCCCGGAACTCCCCCTGACCCCTGTGAATAATGCAGGCTTGAATGTGTGTCCCCCGGCAGGGAGACTATGCTTCGACGGAGTATGCCCCGCTTGGGGCGTGTGCGGGCATCCGCTTGACGCCGGGGTGCGCGTAGTCGGCATTCGCGCAGATAAGCTGGGCACGACAGACGTGCCGGCTTCTCGGGGGCGTGTCCGGGGGCGTTGCATTGGTACACGAAAACTGTCGCCCTCGGAAAGCTCACGTCGCGTCACCGTGCTCGAGCTGGATCTGGCAGGCTGTGTGTGACAGGCCACCCTTCCGCCTTCAGGTGCCGTCGCTCGGGCAAAAAGGGTGTATTTCTCAATCAAGAGAGTATGCCCCTCACGATTGTGGCACGATTGTGTCTCCCCGGGTCAGGCTCGGTATTCCAGTCGAAAGCGTAAATGCCCCTCGGCACTGTGCTGGGCGGGGTTGTGTCTCGGTCAGGAGAGGAGGTGCCCCTCAGGCAAAATCCTGCGTCTCGCGGTCGGGAGTGAGTGCCCCTCGGCAGGAATGTGTCTCGGCCAGGTGTCCCTCAGGCAGGGAATGTAATGTCTCGGCCCGGTGTCCCTCGGGCATGAATGTGCGTCTTGGCCAGGTGCCCCTCAGGCAGGGTGCCCCGTAGGCGGAAGTGTATGTCGCGGCCAGATGCCCCTCAGGCAGGGTGCCCCGTAGGCGGAAATGTATGTCTTGACCAGGTGCCCCTCGGGCAGGGTGCCTCGTAGGCGGAAGTGTATGTCTTGGCCAGGTGCCCCTCGGGCAGGGTGCCTCGTAGGCGGAAGTGTCTGTCTTGGCCAGGTGCCCCTCGGGCAGGGTGCCTCGTAGGCGGAAGTGTATGTCTTGGCCAGGTGCCCCTCGGGCAGGGTGCCTCGTAGGCGGAAGTGTATGTCTTGGCCAGGTGCCCCTCGGGCAGGGTGCCTCGTAGGCAGAGGTGTCTGTCTTGGCCAGGTGCCCCTCGGGCAGGGTGCCCCGTAGGCGGAAGTGTGTGTCTTGACCAGGTGCCCCTCGGGCAGGGTGCCTCGTAGGCGGAAATGTATGTCTTGGCCAGGTGCTCCTCAGGCAGGGTGCCCCGCAAGCGTAAGCTGTAGGTATGTCGTGGCCAGGTGCCCCTCAGGCAGGTAATGTCTCGGCGAGATGCCCCTCGGGCAGGAAAAATGCGTCTCGGCTAGGTGCCCCTCAGGCAGAAGTGGGTGTCTCGGTCCGATGCTCCTCGGCAAGATCGTGTCTCGGTCAGGAAAGTAGGAGTTGGATATCACTGACGTCACTTTGCTGCATCAGTATCGACCCATTTATCAGCACCCGACTGTTGCTCTTGGTCCCGCCTTTGTCAGCGCCTCTGTGACGGAACCTCCAGCTGAAGTATGCGTTTGGAAACCTTGAGCGCGATCAAGCGTGAAGCAGGTTTTCGGCGAGGCGCGGTGATAGTCTCGATGGCTGATGGGAATGTCCTCAATCCGCTGCGGCCACGGGCGCAGCGCTGTCCCGCTGTCACGTTCATAAGCGGCGGAGGACCACCTTGAACACCACGGCGTCATCATCCCCATCTTTTTGCGCCCCTCCTTCGTGCTGATCCCCCCGTGCACCTCGCCGTCATTTATTAGAACCAGTGCGTGGGGGTGTTGTTGTCCTCAACCGCGGCTTCGGCCCTCTTGAGACCTGACACGAGCATGGTGTGAGGGTCGTCTTCTCGGTCGGGATTTGGTGCCCCTCGGGCAAGATTGTGTATCTCTCGGTCGGGAGAGCGGGTGCCCCTCGGGCAAAAGTTTTGTCTCGGTCAGGAGAACAGGTGCCCCTCGGGCGAGATGCTGCGTCTCTCGGTCGGGAGAGTGGGTGCCCCTCGGGCATAGTTTTGTCTCGGTCAGGATAACGGGTGCCCCTCGGGCAAAACTGCGTGTCTCTCGGTCGGGAGAGTGAGTGCCCCTCGGGCAGAATATTGTCTCGGTCAGGAGAACAGGTGCCCCTCGGGCGAGATGCTGCGTCTCTCGGTCGGGAGAGTGGATGCCCCTCGGGCAGAATATTGTCTCGGTCAGGAGAACAGGTGCCCCTCGGGCAAGACTGCGTGTCTCTCGGTCGGGAGAGTGGGTGCCCCTCGGGCAAAATTTTTGTCTCGGTCAGGAGAACAGGTGCCCCTCGGGCGAGATGCTGCGTCTCTCGGTCGGGAGAGTGGGTGCCCCTCGGGCAGAATATTGTCTCGGTCAGGAGAACAGGTGCCCCTCGGGCAAAACTGCGTGTCTCTCGGTCGGGAGAGTGAGTGCCCCTCGGGCAGAATATTGTCTCGGTCAGGAAACCAGGTGCCCCTCGGGCAAGACTGCGTGTCTCTCGGTCAGGAGAGTGGGTGCCCCTCGGGCAGGGTAGAATGCTGCGTCTCTCGGACGGTCAGATCGTGTGTCCCTCAGTCAGGAGAGGAGGTCTCGGTCGCTAAAAACGCGCCCCCTCGGGCAGAGTGGTTGTGTCATCGCTGTTGTGTCACACCAATTGCCTCTCGGGCGGTGTGTCTTTTTTGATTTGACAACTCCGGTTTGGTGTACCTCGATGAGCTTACCTTACCTTGTCGTCGGACACAACATATCATCGTTGTCCCAAACCCCGTAACCCACGTGAAGTGGATCATCTGAAGTGCAGAATGAGGTGGAGCAGGTGGAGCACGAAACATAAGTAAACCATAGCAAGAGAGGCCAGCAGCAGTCCCGAGTCCATCGCGTTCCTCGTAGCATTTCCCGTACCACACAGGTGTGTTATGTGCAAAAAAATGAGAAAAAATGAGAAAAAATCGGCCGAAATTTGCTGTTTTTCGCTAAAAAAAGAGTGTGGGGAGTTGGGTCCAGTTTAGCAAAGTGAGTGTATTTTTCAAAATTTGAAAAACTGGGGACACCGAAAGTCCCCAGACAAGTCTTCGGCTTGGCCCGCAGAGTGATTTTTTGGTCCTCGAAGCCCCCCCCCCCCCCGGTGTCAGCCAGACCAGAAACTTCCTGGAGATATTGTGCGGTGTTGCGTGAAATTGGCCATTTAGTCGAGATTGGCCTTTGAGATGGAAAAGGTAAACGAGGGTTGTTTCGGGGGGGGGGGTCGTGAAATCGAATTTGAAGGGGTGGGGGGGGGGGGGGGGGCGGACTGCTCCCGACCGACGCAAAAAACCGCGTGTGTGAATCAGAAGTGTGACAGGCAGATCTTCTTTAGTCCTCCCGTATTCCGTGCCCACCCCCCCATAAAGCGCCATCAGAAGTCGCGAAGTCTCCGCGTACAACAAGATGGTGGCGGAAGCGGTAAATGGCGTATATGAGGTCGACAAAAAGTTTTATAAGTCCCTACAGTGTAGCAAAAGACGACGCTCCTATGAAATGGCAGCAGGCGCTGTCTGATCCAAGGTTTGTTTCGCTTCAGGACCCGGAATCGGAAAAGGCAAAACCTTACCGTCTTGATTTTTCTGTTTACCAGAAGGAAGCCTCAAAGTTGTCCGACCTCCCTAAGAATCCCAGGACGCGGAATAAGAAAGCGGCTTTCGGGTACTTGCAGTCGACACTGTTTATGAACAGAAATACGCATCGTTTTATTCCCCTTCTCCCGATTGCGACCATCTCCGTCTGGATCCTTCAATTCTTCAGAGGGCGGGACTTGACCAGGTTTCTGACATCATCGCGAATAGTGCCACGGACCCGCAAACCCGCCAACGATTTACCTCACAGGTAATCACTATTCGTTTGGTAATCACTATGCGTTTGTATGAAGATGGAAGGATAGAATCGGCAGTGAAAGAAACAGCAGTTGGGGATGTCGCAAGGGAAGTAAGAAAAGTAAGAAGAGAGTAAGAAGAGTAAGAAGCGTAAGATTTTCACGCCCACACAAGTCTTATGTCTGCATTACTTGTGGCATAGGCCTACAGCATTTGTATCGGAGCCTACAGCACGTTACCATGATCCTACATGTGTTCCCTGTATGCATCAATCCCATGAAGGACTACGATATACTATGCGCAGCGATGTGCGAATGAAGGACTACGATATTTACGTACACGGTACTACAGTGGATACAATAAAGAGCCCGTCTTCAAGGTTCAGGGTGCGGTCGACATGAACGGTTTGTTTTGTTACATATCAGGTGGGCAGCCAGGTTGCAGGGCCGACAGCAAGATCTGCGGATCGTCAGAAAAGAGCCGTTCACCAACCACCCAGCCCTCACAAATATGCATGGACGTGGTCCTTGCTGACTGGATCCTGACTGAATATTTTTTTTCGACATGTCGAAATTTCGGCCACCCTGGAACAGTCCCCTGGACCGGCTAGGCCCGGCTAGGCAGAAAAAAATCGCAAAAAAATCCGAAAAATGTGGGTGTGGCACCCCAGAGGGCCCGATTTTCGGTTTAGGCACGCGAAAAAAAAATTTTTTTTGGCCAAAATTTTTTTTTTTAAGCACACTCGTGTGAGCGGAAAGCGCCCCACCACAGCTGCAACCAAACGTGCTCTATACACTAACCCCACCCTTCATCAGGCTCAGGGTGTGATCAGTTCAGGGTTTTGTGTGTAGAAGCGTCAACGCATCAAACTATCAAGCAGGCGAGAGAATCAAGAGGGGAGCAAGAGTGACAGAAGCGGACAGAGTACGCCGAGCTGCGTGTATAGGAGAGGAACAGAACGGGCTGAGGGAGTACGCCGAGCTGCGTGTATAGGAGAGGAACAGAAACTACGCCGAGCTGCGTGTATAGGAGAGAAACAGAAACTACGCCGAGCTGCGTGAATAGGAGAGGAACAGAAACTACGCCGAGCTGCGTGAATAGGAGAGGAACAGTAACTACGCCGAGCTGCGTAACAGAGAAGATGGCCACTCTGGATTGGGACACCCTGAAGGTTCCCGACCCCGCCCACCCCGACAACGAGCCAGCAGAGCGTCGCCCCGAGTGCATATTCGAAACGTGCAATACTACACACACAGCCAGGACCGCATTCAGCTGCCACGACTGCGGTGGGACCACGGTCAGGACGTGCTTGAGAGAGCGCATCCCGGCGCACGTCGTCCCCGAATGGCTCGAGGGCGCAGGGGACAGGGGCTGGGTGTGCCCCGAGTGCGCATGGGTCCGGCAGGCAGTCGACGAGGAGACCGCGGCGGACCTGGCAGCAGCGACGGGCGAGCTAGGCGAGGACGGGGAGTACAGCGAGGCGGACAGCCAGAGTGGCACGGGCCTCCAGCACAGGGACGCACACCACCCCGCCGACTCGAACACCGATCTCCGCGTGGCGAACTCGCTGGAGTACCTGCTGAAATTGACAGGCCGGCTGGAGAAGGAACAGAAGGAGCTGAAGAAGACCGTGGAGACGCAGGCGAAGCAGATCGCCACCCTGCAGAAGGCGCTGCAGCGGACGGAGGCCGAGCTGCCCGCCGATTTCTCCGCCCACATCGTGTCGACCTGGGGATCGTCGATCGCCACTGTCCCCGGACGCAGGTTGGTGAAAGCTGAGGTATCCCGGGTTTTCCGACAGGCGGAGCTCAGCGATGCCCCGAGCTCACCAGACTGGCAACACCAGCTCATCCAGGCCTTCGACGCTCTGTTTCAGACAATGGGACTGATCCGCGACGACGATGATCCGGATCGCTTTACCGAGGCCCTCCACAAGACAATCGTCGTTATGAACTCGCACTTTCTCCTGAAGGGGCGCGCGGGCGCCCGCCTCTACCTGGCAAAGGCGAAGATTATGGACCCAGCGAAGTACGATGCGGTGACACACGGGCGCCTACTCCGGGAGGGGCGGGCCACGCAGGACGACACACAGGAGAGGCGGGCCGCGTTTCAGGAGCGGTTCCTGCAGGAGCGTAACACGCAGGACCGCCCCGCGCCCTACTCGGGAAAGGGCCATCACAAAGGACGGGGGGGGAAAGGCAAGCGACAGTGACTCCCCGACACCAGCAGGGGACGCCCGCGGGCCACGACCCTCCCCCCCGCCGCGGTAGTGTATGTGAAGGCAGTACCATCTGCCCCCCCGTCAACAAGAGGACGCCCCCGCAAGACCGAGACGAGCGTGACCCCGGAGGAAGCAACCACCATTCGCCAGGAACTGCAACACACCCTGGCCCAAGCCCTCGCACCCACATACTGGGGGGCCCTCCGCCGCACATACGACAGGTACTCGCAGTTCCGGGAAGGGTGGATGAAAGCGGAGAGGGGAACACTGCCACACGACGAAGGGGCGGTGCTGTGGGTCACGAAGCAACGGAAGGACGGGCTATCAGTGCAGTCCGCCCTCCAGTACCTCAACAACCTTGCAGCAGCACTCAGACGCTTCGCAGCGTTCCCCCTCGACGGAAAACAAATTGTGGCGGACTACAGGCGGGCGCTGAAACGGGGAGGAGCACTACGACCACTGAAGCAAGCAGAACCAGCAACAGCCCACAACATCCGGGAGGCGCTAGCGAAGGAGCCACGTCCCCTCGTGAAACTGCTGCTCGGCATCATGTGGGGGGGTGCGGCAAGGGCCTCGGACGCACTGCGCTTGTATGTGAAGGACGTCACAGCGGAAAAGCGCAGCGAGCCGATATACGTGCGCTGGACCCAGTCGAAGGCGGACCCCTTCCACATGGGTCACATCACAGGGATCTCCCTGCCGAAGGACCTACACCGTATCCTCCGACACCGCCTCCGCAGGGCGCGCAGAGCAGGAGAGACGAGACTGTTCCCGGCGGACGTCACCTACCGGACCGTGGTAAAAGCCGTCAAGCGGGCACGGAGGGGGCTCACGGCACACTCTCTGCGGAGGGGGGCACTCACACAGCTTGCGCGAAAGAACGTTCCACTGGAGGAGGTGCGCCTCCTCTCGAGACACGCGACGGTCGACGGTGTGATGCGTTACGTATCAGCGGCGGAAAACGCACACGCGCGCGAGACAGCACAGGTGTCGGCGAAGATCGAGTGGTGAAGAAAAAACGACAGCAAGGGGGGACGACGCGCACACAGCCAAAACCCCTGACAGCAACCCACTTCCCGGGGACCACGAGGCTGTTCGCAGCGCGCCGCTACTACGAAGATGCCACATCCGACGAAGCCGCGTCCGACCCACCACCCAGTGATGAGGAAGCGTGGAGCGAGGTGGATAGCGCAGAGTCGTACGGTCCGGGTGTCGAGGACCTCTACGGGGAGGACTTGGGTGTGTGCACGGGGGGGAAGGTGATACGGCCAGCCAACGCGAAGACGGAGCTGTCGGAGGAAGAGGACTACATCGCGGAGATCTGCACCTCGCGCCTCAATCTCAAGGAACTGCGACGGTTGGACAGCGAGGGTGAACTGACGGGGGTCTTGGACCTCATCACCAAGCCAGCCGCTTTCGCTGACGCACTGCTTCCCGAGGCCCGCCAAGAACTACGTAAAACGGGGAGGAAGGTATCACGCCACATGTTGCACCACCTGGACACCTTGGTTGAGTATGGCGTCCTGACGGAGGCGGATGCACACCCGTACCTCACGCTGCCAGCGTTCACCGTGTCCAAGAAGTCTGGGGGCCAACGTTTCATCGTCGACGCAAGGCGGCTAAATGCACTGATGACACGCCCACCGGACATGCGTTTGCAGGACATCACGGAGGTGACACAGCGAGTGGCCGCGGCGAGCTGGGTGGTGATGGCAGATGCACGCAGCTGGTTCTACCAGTTCCCCGTACACAAGGAGATCCAACGCTATTTCGAAGTGCGCCTAGGCGGGGAGAGAAAGACATTCGTGAAGACCTTCCTGACTGTCATGTGCATGGGGTGGTCACATTCCCCGGCAATCGCGAACCGCAGCGCACGCGTGCTGCTCCCGCCAGAGCACGGAATAGTCTGGATTGACAACTTCATCGCTGTCGGAGACTCCCTACCAGAGGCACAGGCGAGGTACGCCGACTTCATCAGCCGCTGCGAGAAGGTGGGGGCCGCCCTGAACTTCGACGACACACAACACGGCGTGCCGCTGCAGGACTTCACAGTGTTCGGGATCCACTTCGACCTGACGCGACACCGTTTCCACATGGACACAGCCTGGGTGCAAAAAGTCCTCGGACAGGAAGAGTACAAGGAAGTCGTCAACGGCCACACGACACCACGCAGGGCGTTCAGAGTATTCGGATCTTTCGTCTGGCAGTCGTATGTGATGCGGACACCGATGTGTTACATGCCAGCCGTGTTGTCCTTCGTGCGGCGCATCGCGAAGCAGACGCACTCAAACAACGCCCGATGGGACTCCAGGGTCGCAGTACCTCCGTCGGTGCAGGCGGAGACAGTGGCGCGGGCACGCCTCATCGAGGACAACGAGTGGTATACGCCGCAGAACCCGCCACCGACCATTGAGCTCTGGACAGACGCGTCATCCACGGCGTGGGCGGCGGTGCTCGTGCTGCCGGGAGGGGAGTCAGTGTCCCAAGGGGCGTTCGAAGGGAGCGACGCGGACACGAACATCTTCCTGAAGGAAGCGTATGCAGTGTGGCAGGGGGTGCGCATGATGCAGCGTGTGAGGGAGGCAAGCGTAACCTGCCACATAGACAACCTCGGCCTGGTGTTCGCGCTCCGGAAGGGCCACTGCGCCAACTACCGAGGCAACCTCCTGCTGCAGGAGATATACACAACAGCGCGCCGCCAGCAGATACGACTTATTCCACACTGGGTTGCGACCCACGACCAACGCGCAGACGCGTACACGCGAGGGACGCAGGCCACACACCCCGTGGAGTTGCCACCAGTGTCGATGCCACCTACACTTTTACCAGCGCGCCCGCCTCGTTGAGAACGAGACGGACACGTCCCTCCGGATGAGGGTCCTGGTGTAGAAGCGTCAACGCAACAAACAAAAGGAAATTCATCAGAGCGGTTGTAGCTGTGAAGTGATAGGGCGCTTTTCGACATGTCGAAATTTCGGCCACCCTGGGTCAGTGCCCTGGACCGGTGCCCAGCTAGGCAGAAAAAAATCGCAAAAAAATCCGAAAAAAATCCGAAAAATATCGGTGTGGCACCCCAGAGGGCCCGATTTTCGGTTTAGTCGGCCGAAAAAAAAATTTTTTTTTCGGCCAAATTTTTTTTTTCCGACATGTCGAAAATCCGGCCACCCTGGGGCAGCAGCCTGGACTGGTGGCCACCCCAACCAAAAAAAATCGAAAAAAAATCCGAAAAAAATCCGAAAAATATCGGTGTGGCACCCCAGAGGGCCCGATTTTCGGTTTAGTCGGCCGAAAGTGTCACTTCAACTCTGCCGCTCTTTCTCTACTGTTGATACTTCGTTTGATGCGTTGACGCTTCCACACACACTTACAAACCCACTTGCCTGATGAAGGGGGTGGTGTGTAGAGCACGTTTGGCAGAGCTGAATGACACTTTCCGCGCGAAAGTCGTGTGCGTAAAAAAAAAATTTTTTTTTTCGGCCAAATGTTTTTTTTTCGACATGTCGAAAATCCGGCCACCGTGGGGCAGCAGCCTGGACTGGTGGCCACCCCAACCAAAAAAAATCGAAAAAAAATCCGAAAAAAATCCGAAATACTACGAGAAACACTTGGCCTCTATGCTGTGAGTGTTGCATTGGACGCTTCCACCTGTTGAACGGGCTCCACCTCTTGCACTTTGAAAACCCCCCCCCCCATATTTTTTTTTTTGATTTGACAACTCCGGTTTGGTGTACCTCGATGAGCTTACCTTACCTTGTCGTCGGACACAACATATCATCGTTGTCCCAAACCCCGTAACCCACGTGAAGTGGATCATCTGAAGTGCAGAATGAGGTGGAGCAGGTGGAGCACGAAACATAAGTAAACCATAGCAAGAGAGGCCAGCAGCAGTCCCGAGTCCATCGCGTTCCTCGTAGCATTTCCCGTACCACACAGGTGTGTTATGTGCAAAATACTACGAGAAACACTTGGCCTCTATGCTGTGAGTGTTGCATTGGACGCTTCCACCCAGGACCCTTAGGACCCAAGGACTTAGGGACGCCGCGCGAACGGTCTACTATTGAAGTGATCAGGCTCCGTCGCCCATCGTATGCATCCCTCCGATGGTAATGTACCGCTTTCTACGTTGTCACGAGCACCTTGTACGGAAAACGATCGAACCTCACTCGCTGAGGGGATCCGCCTGCCTCGGCCGTGTGCCGCCGTCGTGTGGTCAGCCTCGTGATTCTTGGTGTGCCCTATCGACAACATGCCTGTCTCTCCAGTTGCCGCACCCGGCGAGAGAGTTGATGCGTCTCAACCCGGCGAAACTAAGGGGGCAAAGGTTGCACACAGCCCCGCCTGTGCTGCAACCACCCGCTCTTGGCTGACCCCCGACGTCTGGTGCGTTTCCCACTCCGGGTATTTGAATCCTCACCCTGTACCTCTTCGGGATCCTCCATCCCCTGGGGAACCCTTCCCCTCGAGGCTTCTTCACGTCTCCGACATATTGGTGTGTGCCCACATGACCCTTCTTCCTGACATCCTCGATGTCGTTTTGCACCCCGGGCGATGCACTGAGACGGCCGTATCCAGGTAGTCAGTGGCCATGCCCAGCCCCTCAGCGTGACAGTCCTCTGGTGCGCTCCCAGCACCACCACCGCGACGCTCGTGCATATTCAGCCACCATGACCCGGCAGCTCTCGCCTGGGGACAGGGCTCGGCGGATCGAGAAATCACAGTCTAAAACTCGCCTCCCAGCTCCTCCGCAGCAGTCTACTGTCCGGCCGTCTTAAACTCTCGCCCTTCGGGAGCCCGGCCAACACCCGGTGCTTTCCGGCGTGATCTCGATCGCTCTGTGGCTCTCTGTGTCCTCTCCGGTCTTCGCTGGCTGCGAGCGAGTTGCGGGGTGAAGCCCAACGCGCCTCTTCATGGCGCACTGGAGACGCTGCATGGAGTGCCCAGGGGTAGGTGTGAGAGGTGCCGGCCCTTCTGGGTGAACGAGGGCGATCGCGCGCACTGTCGTCTCCTGAACTCCGCTCGAGCGGTGGACAACACGTTCCTGCGGCCCCCTTCCCACTGGGCTGATCCCCACTGTACCTGCCCCATCGCCCGCCTCGTAGACAGCGCATCAAACGGAGGCCCTGTGGCCCCACGTGGCGTCGATTCAGTGGTAACGCCCGGACTCAGTGTGGAGGGCGTATTTCCCGGTGCGTGAGGAAATTCGAGGCCCTGGAGGTGTGGGCATGCCAGAAGGATTCTCGGAGTCGCCTTCTTAATGAGAGAGGTGAGTCCCCGCGGACCGGAGCTTGTCGCACGCTGCAGTCGCTGTTCGGGCTTGTCGAGTAGGCTGCTGGGTACTCGGGAAGACTGGCCGACTGCCCCCCAACCTTGTGGAATGATCTCGGCCCGCTGCCATGGCTGCGGTTTCGGTGGACCCCCTCAGCGGCGGCACCGCTGACACAGGCGATGCGGACGCGTCTCTCAGTCGCTGCTTCTTTTGCTCCCCGAGCAGTGCAGCTTGGGAGAGCGTCTCGGCTGTGTTGGATACCTGATCTCTGTGTATGTCCCACGGCACCTCGCAGGTGTCCAGTCAGCAGCTCCCCTTCCCTGCATGGAACTGTGAGGTCGTACGTCTCAACACCGGGCCCCAGACGCCCGGAACTCCCCCTGACCCCTGTGAATAATGCAGGCTTGAACGTGTGTCCCCCGGAAGGAAGACTATGCTTCGACGGAGTATGCCCCGCTTGGGGCGTGTGCGGGCATCCGCTTGACGCCGGGGTGCGCGTAGTCGGCATTCGCGCAGATAAGCTGGGCACGACAGACGTGCCGGCTTCTCGGGGGCGTGTCCGGGGGCGTTGCATTGGTACACGAAAACTGTCGCCCTCGGAAAGCTCACGTCGCGTCACCGCGCTCGAGCTGGATCTGGCAGGCTGTGTGTGACAGGCCACCCTTCCGCCTTCAGGTGCCGTCGCTCGGGCAAAAAGGGTGTATTTCTCAATCAAGAGAGTATGCCCCTCACGATTGTGGCACGATTGTGTCTCCCCGGGTCAGGCTCGGTATTCCAGTCGAAAGCGTAAATGCCCCTCGGCACTGTGCTGGGCGGGGTTGTGTCTCGGTCAGGAGAGGAGGTGCCCCTCAGGCAAAATCCTGCGTCTCGCGGTCGGGAGTGAGTGCCCCTCGGCAGGAATGTGTCTCGGCCAGGTGTCCCTCAGGCAGGGAATGTAATGTTTCGGCCCGGTGTCCCTCGGGCATGAATGTGCGTCTTGGCCAGGTGCCCCTCAGGCAGGGTGCCCCGTAGGCGGAAGTGTATGTCGCGGCCAGATGCCCCTCAGGCAGGGTGCCCCGTAGGCGGAAATGTATGTCTTGACCAGGTGCCCCTCGGGCAGGGTGCCTCGTAGGCGGAAGTGTATGTCTTGGCCAGGTGCCCCTCGGGCAGGGTGCCTCGTAGGCGGAAGTGTCTGTCTTGGCCAGGTGCCCCTCGGGCAGGGTGCCTCGTAGGCAGAGGTGTCTGTCTTGGCCAGGTGCCCCTCGGGCAGGGTGCCCCGTAGGCGGAAGTGTGTGTCTTGACCAGGTGCCCCTCGGGCAGGGTGCCTCGTAGGCGGAAGTGTCTGTCTTGGCCAGGTGCCCCTCGGGCAGGGTGCCTCGTAGGCGGAAGTGTCTCTCTTGGCCAGGTGCCCCTCGGGCAGGGTGACTCGTAGGCAGAGGTGTCTGTCTTGGCCAGGTGCCCCTCGGGCAGGGTGCCCCGTAGGCGGAAGTGTGTGTCTTGACCAGGTGCCCCTCGGGCAGGGTGCCTCGTAGGCGGAAATGTATGTCTTGGCCAGGTGCTCCTCAGGCAGGGTGCCCCGCAAGCGTAAGCTGTAGGTATGTCGTGGCCAGGTGCCCCTCAGGCAGGTAATGTCTCGGCGAGATGCCCCTCGGGCAGGAAAAATGCGTCTCGGCTAGGTGCCTCTCAGGCAGAAGTGGGTGTCTCGGTCCGATGCTCCTCGGCAAGATCGTGTCTCGGTCAGGAAAGTAGGAGTTGGATATCACTGACGTCACTTTGCTGCATCAGTATCGACCCATTTATCAGCACCCGACTGTTGCTCTTGGTCCCGCCTTTGTCAGCGCCTCTGTGACGGAACCTCCAGCTGAAGTATGCGTTTGGAAACCTTGAGCGCGATCAAGCGTGAAGCAGGTTTTCGGCGAGGCGCGGTGATAGTCTCGATGGCTGATGGGAATGTCCTCAATCCGCTGCGGCCACGGGCGCAGCGCTGTCCCGCTGTCACGTTCATAAGCGGCGGAGGACCACCTTGAACACCACGGCGTCATCATCCCCATCTTTTTGCGCCCCTCCTTCGTGCTGATCCCCCCGTGCACCTCGCCGTCACTTATTAGAACCAGTGCGTGGGGGTGTTGTTGTCCTCAACCGCGGCTTCAGCCCTCTTGAGACCTGACACGAGCATGGTGTGAGGGTCGTCTTCTCGGTCGGGATTTGGTGCCCCTCGGGCAAGATTGTGTATCTCTCGGTCGGGAGAGCGGGTGCCCCTCGGGCAAAAGTTTTGTCTCGGTCAGGAGAACAGGTGCCCCTCGGGCGAGATGCTGCGTCTCTCGGTCGGGAGAGTGGGTGCCCCTCGGGCATAGTTTTGTCTCGGTCAGGATAACGGGTGCCCCTCGGGCAAAACTGCGTGTCTCTCGGTCGGGAGAGTGAGTGCCCCTCGGGCAGAATATTGTCTCGGTCAGGAGAACAGGTGCCCCTCGGGCTAGATGCTGCGTCTCTCGGTCGGGAGAGTGGATGCCCCTCGGGCAGAATATTGTCTCGGTCAGGAGAACAGGTGCCCCTCGGGCAAGACTGCGTGTCTCTCGGTCGGGAGAGTGGGTGCCCCTCGGGCAAAATTTTTGTCTCGGTCAGGAGAACAGGTGCCCCTCGGGCGAGATGCTGCGTCTCTCGGTCGGGAGAGTGGGTGCCCCTCGGGCAGAATATTGTCTCGGTCAGGAGAACAGGTGCCCCTCGGGCAAAACTGCGTGTCTCTCGGTCGGGAGAGTGAGTGCCCCTCGGGCAGAATATTGTCTCGGTCAGGAAACCAGGTGCCCCTCGGGCAAGACTGCGTGTCTCTCGGTCAGGAGAGTGGGTGCCCCTCGGGCAGGGTAGAATGCTGCGTCTCTCAGACGGTCAGATCGTGTGTCCCTCAGACAGGAGAGGAGGTCTCGGTCGCTAAAAACGCGCCCCCTCGGGCAGAGTGGTTGTGTCATCGCTGTTGTGTCACACCAATTGCCTCTCGGGCGGTGTGTCTTTTTTGATTTGACAACTCCGGTTTGGTGTACCTCGATGAGCTTACCTTACCTTGTCGTCGGACACAACATATCATCGTTGTCCCAAACCCCGTAACCCACGTGAAGTGGATCATCTGAAGTGCAGAATGAGGTGGAGCAGGTGGAGCACGAAACATAAGTAAACCATAGCAAGAGAGGCCAGCAGCAGTCCCGAGTCCATCGCGTTCCTCGTAGCATTTCCCGTACCACACAGGTGTGTTATGTGCAAAAAATATCGGTGTGGCACCCCAGAGGGCCCGATTTTCGGTTTAGTCGGCCGAAAAAAAAATTTCTTTTTTCGGCCAAATTTTCTTTTCCGACATGTCGAAAATCCGGCCACCCTGGGGCAGCAGCCTGGACTGGTGGCCACCCCAACCAAAAAAAATCGAAAAAAAATCCGAAAAAAATCCGAAAAATATCGGTGTGGCACCCCAGAGGGCCCGATTTTCGGTTTAGTCGGCCGAAAGTGTCACTTCAACTCTGCCGCTCTTTCTCTACTGTTGATACTTCGTTTGATGCGTTGACGCTTCCACACACACTTACAAACCCACTTGCCTGATGAAGGGGGTGGTGTGTAGAGCACGTTTGGCAGAGCTGAATGACACTTTCCGCGCGAAAGTCGTGTGCGTAAAAAAAAAAGTTTTTTTTCGGCCAAATGTTTTTTTTTCGACATGTCGAAAATCCGGCCACCGTGGGGCAGCAGCCTGGACTGGTGGCCACCCCAACCAAAAAAAATCGAAAAAAAATCCGAAAAAAATCCGAAAAATATCGGTGTGGCACCCCAGAGGGCCCGATTTTCGGTTTAGTCGGCCGAAAAAAAAATTTTTTTTTCGGCCAAATTTTTTTTTCCGACATGTCGAAAATCCGGCCACCCTGGGGCAGCAGCCTGGACTGGTGGCCACCCCAACCAAAAAAAATCGAAAAAAAAATCCGAAAAAAATCCGAAAAATATCGGTGTGGCACCCCAGAGGGCCCGATTTTCGGTTTAGTCGGCCGAAAAAAACAATTTTTTTTTCGGCCAATTTTTTTGTTTTCCGACATGTCGAAAATCCGGCCACCCTGGGGCAGCAGCCTGGACTGGTGGCCACCCCAACCAAAAAAAATCGAAAAAAAATCCGAAAAAAATCCGAAAAATATCGGTGTGGCACCCCAGAGGGCCCGATTTTCGGTTTAGTCGGCCGAAAAAAAAATTTTTTTTTTCGGCCAAATTTTATTTTTTCGACATGTCGAAAAATCGGTAATTCAGTACCCCGGGGGGGTATGGAATCTGGGAACCTCGACCTGGCGACTACGGGTGACTACGCGCGACTACGACACAATGCGATTTTTTGCGAAAAAATCGATTTTTTTCGAAAATCTTACTCTCTTTTCCCCAGCCGAAAAACCGCGCGTAAATCGCCTAAAAGTGACTAAGAATGACTAAATTTCCATACCCCCATTAATTCACTTTTAAATTGTTTTTCTAAAATGGCGGTTTGTTAACAAATAACATTCAGAGTAAATACGACTGTAACACAGGGTTAGCACACAAAGGCACAGAGCGAAAGGCCCCCAAAGCACCCGATCACCACCTCTTCCTTTTCGGCAGACGGTCTATTTTCGTTTTCAGCACAACTCTGTGTGAGTGGAGAGCCACATACCACTAAGCTGCAACCAAACGTGCTCTACACACAGCCCCATCATACAGACGAAGAAAAGCTTCGGGGCATATTTGGCTGCAGAAGTGTCAAATGAAGTTCGCAAAAGGACATAACCATATTTTCTTTGGCCGCGGTATTGAACATACTGAAGGCATCACAGCCCTCACACATGCATGTGATTGACCAGGCCATTTTTTTTTGTGGCGGCACCTGACAGAGGATTTCCCCAAGAGGAGGATAAGGGTGGTTCGCGAAACACCCTGGAGGGACGCAGCTCTCAGAGCAACGTGCCCGCTCCACGCTTGTTTGCGATTCCCCTTCCACTGTCTCGTGTGACGGCTCGCAAAAAAAAAACGTGCTACATGTTGCACTTTCTGGCCGACGTCTCATCCGTCAGCACAGTCAGCAACAACCCTGGATGGGGTAACTGCGAATTCATTTTAGTGGTTTTGACTACTCGTCTCTGGGCGGAGAGGCCCAACAGCGTGGTCCATTTTCAACGATTTTGAACAATTCCCGGCCCAGTGAGAGGGGCCTGCTGCTTCGTGTTCTTCTGAACACACGGCGGCAACACATTGCCTATTGTCGCCTCTTCCTCTCGAAGACGCTTCCACTTCAACTTTGTTTCAAAACAACACCGAGACAATCGATCACAAGAAGTGCGGGAATTGCGCTTTCCGGGTTTCCCCAGTGGATATACTTTCGGACATTGGTGACCCCCTCCCCGAATGCAAGTCGCTCAAGTTTAAAGCTTAGAAGACCCACCCCACCCCACCCCACCCCCTCCTGATCCCCCCCTGCCCCCCCTGTCTCACCTACTGGAGTAGGTTGCATGAGACTCGGAAAAATATTCAAGTGCGAACCCTCCACCCTGCATCCCAACAGTCAGCAGATCAAGAGAGAAGGTGTCTGAAAGGCGCCCCTTCGCAGCCCTTTCCGAGTCCTAAAGCCTGATGGGGGCGGATGAGACGATCTCGCGATGCACACATGCGCACCTTACATCTGGACGACGCCAGGGTGGCCGTCGGGGCAGCGGTCGTAGCAGCAAGGGTTACCTAACCTCCCCCCGGTGCCACACTTGTCGGGGCTGTTTTTCACGCTCTCGTAGCACGGGTCCCAGTCACCCGTGTTCATGGTGGTGCACCACGTCATGTACAGCTCTTGGCCCAGCGGCGCGGTGAAGTTGTAGCGGATCTGTTGAGTCGTGTGGTGGTGGTGAGAGCATCTTGGGGGAGGGGGGATGAAGCGTGCTGGCACGACATGCTGGCAAGGATGAGGCGTTGGAAGCAACCTGATACCGGCGGGCATGGGCATACTTCGACGAAGTGCGCGTGACCACTGTCAACAGTTGTCAGTTTCCGGTGGTATTCCCGGGATTTAGTCTTCAGCGTGTTCACCTCAAACGGGTTGATGTACACCTGCATGTGTGATGATGGACGTGAGGTGCATGCGGTGCATGTGAAGGCAGGACATGGCGACACGGGCAATGTGTTTCTACAGTTTTGCAGGAACAACCCGTTGCACGCTCGTTCTGCACAAATGAAATCGTACAGCGGTGAAACCCTGTCACACATACCGTGTGCTCGTGGCCTCCACCCGCCAGCAGCTTCAGCACCGCCCCGTACTGCACCAGCCGAGTCTCTGCAATGATGTTTTTGATCTCCGTGATCTCGGACCCCATGATCAGCTCCTCCACAGCCTTCACCTCCTTCCAACTCGACGACCCGTGCTCGTGCACAGGCATGATGGGGTAGCGCTGCCGCACGCTCCCAACGCCCTCGATCTCGGGGAAGATGACCCAGTGCCCCGAAGCACGCACCTGCAAAGGGGCAGGGGGCGAGGGGGTGTGCAGGAGGGTGGTGTGGTCGCAGACAGGTTTGGGTGTGTGTGACTTTCTCGCCGCAACATTATTTGCCGTTCGCTCAGGCAATGCCTCCGAGATCACAGAATTGACGCATAGAGGAGCAGGAGCTGCGACACACTTGGGCAGTGGGCAGAGGCAACAGGCGGACATACCCTCTTCGCTTCGCCGTTCTTGTTCTTCACAAAAGTGACACCACCCGACGTGTCGGCAGGGTCCGGGTTGACCTGATCCTTGAAGAAGGATTCGGGAATGCGGAAAAACTTGTTCTTATTCGACCCCTGCAAGGGAGCGTCGATGCTGCGGCCAGTCGCACCGCCACCCTGCACCTGCCCATAGCCTGGGTCCGTCGGGTTGTAGTAGTTGATATCGTAGGGGTTCCAGTTGGAGAGCGGGGTGGTGTACACAATCTCCAGTGGGATAGCGTACGACCACCGCTGCGACCAGCACTTCTTGTAGCGGCAAAGCGTCCCGTCCCAGACACACTTCGCACTGGTTGCACCCTTTTCCACCTCGTCGATGCCCCACTGCTTGTGGTTCCCACAGGTCGCCCTGTCCTTCAGGGTCCTGCAAAGGATGAAGCGCTCTTTGTCGATGTCGGTGGCAAACGCCTCGTCCGTTCCTGCCAGCTCGTGGCACGCCTCCTGTGGGCTCACCTTCGGGTGTGTCGTCTGTGCCGCAAACATGTAGTCGTTGAAGCCGCGCTTCTTCTGCCTGTTGCCCATCGCGTCCTTCTCAAGCATCGAGTAGTACCGCGTGTAGCGTGCTGTGTTCAGCGTCGTGCTCCCGTTGTACGTCCCGCAGAGGGGCCCCAGAGACCTGTCCTCGAGGAAGGCCTTCGGACCGTCAAAGCCAGGCACGTTCTCCATCAGCTGGTCGATGTACTCCTCATAGGTGCTTCCCTTCGTCCACGGCCCCGTGGGGTCGAACTCACCACGCATCGCCGGGTGCAGATCGAACAGGGCCCGGTTCGACATGCCCACCTGCTCGCGCGTCTGCGGCTTGGTCACACTCATCTGAACGTGCATGTCGTTCTTCACGCGGAAGCGCTTCGTGGACACGTTCTCGTTGATGGGCACGCAGTTGATGCGGTAGAACCACTGCCCGATGCGCGGCTCGAACACATCACCCGTCTTCGACTCGATGATAGAGCGGAACGAGGTGGGCAGGTAAGGGAGGTTCTCGCGCTGGTCCTTCTGCCCGTTGTTGAACAGGAAGTTGACTTTGTTGTTCAACTCCTCCCACGTGTTCGCATCGATGTGGTGCCGGTCCGACGCGAAAGGTTCAACAACGTTGTCCTGTGCCTCTGCCCACGTCCCCTCCAGGTAGCACAGGTTAGCCTTGAAGTACTTTTCGTAGTCACGGATCGTTTTGTCCTGGTTGTGGAATGCACGGAAGTACTCACGCATCTCTTTGATCTGCTCGTCCACGGTCCCCGTCACACTCGGAGGCACAGGTGGGAAGTCCAGCTCGCGAGACTTCGGCGGCCAGCTCCCGATATACTGCTCGACCGTGAGGGTGTCGTCAGGCTGCAGCATCGAGTAGTCGTTGTGGCGTGTTGTGAACTGCACCCCGTTCAGCACAGCCCCAAACTCGCCCATCCCGATGGTGTACTTGAAGTCCGCGTGGTTGTGCATGTTGGCAGGACCGGTACCCACGTAACTCTCCACGAAGTACGGGTCTGTGCCTTGCCTGCGAGAACGCGTCACCGTCAACCCACTGTTGCCCTGCGCACGCACGCGCTCCTGCGTGCGCACCTCGTATGCAATGAGCTGGCGTGTGATCGCACCGACAGCACCTTTCAGCCGCTCCACAGACGCGGAGTCGACCTGCTGCCCGGAGGAGGTCACGCCGTACTTCGACGGGTCGTACAGCGGACACTGCGCCATCACCTCACGGACCGGGTCCAGGACACGCACTTCAATTTTGACACCGCGCCCCCAGTCGGCTGCCTGTGTCTTGTACGGCCCGTCGCCCTGAGGGTTCCAGCAGTACTCCTTGCGCTCCACCCCTTGTGTGCCGGACTTGTCCGACGCGAAGTAGTACACACCTGCCTTCGACGGGGTGTAGGTGAAGTTCTTGCCAGATGTCTCCATCCCCTCCAGATCCAGAAGCCCTGCAAGCAGCTCTGCGTCGACAAAGTCGCAGTCCTTGAAATGCTGCTCATCCTTCATCAGGAAGATGTTACTCGACTTGTCGAAGCCACGCCAGAACACCAGCGTGTCACCCACATAGGCGTACATCGGCTCCATCTGCATGGAACGTGTCCACCGGCAGTTCTGGTTGGTCACTTCACGCAGGGCAACCATGTTGGGCACACCCACACCGCCTGGGGGGCCCACGGGCGCAGCAGGGCCTGTGACACAGATGTCACCGATGTTACGACGACGCACGTACCGCACGAGCGGCGTGTACACCCACGTCACGTTCGGCTGGAAGGAGCAGTACCCGTCACGCCCGGGTGTGCCCTGCACGTTCGCCACAGACTCGTTGACCTGCATGATCAGGTCGCGCAGCTCCTGCAGCTCGGCACTGCCTGCTGCAGGGCCGGGAGGTGTCGGCGGTGTGGGTGTCGAAGGCGCAGGTGTCGGCGGTGTGGGTGTCGGTGGCGCGGGTGTCGCCGGGAGTGCCGTGCTGCCAGGAGGCACCGGTGTCTGCTGAGGCGGGGTGCCCGTCGCCGGCGCGTTTGTCGCTGGCGGCGCAGCCGTCCCTCCCGTCAGGGGGCACCCAGAGCAGGTCCCCACCGACACGACCTGCGAGCCGACGGTGTCCAACCGTGACCGCAGCTCCTGCACCACCGTCTCCAGCTGTGTGACGCGAGCCTCGGCAGCCACAAGGCGCGCCTCCGTCGCGGCATCCACACCTGTGCGCTGCTCCTCCAGCCGCCGCCAGAGAACACCGTTGCTCCACTTGATCTCGTCCACAGCGTCAGAGTACTCCCCTGTGATGCCCAGCGTGCGCAGGATCCCTGCAACAGGGGTGGCGGCCGTGTCTGCCACACGCACCACCCCGTACTTCGTTGTCATCTCGCAGTTCGACTCAGTCACGTGCATCCAATCATCGGACGACTCGTCAAACCACTTCCCGGCAAGGCGCGGGCACGACGCGGCTGAAGCACTGGCCAGCAGTAGTGCGAAGCACACGCTGGCGTGCAGCATCGTGTCACGTCTGCCTCGCACCTGATTGCCGAGGACGTGTGTGTGGTGTGGCCTTCCTGGTGGTGGCACGCACCAACCTCCAGGCCTGTGGTGGGGGTGTGGGTCTCTGTGAGGCAATCGCTTTACTGTTGCCACACTCCCACCGCCCCCAAAGGCGATCCAAAGGGGGGCCTCTCCTGCAGGCTACCATCACAAACCCAATGGGGTGGGGGGCACAGGACCGTCCATCTTGCAGTGCACTGCAGGCGAGGGGTGTGCATGATACCCTCTCTGTCTGTTGCGCCGTCCTGCCCCCAACCACCCCCCCCCCCCCCCCCCGCCCAAGACACCATTCGGATTTGCGGAAAACCGTGCCAGTTGTGGTGGGAGCTCCCTTTCCACGGAGAACGTGTGTGCGCATGGGTCGGTGCATAAAGAATGTGGCAAACTCTACCCAAGGCATGGCACCTTGTGAGTGGGGCGGCCCAGCTTCATCCACCTCACGGCGACGGGACAACCCACAGCCTTGCTTCTGGCTGGCGAGACTAATGTTAGTCAAAGTGCAGCCCGCCAAACAGCAAGAAGAAAGGCCCTTGCGTGGGCACCACCCACAGGAGATGGGGGCGCATCTGAAGACTGAGGGCTGGGAGGTGAGTGTCAGTGGGATGGGTGGGGGGACGTTTCCCCCCACTCTCCCGCTGTCACTGTCCCTCCCCCCCCCCCTCCACCTCCCATTCAGTAAACTTGTTTAAGCACCTTCGGTGCGACTAGGGAGTCAAGGGAGGACTAGAGAAGACGACTTCCCTGTGCGTATTTGTTTTTCTACCACTTGCAACAACAGTTTTCTTGCAAGGTTGGAAGGGGGGCGAACGGAACAAACACCACCCTTCATCAGGCCAACGAGTGGTGTTTTGCTCCCTGCCTTCGCCCCTCCGTACGTCAGCTTTTGCACTGAACGGTGCCTAATGCAACGGAAAAGCGGTGGCTGAGTTACCCCCATCTCCCACGAGACGCGTTTTTGATATTGATGTTTTGTGTCTTATGTCCGACCGAAGACTCCCACTGTCGACACACACACACACACCCACTTCAAACGAGGGCTACCGCACTTGTCCCGCGTGGCGCTGTGTGCGAAAGGGAGACGAAGGTGGCACGATTGGGGGGGTAGGGTCTTGGGGCATGGGAATAAGAGGTGTCTCTGCGCTTTGTTCGGCACTTTTTTGCTTAGGTTTCTGCGTTGACGCTTCCACACTCACACTCCTGCTGATGGTGTTGTGAGTGAGGAGCACAAGGGCACGAACAAGCACGTGACACTTTCCACCCACATCGAAGTGTGCTGAAAAAAGATAAGGCGTTGTTTGTGCGCCAAACCCGGGTGAACAAACCTCACGGGGGCCTTCGCTCAGAAATGCAGAGAAGTGCGGAATGGTGAGCCGCCTCACAACACTGGCTGCAAAGTGACACAGTCTGACACACAGTGGCACAGAGCGAAGGCCTCCCACGTGTTTTGCCTGATGAAGGTTGGTGTGAGTGTGCGCACAGTCATAGCAACAAGGCAAGGTAGATTGTGTTTGTCACCCAAAGCGCTGCCAACTATCTTTTTCACTGTGACAAGCTTTCTTCTTGTTGTGTGTGAAAAACAAAGCACCGGCAACACAAAAGAAAAGACACCACGGCCAGCTTATCGATACCCCACCCCACCTCCCCCCCACCCCCGAGCCGGATCGAGACGTAGCAGAAGAAAAGGCGCAGAAAGTTCCCCACACCACCTCACCCCACCCAGCTCCCAGGCCTCTGGCTAATTCGGGTCGAACGTTAAGTTTCTCCGTGCCGGGGGGGGGGGGGGGGGGGGGCTACCCTACCCTCACGGTGGGATCTTGTAAATTTTACATGTATAACTCCAAGTATATACATGTATTATACATGTATAATACTTGCATGTCAACTATTATACATGTATAATACATGTATATGCCTGAAATATACATGTAAAATACATGTACCGTAAACGGAAATATTGTGGACCGTAATAAAGGTGAACCGTACTATAGGTGGACCGTAAAAAAGATGGAACAAATGGGATTTTTCCGGAACTTGGAACATTTTTACGGTCCACCTATTTTACGGTTGGGATCGTGGACTTGGCGGTTTTTTTTACGAGTTCCTTCGCGACGAAGTCGCGAAGGAACCAAGGAAATCGTACGGCTGAAGCTGCAGGATTAACACCACAGGGCCTCAGCACAGAGTGTGCACTCACCATCGTCCGGGAACTGTTCTCCCACAGTTACTGCAGGGTGTACTACACTAAAGGAGTACGATTTCCCTGAATTTTTCGGGCACTGATTCACGAATTTACATCTGGAGGGAGCCCGGTGGTCTCAGCTTCTGTCTGCGCGCCCTGCCGTACTGTGGCTGCTTTTGTGGGCTCGTGCAGCAGGTTCTACTTTTACTTCTACCGGAATGCTCCTTGCATGGTACTACACTTCTCGAGGTGTGGTGGTGGGTGAGTCTCGAGGTGAGATCGTGGCTTTTCCACACGCAGGGAGGACTTGCTTCTCTTGCTGGTGTTGGTTGCGGTGGTGGAGGGAGGGTCCAAAGCTGGGAGGTCGGGAGGCCTACGTGTGGGTGTCTGCGGCGTGGAGGCCGCAGTCCGCGCCCCGCAACCCACCAGCCCGCGGGCGAAAAACGCATTGTCTTTTCCATATTCAGTCCCAATAAATGGTGGACCGTAAAAAAGATGGAACGTTTGGCCTTTTTTTGGGAACTTGGAACATTTTTACGGTCCACCCTTTTTCCGTTTACGGTATATCAAGTAAAAATACATGTATAATACTTGCATGTCAACTATTATACATGTATCTTTACTTGATATACATGTATTTTACATGTATATTTCATGCATTTACATGTATTTTACATGTATAATACTTGTCATGCAAGTATTATACATGTAAAATACTTGCATGACAAGTAAAATACATGTATAATACTTGCATGACAAGTAAAATACTTGCATGCAAGTAAAATACATGTATTTTACTTGCATGCAAGTATTTTACTTGTCATGCAAGTATTTTACATGTATAATACTTGCATGACAAGTATTATACATGTATAATAGTTGACATGCAAGTATTATACATGTATTTTTACTTGATATACATGTATTTTACATGTATATTTCAGGCATATACATGTATTATACATGTATAATAGTTGACATGCAAGTATTATACATGTATAATACATGTATATACTTGTAGTTATACATGTAAAATTTACAAGATCCCACCGTGCTACCCTAGGGTTGGGGCCGCCGGGGTCCCAGATTTTTTGGTAATTTCCAGGTGTGGGTAGGGGGACCTTTTCGAATTTTTTTTTCGAGGGGTGCCCATTTTGGCAATTTGGGCCCGATTTCGAGGGTTACGGGTGACCCTAGACCCTACCCAACCCTAGGGTTGGGGTTGGGGTTAACTCCAGACCCTACCCTCACCCTAGGGTTAGGGTTAACCCTAGACCCTACCCTGGGGTTAGGGTTAACCCTATACCCTACCCAACCCTAGGGTTAGGGTGAGGGTTAACCCTACACCCTACCCAACCCTAGGGTTGGGGTTAACCCTAGACCCTACCCTAGGGTTAGGGTCAGGGTTAACCCTATACCCTACCCAACCCTAGGGTTAGGGTGAGGGTTAACCCTACACCCTACCCAACCCTAGGGTTAGGGTTGGGGTTAACCCTAGACCCTACCCTAGGGTTAGGGTCAGGGTTAACCCTAGACCCAACCCTACCCTAGGGTTAGGGTTAACCCTACACCCTACCCAACCCTAGGGTTAGGGTTAGGGTTAACCCTAGACCCTACCCTAGGGTTAGGGTCAGGGTTAACCCTATACCCAACCCAACCCTACACCCAACCCTACCCTAGGGTTAGGGTTAGGGTTAACCCTAGACCCAACCCAACCCTAGGGTTAGGGTTCGGGTTAACCCTAGACCCAACCCAACCCTAGGGTTAGGGTTGGGGTTAACCCTATACCCTACCCAACCCTAGGGTTAGGGTCAGGGTTAACCCTAGACCCAACCCAACCCTAGGGTTAGGGTTAGGGTTAACCCTATACCCAACCCAACCCTAGGGTTAGGGTTAACCCAACCCGACCCTAGGGTTAGGGTTAACCCTACACCCTACCCAACCCTAGGGTTAGGGTCAGGGTTAACCCTATACCCTACCCAACCCTAGGGTTAGGGTCAGGGTTAACCCTATACCCTACCCAACCCTAGGGTTAGGGTTAGGGTTAACCCTATACCCAACCCAACCCTAGGGTTAGGGTTAACCCTACACCCTACCCAACCCTAGGGTTAGGGTTGGGGTTAACCCTATACCCTACCCAACCCTAGGGTTAGGGTTGGGGTTAACCCTATACCCTACCCAACCCTAGGGTTAGGGTCAGGGTTAACCCTAGACCCAACCCAACCCTAGGGTTAGGGTCAGGGTTAACCCTAGACCCAACCCAACCCTAGGGTTAGGGTTGGGGTTAACCCTATACCCTACCCAACCCTAGGGTTAGGGTCAGGGTGAACCCTAGACCCAACCCAACCCTAGGGTTAGGGTTAACCCTATACCCCACCCAACCCTAGGGTTAGGGTTAGGGTTAACCCTATACCCAACCCTACCCTAGGGTTAGGGTTAGGGTTAACCCAAGACCCAACCCTACCCTAGGGTTAGGGTTAACCCTATACCCTACCCAACCCTAGGGTTAGGGTTGGGGTTAACCCTATACCCTACCCTCACCCTAGGGTTAGGGTTAACCCTATACCCAACCCAACCCTAGGGTTAGGGTTAACCCAAGACCCAACCCTACCCTAGGGTTAGGGTTAGGGTTAACCCTATACACAACCCAACCCTAGGGTTAGGGTTAACCCTATACCCTACCCAACCCGAGGGTTAGGGTTGGGGGTTAACCCAAGACCCTGCCCGACCCTAGGGTTAGGGTTCACCCTAGACCCAACCCTACCCTAGGGTTCGGGTTTGGGTCAGGGTGAACCCTAGACCCGACCCAACCCTCGGATCAGGGTTGGGGTTAACCCTATACCCTACCCTAACCCTAGGGTAGGGTCTAGGGTCAACCCTGACCCTAACCCTAGGGTTGGGTCAAGGGTTAACCCTAACCCTAGGGTTGGGTAGGGTCTAGGGTTAACCCTGACCCTAACCCTAGGGTTGGGTAGGGTCCAGGGTTAACCCTAACCCTAACCCGAGGGTTGGGTAGGGTCTAGGGTCAACCCTGACCCTAACCCGAGGGTTCGGTAGGGTCTAGGGTTAACCCTAACCCTAACCCTAGGGTTAGGGTAGGGTCTAGGGTTAACCCTGACCCTAACCCTAGGGTTAGGGTAGGGTCTAGGGTCAACCCTAACCCTAACCCTAGGGTTGGGTCAAGGGTTAACCCTAACCCTAGGGTTAGGGTAGGGTCTAGGGTCAACCCTGACCCTAACCCTAGGGTTGGGTAGGGTCTAGGGTTAACCCTGACCCTAACCCTAGGGTTAGGGTAGGGTCTAGGGTCAACCCTAACCCTAACCCTAGGGTTGGGTCAAGGGTTAACCCTAACCCTAACCCTAGGGTTAGGGTAGGGTCTAGGGTTAACCCTAACCCTAACCCTAGGGTTGGGTCAAGGGTTAACCCTAACCCTAACCCTAGGGTTAGGGTAGGGTCAAGGGTTAACCCTAACCCTAACCCTAGGGTTGGGTAGGGTCTGGGGTCAACCCTGACCCTAACCCTAGGGTTGGGTCAAGGGTTTACCCTAACCCTAACCCTAGGGTTGGGTAGGGTCTGGGGTCAACCCTGACCCTAACCCTAGGGTTGGGTCAAGGGTTTACCCTAACCCTAACCCTAGGGTTGGGTAGGGTCTGGGGTCAACCCTGACCCTAACCCGACGACCTCCAGCCTGACGTGACAAGACCATGGCCGTGGCGTACACTGATTTTTGGGTATGGCCAAGTGAAAAATGATGTGCCTAATTGAGTTTTGGAGTTGCCATTGTTCGCTACAGGATCATCCATCGTACGCGACCGCCGAGGGAGGTATCAAATCGAAGGAGAATGCTGCCTGACAGTGCGCTATTTTCTGGCGTGCTATTTTGAAATCGGAAGGCACCAAAGGTTCGCTATCACGCCTCTCACCCTTGCTTCTGGGGAGGGTGGGGGCGGGGGTTCAAATAGAAGGCAGTGGCGTGCACACAACGTCTTCAGGCTTATTTGTTTGCCCCTTTGAGTTCCCTGCTGGAGCTGCACGCAGCGCCCCCACGCAGCGAAACCCGCAGAGTCAGCAAGCCTCCGGTGAAAGACCGTGTGCTCTTTTCTGTATTCGGTATAAATTCGGTTCACACACCCCCATCCTCCCCCCCTCCCCTCCCTCCACCGCATGCGCAGGACGAACATCGGGATTTGCAAAGGAAACTATGTTGGTGATGATTTGGCTTGTTCTAAAAGCAGGAAGAAGGAGGAGGGGGGGGGGGCGGTGGTGGTGGAGGTGCCGGCGGGACAGAATAGCGGGAATGGTGCTTTCACCCCCCTCTGTGTCACCCCACACACCGTAACAGTGGAGGTACGCGAGTTGTGGGGGGGAGGGCGGGGTGGTGGGGGACACCCAACCCAACGGCTTGGAAGATATAGGGGGTCTTCGCTGGTCGACAAACTTCGACAAACTTCGTCAGTTTTCACCTAATTCAACAGGAAATGCACCAAGATGCACTGACGACCACCCCGTAGCGAAGACCCCCATATACATATATGCCAACGGGGCCTTCGCTCTGTGCCACTGTGTGTCAAACTGTGTCACTTTGCAGCCAGTGTTGTGAGGCAGTTCACCCTTCCTCGCTTCTCTGCATTTCCTAGCGAAGCCCCCCTCGTCTCCTTCCGCCCGCTGAACTCACCGAACCCCCCTTCGGGGGCTCCAATTTAGTGACCCCAGCTGTGCCCAACACAGAAAGAAGCGCTTTCTGATTCCGATTCAAACGAGTCTTGCCCGTGTCTCGGCCCGCCCCGGTGAGAGGGGCTGCTGATCCATCAACAGAGTTCGCCTGTTCCCAACCCCCCCTTAGCCACGTTAGGGGCTTCTGCTCTTTTCGTGTTCCTTCTGCGCGCTCTGCTGCCGCCTGTTCTCAACTCCCCTGAAGGGGCTTCCGCTTCGTGAAAAAGGTTCCCTGCCCACCCGGTGGTCGCACTCAAGTGCCCTCACACCGGTTCCCTCCCCACCCGGTGATCCACCTGACGGATAAGTTCTCAAAAAGATAAGGCGTTGCTTGTGCGCCCCACCACAAACCCGGGTTCGTGAAAAACTATGTTATAAACCGAGCGCCCGTGTGTGTGTTGTGTGTGTCGATCACAAAGAGAAGGGCGTGCAAACGGAAGTCGGGTGTTCTTCCAACGTGGGAGCGTGGGAGTGTGGGAGTGTGATGTAGATAATAAGGCAGATAGTATCCGGGAGGGGGGGGGGGGGTGGGGCTAGACCACACACGCTAGTGAATGCAAACATATGCCACCCCCCCCCTCCCCTTTTGGCCGTTCGCCCAGGCTCAGGACATGTGCCAAGCAAGGAAGTGGGGGGGGGGGGGGGTGAGAGGACCCCAGAAAGCCTTCTGCAAAAAAGCATTCACGTTCTAAATGCTCCAGGAGGGGGGGGGGGGTGCAGATGAAGAGGCGAGCGCGCGGGGTGTTGTTGAGAGGAAGATTTTGAAAGGGGGGCAGAATCGTACTCCTTTCGCGAGAGGAGACCCACCCCTGGTCGAGCAACTGTGGGAGAACAGTTCCAGGTTACTTTTTGTTGAGCGCACGCTTGCTGTCTCAAGGCTGTGTTGAGGCCCTGTGAAGAAAGTGGCATGAAGGGTGCTACTCCAAAAGCTTCAGTCGTACGATTTCCCTTCGTTACTTCGCGACTTCGCTACGCTTCGTCGCTTGTAACTAGTAGTAAAAACAAATGATGTGTGATGAGGGGGTGATGCATGAGTGATGGGGAAGGAGGTGTGTGATTGTGTGTCTGCCTGCACGGGCAGTGGTGGGGCAGGTGGTGATATTTTTTTAAGCACACTCGTGTGAGCGGAAAGCGACCCACCACAGCTGCAAAAAAAACGTAAACGTGCTCTATTCACTAACCCCACCCTTCATCATCGGCTCAGGGTGCGATTATCAGTTCAGGGTATTGTGTGTAGAAGCGTCAACGCAACAAAATGAAATCCATCAGAGCGGTTGTAGCTGTGAAGCGATAGGGGGCTTTTTAAGCAAACCCCAGGATAACACATCACAACAAGGATAGATATGGGATGCCGGTTGACAGCCTGACACTGATATCCCCTCACGACATGGCCTTTGCGCTGCACGCCTGCGTGGATCCAACCTGAAACCTGAAAAAACTATCTGTGCCCCCGCTGGATCGTAAAGTGACAGCAAAACGAGACAACAAACCAATTACTGCCAAAAGCTGTTTTGGAACGCAGACCCCACTCTTTGTGTACACCACTCCCCGGTCTGATGAAGTGGTGTGAGTGGGGACGCACGATCCAGCTAAAGGCACAGAAAGTTTCCCCAGTTGGCTACGCCGAACTAACAAAATAGAAAAGCGCAGCAACCGTGATTCCTTCTTCCCTCTTTGATGAGTTGACGCTTCCACCAGGACTTGCTGCCTTCTACTCCAAAGAGGCTGTGGTGACACACGCACACACACCCCCTCCAGAGGCTTGCGGCGGAGATAAGGATCTGCGACAATCGCGACAAACACGAACCACGCAGAGAGTTTGCTGTGTGTGCTCAAATACCCCTCTTCCAATGGGAAAAGGCCACAACAAAAAGAAATGCAAAAAAAATATATAAGACCGAACATTGAGTGCCTGCGCGGCAAATCTCCCCGCGAAGAACAGAGACGGAACAGAAAAAGCCTTAAGATCTCGCCCTGTGGTGTGAGGGCAGGGGAGCGGGGGGGGGGGCGGGAAGGGGGCAGGGAGAGGTTGTGCCACCCAATGTGTTGTTTGCTTCCTTGAGGACGGGGAAGGTTCAACACACCTTTGGGCATGGCTTTAAGCTGAGACCACGGCATTCTAACACCTTGGGTTTGAAGGGAAAAAATCTTTTTGCTGGAGCGGTGCGGCCACAGCCCCCCGAGGAGGGGCTGAAGGCTTCACTCTCTCCAGGTCTGCCTGGAGCAGCACAGGTTGGGTGTTCTTTCGAGGACGTCAGAGCCCTTCAAGGAGGGGGGGGCGTTGGGAAGATTTTGTTGTTTTTAAATTTGCCGGGTTTGCACGAAACAAAACAAAGGAAGGCACAAAAACACACAGCAAGACAAAACTATACCCCCCACCCCCACCCCACCCCACCCCACCCCACCCCAGCAACCCTTTTTCTATTGTGTCTGCTGTGAAGAGGCATCCCTCGCTGAGCCTGTTTTGCTCCACAACACAACAGCTTTTGCGTCACACCTGGCAGGGTTTTTGACACAGAGTCAAGGCACCTTGCCAGCTACTATTTTTGGGGACCGACGACGGCCACCTGACGTGCGAGACGAACCCATGCAGTGGCGTGCACATTCTTTGATTTATTTCTGGGGGGGCGGGGAATACGAGGCGGGAAACGCAGGTTAGATCCTTCTTATCTGGCGGAAGTCCAGACGACTTACAAAGAACTGCCAGAAAATACAGAAAGAGTTGCGTGTCGTTCACACAAGAGCTTGTTATAATAGAACGGGTCAGAGCCACTAAAATGGGCATTGCTGCCCGTGTCATGGCAGGGGGGGTGTATATAAGGGCTCTTCGATTGTCGATCAGTGAGGCAGGTGCACACAGCGGGACCCCAACCCCACCCCAAAGGGGGTCTTGGTAGCGCCGAGTTGGAGTGGCCCCGTCATGGGCACGCCGCCAAAAAGAAAATGGAACACGGGGGAGGGGGGGGTACCCAGCCACACACTGCAGCTGTGCGTGGGGGCAAATCTGAAAGGTTCAGAAGATATGCGAAGTCTACTCGCCAACCGTGAGAGTCCACCACGGCACGCACAGCACACACCCTCTGCACCTTATTCTTCCTGCTGCGGGTGGCGAAGATCTACACGGGCGTTTCACGCACAAGGCACCTGCATTGTGAGCACGAATATCAGAAAATATCGAGAGCCACATCCGCGTCAAGCGCAAACGGGACCTCACGCTTAGGCTAGCTGCACCCATCATCCGCTGGTGGTCTGGCTCAGGGCACTCCCGCCACGCCAAGACAAAGGCGTTGCGGTGCGGAAAGCTGCCTAGGCGATGAGCTCCACACCGGGGTGGTTGTCGGGGCACTTGTTGTAGCAGCACGGCTGCTCATCCGAGGTCTTGCCGCACAGACCCGGCTGCGACAGCACGGAGGCAGGGCAGGTGCTGGGGGCCGCGGAGGTCCGTGTCGTGCACCACGACAGGACGAACTCCCTCCCGGCGCCGCGTGTTACGTCGTACTTCAGCTGAAATGGAGGTTGCGGTGGGCAGGTGTGACGAAGGACGGAAGCAACTTGGCAGGGCTGGGGGGGGGGGGGGGGGGGTGGCTGCGGGGGTAAGGGGAGGTGGGGTGCTGTGTTCGGGTGCCACAACACTCGTCTCTCGCAGGGCAGGGCCCAGGTGTCTAGCCATACCTCGACAAGGTGGGCGTGCCCGCTGTCCGTTGATGATGTCTTCTGGACAACATTGCCAGCCTTCAGGCTCTTGACATCCCCTGCTGTGATCGAGATCTGTACAGGGGCGGGCAGAGTGACGTGGGTGTGTAGATAAAGCTGCAATGAAGCCCTGAGTGGTGGGGGTGCAATGCTGACCCCGATGCCCACCCTCGTTGCGTGCGGGCTTGCGTAGCCTGTCGCTCACAGAGGCCAGACTCAGGACAGACACACTACCACCTGCTGCCGAAGGATACCTTGTGGTCGTGGCCCTGTCCTGCAAGCAGGCGCAGCTCCGCACCATATGCCTCGACGCGTGTCTCTGCGAGAATGGCCTTGAGCCGCTGCACGTCTCCACCCATCAGCAGCTCCTGGATCGCCTTCGCCTCCTTCCAGGTGGCCGAACCCGCCTCGTGCACAGGCATGATGGGGTAGCGCTGCCGCACGTTCCCCACCCCCTCGATCTCAGGGAACAGGATCCAGTGCCCGGATGCCCGCACCTGTGGGGGCGGTGGTGGTTGTGGTGGTGGTGAGGGAGTGGTGTCGCATTGGCCCTCCCCGAACTCGTGGCAATGACAGTCAGTGACTGTTGATTGGTGCTGCAGTCCGCCAGCCCGCAGCCTGTGCCGCGACACATTCGGGGGGGAAGCATCGCAAAACCACACGACGGCGAGGGGTACCCAGGGCCATACCTGCTGCACAGTGCCTGTCTTGTCCTTCACATACGTCACACCGCCAGACGTGTCCGCAGGGTTGACATTCTTGGGGTCCTTGAAGAAGGAGGCAGGGGTGCGGAAGAAATGATCTAAGCGTGCACCGTCGTACGCTGTGGCAGGGGTCGCCCCGTTCCGCCCGTTCGCGAGCACGTTGTCGAAGCCGGGGTTGCCCGGCTCATGGTGCTCGATGTTGTAGGGGTTCCAGTTCGTCAACGGGGTGCTGTAAATCACTTCCAACGGGATGGCGTACGACCACCGCTGTGACCAGCACTTCTTGTACTTGCACGCATACCCGTTCCATGTGCACTTCGCACCAGATGCATCGGATGTCACTTGATTCTTGTCCCAAGTCTTCGCATAGCACGAGAACTTGTCGTTCAAAGCAGCGCAGATGCCCTTCCGCTCCAGATCCTCAGGGGCTGAGAGGCGGTCGTCGACTCCTTCAAACTCGTCGCACGCCTCCTGCGGGCTCACACTCGGGTGTGTCGTCTGTGCCGCAAACAGGTAGTCGTTGAAGCCGCGCTTCCTGGTGACGACACCCATGGCATCCTTCTCGAGCATCGCGAAATACCGCGAGTAGCGCGCCGTGTTGAGAACATTACTGGTGTTGAGGAACTCCGCACAGCGATACAGGAAAGACCGGTCCTCCAGGTTGCCCTTAGGACCGTCAAAGCCAGGGACGGACTCCATAAGGCGGTCGATGTATTCGTACTGTGTGCGACCCTTCGGCCACTCGTTCGCTGTGTTGTATAACTCAGGCAGGGTTGGGTTGAGCTCGAACAAGGCCCGAGTGGTAGAGCCGAGTGTCTCGCGGGTCGAAGGCGTCTCCCCCAGCTGTACGTGGACATCGTTCTTCACACGGAAGCGCTTCGTCGAAATCTTCTCCTTGATGGGCACGCAGTTGATGCGGTAGAACCACTGCCCGATGCGCGGCTCGAACACGTCACCTGCCTTCGACTCCCGCATCCCACGGAACGACGACGGCAGGTACGGGAGATTTTCAGGGTTGGACTTCTGCCCGTTGTTGAACAGGAAGTTGACCTTGTTGTTCAGGTCCTCCCACGTGTCTGCGTCGATGTGGTGCCGGTCCGACGCGAAAGGTTCGACGATGTCGTCCTGTGCCTCTGCCCACGTCCCCTCCAGGTAGCACAGGTTGGGCTTGAAGTACTTGTCGTAGTCCGCACGGATCGACGTGTCCTGGTTGTGGAACGCACGGAAGTACTCACGCATCTCTTTGATCTGTTCGTCCACGGTCCCCGTCACGCTCGGAGGCACAGCAGGGAAGTCCAGCTCGCGAGACTTCGGCGGCCACGAGTTGACGTACTCCTCCGCCGAGAGGGTGTCGTCAGGCTGCAGCATCGAGTAGTCGTTGTGGCGTGTTGTGAACTGCACCCCGTTCAGCACAGCCCCTGTCTCACCCATCCCGATAGTGTACTTGAAGTTCGCGTGGTTGTGGATGTTGGCAGGACCCGACCCCGAGTACGCCTCTTGGTGGTACGCGTCCGTCCCCTGCACCGACGACCGCGTCACCGTCAGCCCGCTGTTGCCCTCTGCACGCACGCGCTCTTGCATGCGCACCTCGAGGGCAATGAGCTGCCTGCTGATGGCACCCACAGCACCCTTCAGCCGCTCCACAGACTTCGAGTCGACCTCCTGCCCCTCTGACACGCCGTACTTCGACGGGTCGTACAGCGGGCACACCCCCTTGACCTCCTGGGTAGGGTCCAGCACAATAACCTCCAGCTTCGTGCCCTGGCCCCACTCGAATGGCTTGCCGGAGTAGGCACCGTCGACAAGCGGCGCCCAGCAGTACTCCTTCCGGTCGTCCCCACGCGCACCTGCCTTATCGGAAGCCAGGTAATACGTGCCTGCCTTCTCGAAGGTGTACGTAAAGTTATGATTATTCGCCTCTGCCGCCTCCAGGTCAATCAGCCCGGCAATGAGCGTGGCACCGGTAAAGTCGCACTGCTTAAAGGCATCCGAATCACGCATCAGGTACACGTTATGCGACTTGTCGCTGCCACGCCAGAACACCATCGTGTCGCCAACATAGGCATACATCGGCACACGCAGCAGGTTCCAGGTCCAACGACACTCCACATCGCGGAGCGTTGGCGTCGTCATCATGCTGGGGGTACCAGGTGTGCCGAGGGAGCCAATAGATGCCTGCCCACCAACCACACACACGTCGTCTGCCATCCACGACCTGCGCGGGTAGCGGTTCACCGGGATGTACACAGAGGTGACGTTGGGCTGCACTGCGCAGTACCCGTCCCGCCCAGGTGTGCCAACGGCATTGGCAATGGAGCTGTTCAGCGTGTCCAGCCTCTCCTGCAGCTGCTTGATCTCGGGCGCTTGGGAGAGGTCGACAGGCGCGGGTGGCGTCTGCGGGCCAGTGGGGGGTGGCGTGGGGGGCGCGGTTGCTGCGGGGTGGCAGTTGGTGCACTTTGCCAGGTCAGCCACCTCTGCCTTCAGTGCAGTGTTCTCCTCGGACAGGCGCGACACGATGGACTCCAGAGAGGCGATGCGTGATTCGTGGGTGTCGGTGCCGGGCATCCTCGTCCAGGTCACACCGTTGCTCCACCGGATGGACCGCGTCCCCTCGCTGTACTGCCCGGCAAGCCCCAGCGTGCTGAAGATCCCAGCTGTCGGCGTCACGGCCACCCCCTGAACACGCGCCTTCCCGTACTTCGTCGTCAGCTCGCAGTTCGACTCCGCCACCTTCATCCAGTCGTCCGACGCCTCGTCATGCCACTTCCCTGCGAACCCGACACACGACGTCGCCGCGTCGGCGCACGCCAGCAGCGCTAGCACGCCGCACAGGCGCAGGACACCATCACCTCTGCGCACGACGGCAGGCGTGCCACATGGCGCAGCTGTGCGCATGTGACGGGACACAGTGGTGCAAACGGTGTGTCTGTGCAATCCACCCAGCGGCACCCAGTGGCTGTGAAGACCTGGAACAGCTGAAAACAGGAGAGCGAACTCTGGTGTCTTGCAGCAGCAAGGTGCCCTGGGGTGCGATGTGCACGGAACCATCTGCAGAGGGGGCGGTGATGTTGCAAGCACAAGGCTGTGTGTTTTAAGCAGGCTCAGCAAAGGGTGTGGGGGGACATCAAGCACCGCACGGGGGTGGGGCAGCAGTCGTCGTAGCGGCAACAACAACCTTGGCAACACCGGTCTGTCACCCAGCAGGCGCACTGGCCCCTGCCGGTTGTGTCAGAGCGTCCCTGCTGCACAGTCACCAAGCGGGCCTTGCCAGAGCTCGTCAGTGCAGCAGGGAGGGTTCGGGATGGATACATGCAGTTTGAAGAAGAAGGGCAAGTGTTGAACGGTTCTCTCCTCGTGCAAGCAGGAACCAGACACAAGCATTCGCCAGTTTGTTCGTCCCGAAGCGGGATGCGGGTGAGACGGTATCGTGATGTAGGTGGGTGGGTGGGTGGGGCACATGCAAGAGAGGCTGCAATGCAGACCTGCTGGGTTGCCGTGTGGACGCCTTCGGGTGGGACAAAGGCAAAGATCAAGAAGGCGACCAAGGCAGAATGATAAGTTTGCGTGTTCGTGTGGCGCATGAACCAATGTACCGCTGAACCGATCGCGGCAGGACAAAGGTGTTGGGCTACTGCATGCGGATCCGAGCCAGATGCGGTCTCCCAGGTTCAGGTCAGCCACAACAGCAACCTGACCTGCAGACCTGTGCACCCGCACCGCACCTACAGACCTGTACATCCGTTCCACAGAACGGGGCGAACGCACTAGCACGCACACAGACGCAGGCAAGCCCGCAGACGCACAATTACACACTAGAAGTGAATCAGTGCAACAGCAGATTCCTTGAGATCCGCAGGCCTGAAGAAACATAAAAACGGGGAGTTGAAGGGATTTGATGATAGTTGCATGATGATGCCATCAGGCATGATACGGTCACCATCCCACTGTAAGACAGCCCAAGCGGCACATGTTCTGGAGAGGCGGGTCGTGCTGCCTGCCACAGGCAGGGTGCGGCAGCAGACAGCCTCAGCACACCGCTGGTGTCAGCCAGTGGATGGGACCCTGTCTTGCCTGTGCCCTTTTCAGCATGCACCACTGGTGCAAGGAAGGGACGCACAAACAGGCCGGTTCCTGTGCAAGAGCAGCAGCAGATTACAGCAGCCACACGCACACAAAAAAGAAGGGGATACACAGTACAGACCTTGTGTCTGGCTGTAGGGTGCTTGGAGACGGGAAAGATATACTTATGGAAGTGTCGGTGTACGACAGGACCTTGCGCCTGCACACACAGACGTGCATGTGTTTCATTCATTGACAACGTGTCGCAGCGTGACCAGCAAGAACACCACGTGGCGCCGAACCACCTAAGCAACGTGGTCTCACCGCCAGTTCCTCCTCAGGCACATGTTGCGTGGGCAGCTTTAAAAGGACAGACGATACTCAGAGACACGCACGTGAACTGTCGTTAGAACGCACCGAGCAGCTGCTCGCAATGCGACCCTGCAGAGACACACACACGCACAGAGGACACAGGGACGACTGAAGAGTAACTCACAGACCCTCGGTCACGGACCTGTGTATCTTCAGCGTCCAACATGGGCACCCCAAAGCAAAGGAGGACCAGAGGCGCTGCGTGCACGGTGCACGCTGCGCAGTGCACGGTGGTGCGGAAGCTGCCTAGATGATGAGCTCCACACCGGTGTGGTTGTCGGGGCACTTGTTGTAGCAGCACGGCTGCCCGGCCCCCGTCTTGCCGCACGACCCTGCCTGCGACAGCACACTGGCGGGGCACTGCTGCTCGTCGCGCCCCGTTGTCGTGCACCACTTCATCGTGAAGGACTTCCGGGCACCAAGCTTCGGGTCGTACGTCAGCTGTGGCAGGGCGGGTGCGTGGCGGGGTCAATGTGGGGAATGTGCAGCACAGAAAGGCGTCCCGCACTTGGCGTGCTGGCAGATGCACGCACACAGTCCCACCATCAATCAACATACCTCCACGAAGTGGGCGTGTGCGCTGTCAGTGGACGACATCTTCCGCAACACCTTCAGCTTCCCTGTCTTCAGGTCCTGCATCTCGCGCGGGCTGACGGAGATCTGTGCAGGTGCGTGGTGGCAACGACATGGGACTCAAGGAACCCAACAGAGCTACAGGCATAAGAGTCGCTGAGAGACGCATCAAGCGCAACAATCACCACGCCATGGCCACGCAGCGACCCCGCATACCTTGTGGTCGTGACCCTGCCCAGACAACAGCCTCAACTCAGACCCGTACGCCGTGGCACGCGTCTCTGCAATGATGTCGCGCACCTCCTGCGACGTCTCCTTGCCCATCAGCAGCTCCTGGATCGCCTTCGCCTCCTTCCAGGTGGCCGAACCCGCCTCGTGCACAGGCATGATGGGGTAGCGCTGCCGCACGTTCCCCACCCCCTCGATCTCAGGGAACAGGATCCAGTGCCCGGAGGCCCGCACCTGTGGGGGCGGTGGTGGTGGTGGGTGTGGGCTGTAAGGGCGGTGGGAGACCCGTTTAATTGGAACCTCCCTGGGGAGGGGGGTAGACGAGCTACCCCTTGGCCTCAGGCAGGACCTCAGGCCTCGCGGTGCGCCTTTCGCCCCCCCAAGGTCTGAGGTCCTGCCTGAGAAATGACGTGACGGCCCGGGTTCAAAACCCGCTCAGTGCCGCGTTCGGACACGCCCCATCCTGACAGTTGGCCTGCGGCCCACCTCCTCACCCCACACACCCACCCACCCCCTCTACACACATTCACACCCCTGCCCAGCACCCCCATCTCATCTCCAGATGGCCCCACCCCTCCCCGGCGGAGTATGAGGATGTCCTTGAGGTGAAGGACCAAGAGATCGGCGCATACTGCATGCCACTAACCCGGCGGAGTATGAGGATGTCCTTGAGGTGAAGGACCAAGAGATCGGCGCATACTGCATGCAACTAACCCGGCGGAGTATGAGGATGTCCCTGAGGTGAAGGACCAAGAGATCGGCGCATACTGCATGCAACTAACCCGGCGGAGTATGAGGATGTCCCTGAGGTGAAGGACCAAGAGATCGGCGCATACTGCATGCCACTAACCCGGCGGCGTATGAGGATGTCCTTGAGGTGAAGGACCAAGAGATCGGCGCATACTGCATGCCACTAACCCGGCGGAGTATGAGGATGTCCTTGAGGTGAAGGACCAAGAGATCGGCGCATACTGCATGCCACTAACCCGGCGGCGTATGAGGATGTCCTTGAGGTGAAGGACCAAGAGATCGGCGCATACTGCATGCCACTAACCCGGCGGCGTATGAGGATGTCCTTGAGGTGAAGGACCAAGAGATCGGCGCATACTGCATGCCACTAACCCGGCGGCGTATGAGGATGTCCTTGAGGTGAAGGACCAAGAGATCGGCGCATACTGCATGCCACTAACCCGGCGGAGTATGAGGATGTCCCTGAGGTGAAGGACCAAGAGATCGGCGCATACTGCATGCCACTAACCCGGCGGCGTATGAGGATGTCCTTGAGGTGAAGGACCAAGAGATCGGCGCATACTGCATGCCACTAACCCGGCGGCGTATGAGGATGTCCTTGAGGTGAAGGACCAAGAGATCGGCGCATACTGCATGCCACTAACCCGGCGGAGTATGAGGATGTCCTTGAGGTGAAGGACCAAGAGATCGGCGCATACTGCATGCCACTAACCCGGCGGAGTATGAGGATGTCCTTGAGGTGAAGGACCAAGAGATCGGCGCATACTGCATGCCACTAACCCGGCGGCGTATGAGGATGTCCTTGAGGTGAAGGACCAAGAGACCGGCGCATACTGCATGCCACTAACCCGGCGGAGTATGAGGATGTCCTTGAGGTGAAGGACCAAGAGATCGGCGCATACTGCATGCCACTAACCCGGCGGCGTATGAGGATGTCCTTGAGGTGAAGGACCAAGAGATCGGCGCATACTGCATGCCACTAACCCGGCGGAGTATGAGGATGTCCCTGAGGTGAAGGACCAAGAGATCGGCGCATACTGCATGCCACTAACCCGGCGGCGTATGAGGATGTCCTTGAGGTGAAGGACCAAGAGATCGGCGCATACTGCATGCCACTAACCCGGCGGCGTATGAGGATGTCCTTGAGGTGAAGGACCAAGAGATCGGCGCATACTGCATGCCACTAACCCGGCGGAGTATGAGGATGTCCCTGAGGTGAAGGACCAAGAGATCGGCGCATACTGCATGCCACTAACCCGGCGGCGTATGAGGATGTCCTTGAGGTGAAGGACCAAGAGATCGGCGCATACTGCATGCCACTAACCCGGCGGCGTATGAGGATGTCCTTGAGGTGAAGGACCAAGAGATCGGCGCATACTGCATGCCACTAACCCGGCGGAGTATGAGGATGTCCCTGAGGTGAAGGACCAAGAGATCGGCGCATACTGCATGCCACTAACCCGGCGGCGTATGAGGATGTCCTTGAGGTGAAGGACCAAGAGATCGGCGCATACTGCATGCCACTAACCCGGCGGCGTATGAGGATGTCCTTGAGGTGAAGGACCAAGAGATCGGCGCATACTGCATGCCACTAACCCGGCGGAGTATGAGGATGTCCTTGAGGTGAAGGACCAAGAGATCGGCGCATACTGCATGCCACTAACCCGGCGGCGTATGAGGATGTCCTTGAGGTGAAGGACCAAGAGATCGGCGCATACTGCATGCCACTAACCCGGCGGCGTATGAGGATGTCCTTGAGGTGAAGGACCAAGAGATCGGCGCATACTGCATGCCACTAACCCGGCGGCGTATGAGGATGTCCTTGAGGTGAAGGACCAAGAGATCGGCGCATACTGCATGCCACTAACCCGGCGGAGTATGAGGATGTCCTTGAGGTGAAGGACCAAGAGATCGGCGCATACTGCATGCCACTAACCCGGCGGAGTATGAGGATGTCCTTGAGGTGAAGGACCAAGAGATCGGCGCATACTGCATGCCACTAACCCGGCGGAGTATGAGGATGTCCTTGAGGTGAAGGACCAAGAGATCGGCGCATACTGCATGCCACTAACCCGGCGGCGTATGAGGATGTCCTTGAGGTGAAGGACCAAGAGATCGGCGCATACTGCATGCCACTAACCCGGCGGAGTATGAGGATGTCCCTGAGGTGAAGGACCAAGAGATCGGCGCATACTGCATGCCACTAACCCGGCGGCGTATGAGGATGTCCTTGAGGTGAAGGACCAAGAGATCGGCGCATACTGCATGCCACTAACCCGGCGGCGTATGAGGATGTCCTTGAGGTGAAGGACCAAGAGATCGGCGCATACTGCATGCCACTAACCCGGCGGAGTATGAGGATGTCCTTGAGGTGAAGGACCAAGAGATCGGCGCATACTGCATGCCACTAACCCGGCGGAGTATGAGGATGTCCTTGAGGTGAAGGACCAAGAGATCGGCGCATACTGCATGCCACTAACCCGGCGGAGTATGAGGATGTCCTTGAGGTGAAGGACCAAGAGATCGGCGCATACTGCATGCCACTAACCCGGCGGAGTATGAGGATGTCCTTGAGGTGAAGGACCAAGAGATCGGCGCATACTGCATGCCACTAACCCGGCGGCGTATGAGGATGTCCTTGAGGTGAAGGACCAAGAGATCGGCGCATACTGCATGCCACTAACCCGGCGGAGTATGAGGATGTCCCTGAGGTGAAGGACCAAGAGATCGGCGCATACTGCATGCCACTAACCCGGCGGCGTATGAGGATGTCCTTGAGGTGAAGGACCAAGAGATCGGCGCATACTGCATGCCACTAACCCGGCGGCGTATGAGGATGTCCTTGAGGTGAAGGACCAAGAGATCGGCGCATACTGCATGCCACTAACCCGGCGGAGTATGAGGATGTCCTTGAGGTGAAGGACCAAGAGATCGGCGCATACTGCATGCCACTAACCCGGCGGAGTATGAGGATGTCCTTGAGGTGAAGGACCAAGAGATCGGCGCATACTGCATGCCACTAACCCGGCGGCGTATGAGGATGTCCTTGAGGTGAAGGACCAAGAGATCGGCTCATACTGCATGCCACTAACCCGGCGGAGTATGAGGATGTCCTTGAGGTGAAGGACCAAGAGATCGGCGCATACTGCATGCCACTGGTGCGCCAATCCGCCAGATAACGTGTGTCAAGGTGCTCGGAGAATTGAAGGAAGCCTTCGATTCTTTCAAATCATGGCAGGAGCAACAGTCGAAGGCCATGAGCACGGGGGAGACCCAGAGGGACCAGGGGGCAGCGACGGTACGGAGGTGGGTGGGACGACGAGGGGCAGGCGGGAGGAAAGGCAGCGGACGAAGGCAACCGGCGTGGGCGCGGACAGTGACGGGGGTCAGGCCCCCTCACCAACACCTTTGGAGATGTGGGAAATACACACGGCGTGCTGGGCAGGACACTTCCGGTGGGGGATAAAGGAAAGAACGCCTGGGGAATGTGTTCTTAGAGCAGCTTGGTTGGGCTTTGAGGGATGTGGGGGTGGTGGTTGATGCAGGAGTTGAGCTGGGGTCAGGGGTTCAGGGTCGGCGGAGACACCGTGACGCTGAGGGTGTGCCTCCTCCTGCTTCGACTGGACGGCTACTGCCTGAACCTAAAATTATAAATTGCAAACTAAATTTAAATGGATCTGAAATCCCTTCCTCACATGTTGCTTTACCGCACAGAAGAAGGAAACAGACGGGTGGTTCGTTGACCGCTTCACTCCAGCCTGAAGGGGGAGACCACAGCAAAGCCATACCTTCTGCACAGTGCCCGACTGGTCCTTCACAAAGGTCACACCGCCAGACGTGTCTGCAGGGTCCACATCCTTGTTGTCCTTGAAGAAGGCGGAAGGGGTGCGGAAGAAGAAGTCGTTGCGCGAACCGTCGTATGCTGTGCCAGCAGTTGCCCCGTTGGCCCCGCCCGCCGTCACCTTCCCGAAGCCGGGGGTGCCCTCCAGATGGTGTTGGATGTTGTAGGGGTTCCAGTTCGTCAGCGGGGTGGTGTACACAATCTCCAGCGGCATCGCGTACGACCACCGCTGCGTCCAGCACTTCTTGTACTTGCAGGCATCCTTGCTCCACACGCACTTCCCACCGGAAGCACCGCCGTCCATGTCGGACTGTGCCCACGGCTTGTGGGCGAAGCACGCAAACTTCCCCTTCACAGCCTTGCACTCCTCCAGACGCTTCTTGTCCGTCGCAGAAGCATACTCGTTGTACGTGTAGTCGATGCACGCCTCCTGCGGGCTCACCTTCGGGTGTGTCGTCTGTGCCGCAAACAGGTAGTCGTTGAAGCCGCGCTTCTTCGTGGTCCGCCCCATTGCGTCCTTCTTCATCATCGAGTAGTACCGCGTGTACCGTGCCGTGTTCAGCACACCGCTCCCGTCGTACACGGCACACAGCGGCCCCATCGACTGGTCCTGCAGGGGTGTCGCCTTCGGGCCGTCGAATCCAGGCACCTGCTCCATCAGCTCGTCGATGTACTCGTGCGTGGTGCGCGAGTGCGGCCACGGGTCCGTCGTCTTGTACTTTGAACGCTCCGTCGGGTTCACCTCGAACAGCGCGCTGACAGTCTTCGCAAGCTGCGCACGTGTCACAGGGCGGCCAAGCGAGAACTGCAGGTGCAGGTCGTACGCCACACGGAAGCGCTTCGTCGGCACCTTCTCCTTGATGGGAATGCAGTTGATGCGGTAGAACCACTGCCCGATGCGCGGCTCGAACACGTCACCCGCCTTCGACTTCCGCATCCCACGGAACGACGACGGGAGGAACGGCAGGTTCTCCTCGTTCGACTTCTGCCCGTTGTTGAACAGGAAGTTGACCTTGTCGTTCAGGTCCTCCCACGTGTCGGCGTCGATGTGGTGCCGGTCCGACGCGAAAGGCTCCGCCACGCTGTCCCCCGCCTCTGACCACGTCCCCTCCAGGTAGCACAGGTTGGGCTTGAAGTACTTGTCGTAGTCCGCACGGATCGACGTGTCCTGGTTGTGGAACGCACGGAAGTACTCACGCATCTCCTTCACCTGTGCGTCAACACTCCCCGTCACGCTCGGAGGCACAGCAGGGAAGTCCAGCTCGCGAGACTTCGGCGGCCACGAGCTGATGTACTGCTTCGCCGTGAGGGTGTCGTCAGGCTGCAGCATCGAGTAGTCGTTGTGGCGTGTTGTGAACTGCACCCCGTTCAGCACAGCCCCAAACTCGCCCATCCCGATGGTGTACTTGAAGTTTGCGTGGTTGTGGATGTTGGCAGGACCCGAACCAACGAACGACTCCTGGTAGTACGCGTCCGTCCCCTGCTCCTGCGACCGCGTCACCGTCAGACCGCTGTTGCCCTGCGCACGCACACGCTGCTGCGTGCGCACCTCGTACTGGATGAGCTGCCTGCTGATGGCACCCACAGCACCCTTCAGACGCTCCACAGACTTCGAGTCGACCTGCTGCCCGCCCGACACCCCGTACTTCGACGGGTCGTACAGCGGGCAGTCCGCCAGCACCTCGGAAGTCGGGTCCAGCACAATCACCACCACCTTCGCAGCGCGCCCCCAGTCGGGTGTCTTCCCAGGGTGTGCACCCTGCTGCGCAGGCGCCCAGCAGTACTCCTTCCGGTCGTCCCCACGCGCCCCGGTGGTGTCCGACGCGAAGTAGTACTCGCCTGCCTGGGTGAGGGTGTATGTGAAGTTCGAACCTCCCGCCTCCATCGCCTCCAGGTCCAGCAGCCCAGACAGCAGCGCCGCCTTGCTGAAGTCGCACGAGTCGTAGGCCTGCTTGTTCGGCATCCGGTGCACGTTGAACGCCTTCGCGTCACGGGAGAACACCATCGAGTCCCCCTTGTAGGCGTAGATGGGTGCCACAGTCATCCTGTCCGACCACACGCAGTTCGGGTTCGTCATCGACGGCATCGTCGCCATGCTGGGCACACCCTTCGACCCGGGTGGCCCGCGCGACGCCGCCGCACCTGCCACACACACATCATCCTTGATCCATTCCTTGCGCGGGTAGCGGTACACCGGGATGTACACAGAGGTGATGTTGGGCTGCACTGCGCAGTACCCGTCCCGCCCAGGCTTCCCAGTCCCACTCGCAATCGATGCGTTCAGGCTGGCGACCATGGCCCGCAGCTCCTTCAGCTCCGCAGCCGTCCCGCCCGTCGCCGGCGGAGACGGCGGTGTGGGTGCTGTGGGTGTGCCCGTGGGGGGTGCGCTTGTGGGCGGTGCCTGTGTGGGCGGTGCTGCAGTGCGCGGCGCAGGTGTGGCAGGCGCCTTTGTGGGCGGTGACGCCGTCGGCGGGGCTGACGTGGGCGGTGCGCTTGTGCGGGGTGCGTTTGTGCGCGGCGCAGGTGTTGGCGGTGCACCTGTTGGCGGTGCAGGGGTGGCTGGTGCAGGTGTCGACGGTGTCGCAGTTGCAGGAGCGCGTGTTGCCGGAACGTTCGTCATGTTCGACCCGCACCCTGTGCACTGCCCCAGCTCCAGCACCCGCCCCTGCAGCTGCTTGTTCTGCAGCTGCAGCCCTGCAAGGGCCCGCTTCAGCTCCTGCGTCAGTGTCTCCAGAGCTGCAACACGTGCCTCGCTGACACCCGTGCTGCCGCTGCCACTGCCACTGCCGCCACTGTTGGTGGTGTTCTTGGTGCTGCTGCTGCTGCTGTCCATCTCAAACATCCTCGTCCAGCTCACACCGTTGCTCCACCGGATGGACCGCGTCCCCTCGCTGTACTGCCCGGCAAGCCCCAGCGTGCTGAAGATCCCAGCTGTCGGCGTCACGGCCACCCCCTGAACACGCGCCTTCCCGTACTTCGTCGTCAGCTCGCAGTTCGACTCCGCCACCTTCATCCAGTCGTCCGACGCCTCGTCATGCCACTTCCCTGCGAACCCGACACACGACGTCGCCGCGTCGGCGCACGCCAGCAGCGCTAGCACGCCGCACAGGCGCAGCATCCTTCCCTTCGTGTGCTGTGCAGTGGTGTGAACCTGGAGATACCTGCGTGCGGTGTGAAGGTGATGCCTGCACCCACGAAACAACCTCACACCCGCGACACAACGCTGTGCTGCACCCGCTCGCAACAAAGTCTGCAGCAATCAAACGCCAGGGGAGGACGGCGAGTCACGGAATGCACACCAACACCGCAACAAGGCACCGCTGCCCCACCCCCCGAACAACCCCTCGCCTGGAACACCCTCTGGCGCCTCCCGACACCGCCGTGGGTCCGTGAGTCACGCATGTACAACAGCCGAAGGCACATGGCGACCCTCTCCATGACAGGCTTGTAGGAGCTGGAACAGTGCCCCCCGTTGCGATTCGTGTGCCTCGCCCCACCCTCTCTAGGACAGAAGAACAAGGCACACAAAGGAACAAAAGTTAGCAAAAAAGAAAGCAAGGCATTGGCCACCGTGCGGGCCACAAGATCAAGCACCAGACCCGAGTGTGCTCCTTCGATTGACGCACCCTCGTTCGCCGGGGCGGATCTGAGCACGGGTCAGAGTGAACTCAAAACGAAGAAACACGCCGGAGAAGAACACAGGGCCCTGCAGCGGGGCACGGGACGCTGATGATGCTACGGTGGCTAGACGGTGTCTATGATGGACACCACGCTGCGGTGCCCCTTTGCATACACATGCCCTTGCCCCGTAACCCTGTCATGCTCGGGAGCATGTGCCGACACACAGCGCCTCCTCGCTACGGCAAGACCTGTGAAACCATATGACTATCAAGAGCTAAGCAGATGAAACAAAAACAGCGGGTGCCTTCACCCAGAAGCGCAGAATAACAGCGAGATGGGGCGCCCCAAACAGAAGACAACGCCACACCGGCGGCACACCAACAGCGAACCACCAGAGCAAAGAAAGGTACCCCCCAGTGGTATTCCAATGCAGGACATGGGATCGCCCCTCACCCCCCATGATCCCTGGCGTGTCTGGTGGCGTGTCTGTTGCCACATCTCCCACGACGCTGTGCCACATGCGCAAGGGCTAACCAAAGCCCTGCCTATGGCGCGACAAACACAAGGCACACATTTGTACACATTTGTGAAAAACTGTTGTGCGTGGCGGCCTAACCTGATGCGATGTGTGGTGAGGCGGCACACGATACCCCATTGATGGCAGTGACATTCGTTGATCCAACTCTTTGGAACCACACGCGGACAGAAGGGGGGGTCGTCAGAAGCACAAGGATGTGAACAGAGCGTGCGGAAGTCTTTTCCACCCACATTGAAGTGTGATGAAGCAAAAAACACACGGGGGCCCGCCACCTGCAGGCACAACCGGACTGCTTGACTGTCTTTTGTTTTGCGCGCAGAATTGACGACACTGCAAAACGCAACACAAAAGAACACCCCGTTTTGGGTTCCTGTTCTCTAGGGCTGTATATCAAACAGGCACGGCTGTAGCTGTGGGCAGGCCATTGATTACCTTCTCCTAATTGTGCCAATCAGGCACAGTGTGCTGTGCAATGTCACGACGCACGTTCAAAAGAGCAGTGGGTGGAGATGGGAAGAAAAGGGGGAGCTGTCCGTGCTCCTGTACCCCCCTCATTCTCTGAGGGCGGCTGGCGAGTTCCACTTCCACACCAATTCCCTTCGATTCCGTTGCCGATGGTGCATGATTGATGTCTTCATTCTGTTACATTGTTGACCCGCTTCCGCAATAAAACGGAAGGCCGCGTCCCCCAGGGGGGCACTGCACCTCAGACAGAAGTGGCTGTGCTCAATGGCTGCCTGGGGACCATGCTGGTCTCGGCAGTGTCAGTATCGAAGGGCTCAGCGACACCCCCTGCCCACGGCAGATCGCAGAAGTCTGTGAAGTGCACACCCTGCTTCTGGCGGCGGGACTTCAGGTACACCCCAGCAAGCACCACGCAGGCCACAGCGCTCAACACCGACACGACAATCACGAAGGGCACGACCCACGGCAGGCCGGCAGAATCGTCACCCCCCGCCGCAGCTGTCGTGTTGCCGGCGGGCCCAGGTGCCACGGTCAGGGAGGGGGGCGCAGGCGTGTCAGGTGCAGCGGATGCCTGCGGCAGGGGGGCAGCTGTGGCGGGGCGTGCAGCAGGTGTGTCGGGTGTGGTGGGCGCCGCCGTTGCGGGTGTGACAGTGGCGAGACTGTCGGTCTCTGTGGGTGCAGGTGGTGTGGCTGCGCCGGGCGGCCCTGTGGAGGGCGCAGGTGTCGTAGTTGGCGGTGCCGCAGTTGGCGGTGTGGGTGTGGCAGGTGTGGCAGTCAGCGGGGGTGGTGTCGGCACGGGTGCAGGTGGTGTGTCTGTGCCGGGCATGGCGGTGTCGAGGCTGGGTGTCGGGGAAGGGCCTGCTGCATGCGGTGTGTGTGGTGCAGGCGTCGTCTGCACATTGGTCTGTGGCTGTGCGGTCGTCGGGACCGCTGTGGGTGCAAGGGGGCTGCGTGTGGGTGCTGCTGTGGGCACGGGTGTGGGCGGCAAGGGGGTGCCAGGTGTGCCGGTGTGTGCGGTGGAAGGTGCGTCTGTCCCAGGCAGCCCTGTGGAGGGCGCAGGTGTTGTAGGTGCAGCAGTGCGCGGTGCGGGTGTGGCAGGTGTGTCGGTCTGCGGCTGTGGCGTCAGGGGAACCTGTGTTGCAGGTGCAGATGTTATGTCCGTGGTGGGTACCCCTGTGGAGGGCGCAGGTGTTGTAGGTGCAGCAGTACGCGGTGTGGGCGTGGCAGGCGTGTCGGTCTGCGGCTGTGGTGTCGGGGGGGCCTGTGTTGCCTCCTGGTAGACACGCACGTAGTCCACCTCGTACTGCACAGGGAAGATGCTGTCGTCGACACCGTGCAGGCCGCCCCAGACACCCCCGACAGCCAGGTTCAGCAGCAGGTAGAACTCACCGTCGAAGGGCCACGTCGTGGTGTCGGCATTCGGCGCCTTCTGGTACACCGCGTACCGTGTGCTGTCGATGAACCACTCGATGCTGCTCGCGTTCCACACGACGGTGTAGGTGTAGAACTGCGACGTCACGTTCGCCGTGTCAAGAGCGGTTCTGCACCGCGAGTTGGCAGGCCACGCAACAGTCGCACAGTCGGTGGTCCCCTGGCCTCCAAAGCCCGCGGAGGTGTGCACGGTCCCGTGCACCAACCCAGGCTCGTACCCCACGTGCTCCATGATGTCGATCTCGCCGCTCGCAGGCCAGCCCTGCGTGTCGTCTGTCGGCAGCATCCAGATGGCGGGCCACGTCCCTGTCCCGGCAGGCAGCTTGGCACGCACCTCCACACGCCCGTACCTCCAGTCCCCCTTCGTGTGTGTCTTGATGCGCCCGCTGTCGTACCCGCCCCACCCGCCCGTCGTCCGGCTGGCGGTAATGACGAGGCGCCCGCCACGCACCGCCACACCGCCCTCCGAGTACGCCTGCAGCTCCTGGTTGCCCCACCCGTCGTTGTTCCCGCCCATCCCCGTCTCGTACGTCCACTTCGACGTGTCCAGCGCACTGCCGTCGAACTCGTCGCTCCATACAAGCCGCATCGTGTTGGGAGGCAGCCCGTCCGTGGGCGTGGGCGGTGCTGCACACGCCCCGCAGTCTGCAGGGAACTCGGCTGCAACCTGCTCCATCGCCTCAATCAGGGTCTTCCCGTTGTTGTCAGCGACGTACTGGACCCGGCTCCCGCACGGGTAGCAGTCGCTGCCCATGCACGCATCGGTGTCCCACACAGCAGCGCACGCTGCAGGCGTCCCGGCAGGCTGTGCCACACACGCCCCGAGCACCGATACACAGACAAGCACACGCATCGCAAGAACTCTGCCTGCTGGGCGGTGGGGTGACAACACGAACACAACACAAGGCACAGAGCAAGGGAAGGGGCCAAGCCATCTCACAGCAGCACCATGCGCACGGCCCTCTCTACGCTGCGCGTGTGCAGCCTCTTCCTGTGCTCGCTGTGCATGCCGCCACCCACACACTCAGTGACACAGGGTGGGACCACTCACAGGGCGGGTGTCCAGCACGAATACCCCCCGGCACACACCACTCATGCATCAGAGCGTCCCCCTGGGAAACACAAATCACACCTGCAGAGGCAAGGTGTGTTCCGACGTTCTGGCTAAGGGAAGGGTGGACGTGGGGGGGGGGGGGGGGGTGCAGGGCGACCGCTGCCCGCAGCGGGGAACCGAGACAGTTCGACATTCTTCGTCTGCCTCCATGCCTTCACACGCTTGCTACTCCCGACAATGGGGATAGGATTCGCCCGTACTGTATCAAAAGCGAGTCAGGGTGACCCGAGTATTTTTTTGAGGCCGCTTCACCTGCGCTTTAAAGCAGACCGGCTGTCAGCCCTCCTTGTTTTGAGCAGCACCCAACCTCTCCGATAGCGTGGGCACAGGCGGTCAGTGACAGACGGAACCCTCATGCGTAACGCCAACTCGACTGTTCGTTGTCAAAAAAAAGCACCCCAGTTCTGGAAACACGCCGAATATATTGCTGAAAATTTTGCTCCTATCCACCAGGGGGACATGCACACTGCCACATCACATCGTGCTCACACAGATCTGCGGTGGGGGGGAGAGCGGGGCCACAGTCAACAGCTCCCCCAGCAGCTGTACAAACGATGCGCCCGGTCTAGTAGTTAGGAGTGGTTGCCACTGTGTTAAGTTGGCACACCACCCCCACCCCCCCCCCCCCCCCAGATCCGGATTTCACCGCACAGATCCTGTCCTGAAATGGAACACTACCGGCACATGTCACTCAACACGGAGGATGGGGGGGGGGGGGGGAGGGGAGAGGTTGTGGTGCATGAAACGGACACACCCTGTCTGAAAAATAGACACGAGAGGGTGGTGTCTTCGCGACGGTGCCGGGGGAAGCGGTTCATTCTTTTCGGTTACATTTCCTCCTAGTCATTGTAGGTGGAAAACACACCAAACCGTTTTCCCGAAACCTTCCCGATCGCGAAGACCCCTTGAAAGGGGCAAGCCCCCGAGAAACGTCCCACATCAAAAGTGGTAGACGGTATTAAAAACCCATACGTGGGGGACGGGGGGAAACCTTGTTTGTCCTGCTACGTGGGTGGCAATGGGGTGGGGGTGGATACATTGTTATACAGGTGTGTGGCAGGGTTCCCCGGTTTTATTCGGGTCCTCCTTGCGAACTCCTTCACCTCGTTTTGGGTGCAGCACGGCTCGATCCCCCCCACCCCCCCCCCCCACCTCTTAAAATTCACCCCCCCCCCACCCCGAACGAATGATCGCGTTTATATAATATTATGTATACCCACCACCTGGTGGAAGCATCAACGCATCAAATAAGGAAGAAACAAGCACGGTTGCCACACGTTTTTTTAAGCACACTCGTGTGAGCGGAAAGCGCCCCACCACAGCTGCGACCAAACGTGCTCTATACACTAACCCCACCCTTCATCAGGCTCAGGGTGTGATCAGTTCAGGGTTTTGTGTGTAGAAGCGTCAACGCAACAAGCACTTAAACTTAAATTGTTATTTCCCGAGACAAACACCACCAGAAGTGATGACGTTCCGGACGACGCGACGGCCGTTGCAACCCCCCTCTTCTTGGGGGAGGGGGGTCGCTGAGAAGACGGGGAGACGGGGGGGAAAATGGCTTTCGCACATCTGCCCCCTCTGTAGGGGGACAGGGCAAGGGGGGGGGCGGGGGAATGGGGCAGCCAGTTGCATGTGTGGGCGGATGTGTGTGCCGTCCCCTCAGAGGTGCCAAAAAAAAGCAAGCCAGCCTTGGCCTGCGGGTATACTTCGACCAATAGGAGACACGCTGGGTTTGGCACAACAGAGAGGGATGGCGATTATCCCGGGATCATACGAAGGCTCGCTGCGCCACGCCCGCACCTCCCCCCCGCCCCTGAAAAAAGTTTCAGAAAGAACAAAAAAATACTGTCAGTGCCCCCCGCCGGATCGTGAAGTGCCAGCAAAACGAGACAGCAAATCGATGTGCTACCGTATGTTTTGTGAGAAAACGCAGACCCCACTCCACTTTGCTGTACACACACTCCCCCGGTGTGGTGAAGTGGTGGTGTAAGTGGGGGGTTGCAAGATCCAGCAAGAAGGGCACAGAAAGTTTCCCCAGTTGGTTACGCTTGAACGAACAACAAAATGTTATAGGGGCGGGAGGGGGGGGGGAGCCGCTCACCCTCACACGAGTGTAGTGGACACAATGCTGGGGCGCCACGCGCTCATCAGAAGGACACTTTGATAGCGAGACCCTCGAGGGAAAAAGAACAGCTGCCCAGAACACAACGGACATGCAGAGTGTCGCCTGCCTGGCTGGGTGCGACTATCTTCTTCACCACCTCCTCCTGCCTGAAGGTCGGGTAATAGGAGGGAGGGTCCGGCATTGTGCCCTCAAAAAGGGAGACGACACCGATGACACTGCCCTCGCGGGTCAGGAGGATCCGGAGGTCCGCAGGGTAGCCCGCGGAGGACCTGCAGGTGCGCATTTTCAGAGTTGCCTCCACCTTCGTGATCATCCTGGGCAGCTCGTATGTCGCTAAATCCTTCGTTTCGCCACCCTTGCCCTCTGCGCATGCTGGAGACTCGAAATGCGCAGTGGAAAAGTCAAAAGGCCGTGGAATGAAACGGTACGTCACCGTACTGCCGTGAAGCTCCACTGTGCGCAACGGCACAGTTTTGTCCCAAACGGACCCATCTCCCTTCAGCAGGGCGACCTTCCCGTCAAACCTACACTCCTTCGCTATGGCTCTTGCAACGTCACCCACGCGGAAGGATTCTGCGACATCATCCACCGGACACACATCCACAATCCCATCGATGTCTCTGGCCCAAATAAGCATCAGAAGTGCAGAGAGGAGAGACCTTGAGGAAACAAGGCGGGGGTTTGTGTGTTGGGGGATGGGAGAGGGGTAGGGAGAACTGCTGGTGGTGGGGATGGGTGTGGAGCAAAAATGAGGTAATCACCCAAAGACTATGGTGGTGGTGGGGTATTGAAATGGAAGGAGGGGGAAGAACAAGAAATGATCTCCCTTCACTCGTGATGCAGGGTTGTGTCTGAGATCCAGTGTCAAGCCTATGGTGGGGGGGGGGGGGGGGGGGTTCCCACACAGCAGAGCTCCTCTCTGCGTGTTTTGTGTGAGTGTAGAGGCGCCAACGCAGACAAGAGAAGACAAACAAAACACAGGGAAGTGCGGTTGATGTTGAATGCTGTGTTGTGACTGCCGAACCACAGCGAAGGGCCAAGGCGATGGTGGTGGGGTGGAGGGAGGGGTGGGGTGGAGGCATATGTTCTCACAACCGACAAAACACACGCCCTCCCTGCGATTTACCGCTCTTTTCATGATTTGAGCCCTCTTTTTTTCTTGCAGGCCGGGCCGGAACCAGGGATTTCACTGGTCTTCCAGGGGGGTCCACAGCCAGGAAGATTTTTTTAAACTGCCAGGATTTTTTTTTTCGCGCAGGCGAGGCGCGCCCTCCGGGCGCGCTTCGCGCGCCCGGAGGGCACGTACATACCACACAAATCACAAGCCCGCACCCCTACAGTCATACCTGAAGCTTCTGACAAAAAGCGGCCAAAACCCCGGTACTTATACTCAGTCGTTCTTGGTTTTCGGTGACCCGTTTCACCCCATTTTTTGGGCCGTGGGCACCGCAGGTGACCCGAAAAACCCCGAAAATGGCATGTTTCGGAACATTGGAATACATGGTGCCCCCGGACGTGTTCTGCGGATGAGTCCATCTTTTATTAGACCCCGTTCAGAAACACGAGAAAACGTGGGAATATCACGGATGACGTACGAATCGTAATATCGTATCATACAGTTAGGGTACTAATGAATGTTATGGGGCCAAAATGTTATGAACCGGGACTTCTCAGAAATCGGGAATTTAATTATTTTTAGGAGGATCCTTGAAATCGGTAGTGGACAGTAGCGGACAGGGCGGACATTTCCTTGTGGAAAAAGTGCCCGAAAAAAAAATTTGAAAAGGTCCCCCTTACAGAATTAGCCTTTTTTCAAAAAATCGGAAAATTTCGGACCGCAATTTGTACCCAAGAAAGTGCCGAATTTTCGGACTTGGTCCGATTTGAACGATTTCCGTGCCTCTTGCAACCCCCATGAGGGGGGGGCTGCTGTTTCGGGTTCTTCCGGTGGTACATGCTGGGGTGTCAGGACAGGGAATCCTGCTCGCTGTACCCGGTGATCCCTGACGCAGCCAGGAAGTGGAGAGCCTTGGAACCCTGGTTGAGGCCTGTAACACCCGGCCTTCCTGCCACTTGTGGCATTGTGGAGTGGAGGTGGTTATGGAGAAGGTTCTCTCTCCGTCCGGTCGAGCACAACCGTCCTCTCCAGCCAGGGGTCATCTACTTTCCAAACAAGGGCCAGGAACATGCTCAAACAAACCAATTGATCAGAAAATCTGGCTTGCCGTGGAATCATTGAGCATTGGGGAGTGATTGGTGCCCCATTGCTGCATATGACATGTCCATTTTTGACGATTTTTGGGCAGAATTTGGTGCGTGGGACCTTTCGATTTTCATGATTTTTTCGGAATTTCGTGGGGACCGGTACCCCATTTGAGGGCCAAAAATCTCATTTCCGAGGCCTGGGAATGGTCGCAGTGGCCTCAGATGTCCAAAAACGTTCAATTGACCTCTCCTCGAAAAAAAAATCGAAAGGTCCCCCCTACTGGCACCCCGGATTAGGACATGTCTCTGGGGGTGTCCGGGGGGCATTTTTGGCCCATTTTTGGCTGCACGGTAGACTCCAGCGGGGGTAGGGTAACCCTTTTCGGGAGTCTCAACTAGGGGGAGTGCAACTCCCGCTAGCGGGAGTCTATACTCCCGCTAGCGGGAGTCTGACTCCCCCTAGCGGGAGTCTTTTCACCTATTTTCACTCATTTTTCCCATGATACCTATGCAATGTGGCACTCGTCACTGAAGTACAGCCACACACACACACACCAAACGGACGTTTCCACCCATCCCAGCTCGCAGACCTGATTCACAAAAATGGGGAAGACGACAACGAAGCCGGCAGTGAAGGTGGCAGCGAAGCCGGCGGCGAAGTCGAGTAAGAAGAAGAAGAGCGCAGAGAGTCCCGAGGCTGCGGAGGCGACGAACATTGTGGCTGATTTTTGCACGGCCTTCCTCGTTAAAAAAGGGGGAAGTGTGCTGACACTGGGATCCATTAGAAGGCTCCTAGCAACGGTGTTGACCGGCAAGGAGATCAACAAGCACAGCCCCCAGGTGGCCAACGCCATCACCGCCGTATTCCCTGACATGGACAAGCTCGCTGTGAGGGAGGTCGAGATGATGCAGAAGGACGGCACCCTCCCCGCCACCTACAGGGTTGAGGTGAAGCGCGGGAAGGTGCAAGACACCAAGTTGGTGGGTGTCACCCTCAAGCCAAAGATGCCCTTGGCTTGGGCGGAGGAGGGCCACAAGAAGAATCCGCTGTACCAGCGGGTCCTTGCTGCGCTTGCCCCGGCCTACAAGGAGGTCGAGATGAACAACGTGTACACTGCCGTGCAGCAGGAGGAGGATACTACGACGAAGAATGTGATGCAGCACTTCCCGGTGGTCACCCCGTTGCCTGGGGCAGCCAACGTGCATGTGGTGATGCTCGAGGGGCTGTTGACCCGGGTTGAGTTTTCAGTGACAGGCCTGCAGGTGTCGCTGACGTGTCTTCGCGTGGTCCACGAGGGTTCGACAATCCCCAGCGGCACATACACCGCCACCTATTTCCTCCCCAGGAGCCCTGCCGATGGCGAGCCCATCACCTGCGAGCAGGTGGAGGGGCAGTTGGCCCTGTGGAAGGTCACCGTTCCTTTGGAACAGCCCCGCGCCACGGTGACCGGCTCAGGCCAGGCCAACACCTCCACCGTGGGGAGGTACAAGGACCTGCTGGGGATCGACCTCGCACAGCCTGAGGTCCCCGACACAGAGGAAGAAGCCCCTCCGAGCATCCCGCAGGCCATCACAGTGGAGGAGGACGACATGGACACCCTCTGAGGGAAGCTGGCTGTGCATCAGCCTGCGGAAGTTGAATGATCAGACTGTCATGGAAGCCACAAACCCCACACTCCAAAACATCGACAGTTTTTTCGCTTGGCTACATCTGACGTGGTGTGTGTGTTGCAACCTTATTCGGCTCCACTCACACTCGCTCTCACAGGTGTCACAGGGGGTATTTTCAAGACCCATGCCATCGAACCATGTCGAATGCAAATGAAGCGAAGAGTGTCGGGGAGACTCTTGCTGCCAACCGGCATGCCCTTCGGATGTCTCAACGGACACTCGCCAAGGTCAACCAGCTTCATAAGGAGCGTGTTGGTGAGAACCTGGGTGTGTCACGAAAGCGACTCCGCGAAATGGAGAAGCCTGCCTGCGAACGTGTTGAATGGCGCCTTTCCCGTGGTTTGCTCGGGGCATTTGAGTTCCTCGAAGAAGAGGCGGGAGAATCATCGACAATGCAGTGTAGCGTGCCACTTCTCGGCGTCATGTACACGGACGGATACACGCCACGTAATTCATTACGTTCCGATAACGCACGTGTCCGTCTGTCTCTCGGGGTCATCAATCCCGAAAACACGATGACTGCGCCGGGTATTACTTTCTCAGACCTTCCGAAAGGTGATCACAAGCTGTTCCAAAATCACGCGTTGCTGCAACAGATCATGAGGCTGCACAAAGCGAAAATCTTCCGAGGGGTGCATGTCGCGAGTGTGTCCATAGCAAGAATAACCGCCGACCATGCTGAGCAGTGGGCAACAATGAGGCGATGCGGGGGGCGAGGGCACCGATGCTCACTGTGCGACATCCCAGAAGAACGCTGGTATCAACAGGTGCATCGATACCCGCACCTGACTCTCTCTGAGATGAAAGAGGCTGGCTACCCCTCCCTCTTGGCAGGTGTGCTTCCCAATGCCCGCTACGTCACCCCAGCACTCCATGACTGCAAGGGGCTCGCCATGCGGCTGATCAGGGTACTGGATGAGACAACAAAAAAAATATTCGACAAGACCTGTACAAACCTTGCACTGAATGTGTCGCAGAATGGGACAGGTGCTCAGTTCCGGAAGGTCGTGCTTGCCATGTCACAGGACACCACCTACAAGGGCTTGTTCCGCTACCTCTTTGTCTCCCTTGCAGACCTCATGCATTTCCGGTATGCAGACATCCCCTGGCGCTTCTGGGGATGCAAGGATGAGTCAGCCCGGATTCCCTTCTTGCGTGCTCGGATCTCAGGGCATATATTTCACTGGTTGATGGAGCATGCCGAAAAGGGATCAACGCGCAATGCCTACGTACACAGTCTCCATCATTGGTGGGCTCCAGAAGATGCAGTGCCTCTGCAGAACAACGACGAATTTGAAGAAGCAGAGAACGGACATCGCAAGAAAGATGCCGTTACAATCGCCAGCTCCGCAACTTACGAGAGAGATCTTGCAATGGCAGAAGAGAAGCGGCGCGAATCGGGCATGCCTTGGAAGGTTGCGCACCTGTCGCAGGACGGGATCCTCGGGTATAGAGAAGTCATCCTGTGTCCGTGTCTGCACACCCGACACGCTCATAGATTGGCTGTGTATGTTCTTTGCACACAGTTGACACAGCTGCAGAAGGGGTTTGTGCACTGCAACACACAGGACTTCGTTGAACCCAGCAGCGCGCCCTACTTCCTGTTCCGGTTCCCCGAAGGACACCGCAAATTATCGCTCTGCTTGTGCAAAATGCCAATCCCGCTGGGGGCGACTTTCACACCATTCGTGTCATCCGAGGCGACTTTGAGCACGCTTGACCAACGCGCACAGCAGGAGGGGGATGACAGTTCTGACGAAGAAGATGAGGAAAGCCTGCAGGATGGTTTGTCTTGCCCAAGGTGTAACACAACTACGACAGGCGACGGCCGCACTTTGACACCTCAAATTCTAACCGCTCACCTCCGCAGGTGCAGCCGCTACCAGAAGGATAGGTAGGTAGTCCAGAGTCCGGGGAAACTGACAGAAGCAAAACAAGCCCCTCCCCATCCCTCTTCCACCTTCCCCCCGCATGATTTTACCCCCCACGCCAGTAGACTGTAACTATATCATGGGAAAAATGGATGAAAATAGGTGAAAAGACTCCCGCTAGGGGGAGTCAGACTCCCCCTAGCGGGAGTATAGACTCCCGCTAGCGGGAGTCTTTGACACCCTCTCAGACTCCCGCTCCCAGACTCCCGCTAGGGCCGCTGGAGTCCACCGTGTGGGGAAAATGGGCCATTTTTCACGATTTTTCGGTTTTTTGTCCGGACCGGCACCGCATTTGAGGGGCCAAAATCTGATTTCCGAGGCCCGGGAATGGTCGCAGTGGCTTCATTTGGCCAAAAACGTTCAATTTACCCTTCCCCAAAAAAAAATTCGAAAGGGTCCCCCTACAAATCGCCGGTCTTAGGAAATTTTTTTTTGGGCACCCAGATTTCAAAAATTTTCAAACTATTTTCTGGACCAAAAATCAAACTATTGAGGTCCTGGCCGGACATGTCCGGGGGGGGGTCAAAATTGGATTTGAACGATTTTGAACGATTTTTGGCCGTGCTCGTAGCATTCCCCGTTGAGGGGGTCGCTATTTCGTGTTCTCCTGGCCGCACGGAGGCATTGCCTTACGTCGCCTCTTCCTCTTTTCCTTTGGTGGTGTGTTGGTCTGGCACAGAGGGCGGGACCGTGCTGATATGCACAGTGACGACTCTCCCTTTTGTTTTGTGCCCGCCTCCACCGAGATTCGGCTGATGCCTCTCAGACTGGGGGCGGGCGGTCGCCGACCCTTTTCTGTACGAGGTTTTCCACAGGCTGCACACCTGCCCCGCGGCTGTGTGGCAGTCTTCGCGGAGTGCAATGCGAAGGTCTGGCCTGACGTGGTGTGACTATTTAGACTCCAGGTGTCTCCACCCTTCCTGGTCTGGGGAGCCTCGGTACCCAAGCAGTTTTCGGTCATGCCCTGGACCACGGCCGTGCTAGACTCCTGGTGCAGGCACCCGTCATGGTCCGGGGACGGCCCCCCCAGGCAGTTTAACGTCTTACCCAGGACCTTTTTTTTCCCTCTTGTGTCCCATGCCTTGTTTGCAGTGATCGCATTGTTGGCCATCCTTGCTGTAGTTCGGCATGCCGCCCTTCCCACCTTCCCCCACCCCCTCCCCGGCGGTTTTGCTCTCCGTGTGGTTTGGTGGTACTGGTGAGCCATCTGGGGAAAGAACCTTGACAATCCCGGGCCGGCAGTACGTTCGTCACCCCCACGGGCTTGGTGACGAGAGTGGGGATTTCCCGAATTTCCGGGTCCGGACATGTCCGCCCGGACATCCGGACACCAGAAAATGTCCGCCCTGTCCGGGGCGGACATTTCTGGATGTCCGGATGTCCGCCTGGACATGTCCGGGCGGGAAATTCGGGAAATGTCCGGGGGGGGGGGGGGGGGGGGGGGTCAAAATTGGACCCGGACATCCGGACACCCGGATTTCCGGTCCGGATATGTCCGCCCTGTCCGCCCTGAAATCGCCTAAGGGGCCGGGGGAAATCCAGGAAATTCGGGAAATCCAGGAATATGAAGAATCCTCCTTACAGGGGGGGGTCAAATAAACGTACTTAGTTGAATAGTAGTACTTAGCCGAATAGTAGTACTTATTTTTTTGGGGCTCTGGGGCACGTTGGGCCGTTGAATAGTAGTACTTACTTTTCACCCTTTTTTTTTGGGGAAATTTTTCGTTTTTTTTGAGATTTTCTTTTTGGAGACACACAAATCTGCAAACTTTGGGGCAAGGAATGGGGACAACGGGGTCTATTGGTGCCACTTAGGGGAACCAGGGTGCACGGGGTCCGTAGAGGGGGGAAGTGACCTACGCTCAAAGATATGTCGTGACGAAGGGAATCGGGGCATCCCCCCTCAGACACATACGGACGGGAAACCAGCGAACCCGCAAACTCCTGCGGTCCAGAGGCATCAGAACCACTGCTGAAGACCGCAAACCCGGAAACCCGCAAACTCCTGGGGTCCAGAGGCGTCAAAATCACTGCTGAAGAGCGGCGCGCATTAAACGACTCCTCATCTACGGCGTCCGCAGTCCCTACCACCAACGAGAAGATGTGGACGGATGGCCCCAGACACACCTCACCATAGATGTAGCCTTCGAGGACCAGCTGAGCCCACCCCCCACCCCCCGCAGCCCCCTTCCCTGACGTTGTTTGACATTCTCTCCTGTTGTGCAGCACTGATCAACACACGCCCGCAAACCCGCAATCCAACTGCCCAGATTTCACCATCCACCAACAGAGCCAATAGCTTCGGCTGGTGTCCGACATAATGATGACGTCCGATGCTTTCATGTGCCTCCTGCTGATGGAATGCCTCCTGTTCAAGATATTCGAGGATGGGCCACCGCCATGCGCTCCCCGGCCTTCCTTCAACCAACTGGCCCGGGCCAGGGCACGCTGGTAGCCGAGCGCTTGCGGGATATGGGGTACGTGCTGAAGGTGTCGGGTGAGGAGGACGGGTTCGTGAAGAGCTCCCTTTGTCCGGACCTCACCTTCGCACCAAGCACAGAAACATCCCCTGAGGCTGGTGGTGCGGACCTTGAACCTGGGTTGGACGGGAAGGCAAAAGAGAGCACAGAGAAGCAGTCCACCCAAAAGAAAGTTGTGTCTCAGCCAACCCAACAGTCAAGCATCTTGGCATGGGCGAAGCCGGTTCGTGTGAACTCTCTCACACAGACACAGCCTTCCCAGTCCTCCCAGTCCTCCGAAAAGAAGCGCGCAGCGTCCCCGACCACCCAGACTCCCAACAAACACCGCAGGCTCTGCAAAGGGTGTAGGAAGCCTGGGCACAACATGCAGACTTGCCCCAGCAAGCCCAAGAACTTGAAGAAGAAGTAAGTTGGGGCGTGCTGGTTGTGGCTTGTCTTTTTCACATCTTTTTTTAAGCATCAACGCACCAACCAACCACCGACAGTGAAGCTGACAGCTCTGATGAACTGTGTATGCTTTCACTAACTCAACAAGAATGTCAACCAGGGGGGGGGGGGCAATACAAATCAAAACGGTACGAAACCAAATGAGGGGCGAGTGGTAGGACGAGAACAGAGCGGATACTCGACCGGAAGGCAGAAGAAGTGAGAGACGGACGACAGCAGTGGCCAGCGCGCCCCTGGTGGACCAAACAGCCCCGCAGAGCCCCTGCAAACAGCGTTTTTAGGAAAAGTTGAATAGACGTACTTAGTACGTCTATTCGCTCGCAAACTATTTATTAATTTTCTGGCGAGGTCGATTTAGGCCCGCGCGTTCGCCGAATAGTAGTACTAAGTACGTTTATTTGACCCCCCCCTGTAACATTTTTATTTTTAACATTTTCAAAAATGTTATGGGCTTGGCGTTTTTTTGGTGGTTCGGTAGCGAAAATTTCCGTGACATTTGCTCGATCCTGCGACCCACACACACCCACTAGCTCTCTGTGGGGCTTGGGTGCAGATTGGTGGCATCAGCGGGCTCTGGCGGAACCCCCCGCTTCTGGTACCGAGCGACCGATGACACTGCCCAAGATGATGAGGTGATCTGGAGGACAGTCAGAGCACTCGGCACACTTTCTTCAGGTGCCAGATGGCTGCAGAGGGCCAGGAGAAGCTCGATGAGCTCGACCGGCAGGGGAGAAAGGGTGCGAGGGTCGGGCTGACCCCCCTTGGGGGTGGACCCCACCCCCCACGCGCCCGATCCAGGGGATAAGATAGGTCTGGTTTTCCGGTTTTCAAAACCAGGGTTTCCCGGTTCCCGGTTTTCTGGAAAAAAAAAAAAAGGTCGGTCTCATTTTTGGCGGTTTTTTTGTGACTTTGGGACAGTAAAACAGTCAGAAAAAACGCCATAAAAAAATAGAAAGTGACCCCATCGTGATCCGCACAGAGCCCAAATAGTCCAAAGAAGGCAGAGAAGCGGAGAAGAAAAAATGGACCTAGCGGGTGGCCCGGTGGGTGGTGATGCCCTCGTCATGCAGGTCTCTTCTGTTTTGAAGGTGCACACATGGTGGACTCCAGCCACCATGTCTAAGAGGGAGTCTAAGACTGCAGTCTGTACTGGAGACGGGAGCCTATTTTCCAGCTAGTTTACGCTCAGACTCCCGCTAGTTGAGACTCATGGGAGACACGGTGTACTCCAGCGGAGGTAGGGTAACCTCCGCTGGAGTTCACCGTGTCGTCTGCCTCTGTGCAGCGTCACTCGGTGCCATCGAATACATGGCGACAGCCCACCAACTCGAGACAGATCTGCTTGTCTGGAGGGCTGAGACGAGAACACGAACGACTTTCAAGCAGTCTTGAAGGTCGCCAAGCCTATTGGGGGCAACTAACAGATGAGATTTGTTTGTTGCCTGTCGTCACAGCTAGGTGCCCATCTCCTCGAAAACTCTCGTCTAGGCTCTACGTGGCGGAGATCTCGTGGACCCTTTGGCCATGACAAGGTCTGCCGTGCATCCACTCCACCCACAACGCACACCTGTCACGAGTGGTCGCTCCCACGTCCTCCTCCACCCTGAAGGTTGAACCCTCAAGGACCAGTGATCTCCTGCTGGCCGGGCTGCGATACAGTGAAGCCTTCCTACTTACAAGCGAATCCAGACTGTAGGGAACAGATGTTCACTACCGTGGCCTCCGGCGGCTGGGGGGCTCCGCCCCCCAGACCCCCCTGCGTAAAAACATTGCACCAGACCGGTTTTTTGGGCGAGAGTCCAAACTTTCAAAGCAGCTGCTGCGCCTGCCCCACCAAGCAGCCTCAGTACGACAGGACGCGCGCAGGCACTGGGCCCTCTCAGATTCTGGGAGGGTTTGCGCGGGTCGCGCGCGCCGAAGGCGCGCGCGAAAAATTTTCAAAACCAGAAAAACCGGAAAACGGCGCCAGAAAAAAGTCTATCTTATACCCTGGCCCGATCTAACTCAATTAATAAAAACATGGAATTAACATGTTATGGGAAAATGTTATGATTCCGAGGTCCCGGCGAATTACCGTATACGTAAATATTTTGGAACGTAAATATTATGGAACGTAAATATTATGGAACGTAAATATTTTGGAACGCTGGTGGGTTGGCGTTCCAGATTTTTTTCGTTCCATAATATTTACAGGGCTTTCTGCGACTCGGGGACTTGGACCAGGGGATCGGACGGCATACAGAGTCCCTGACGGGACCTACTCGTGCACTTTTCGCGCGATTCCTGACGCAAGCCGTCCTCACCACCGAGTCCCCAACTGGCCCTGTAAATATTTTGGAACGTAAATATTATGGAACGGACCGGCCAAAAATGGGCCCGTTCCATAATATTTACGTTCCATAATATTTACGTATACGGTAATTATCTTTATTTATTTTGCCTTGTAACAATCATTAATTTCCCGACTGTATCGTAAATACGATATGTATCGTATTTTTTAAGGCGATATCGCAATATATCGCAATATATCGTATTTATATCGTGTTTAGTCAGCTTTGATATCGTATGCGATATGCCCATATCGCACTATTACTACAGGCTTCTGAGGGAGGCAATGGGATGGCTAGGTGGCCACATGAGACAACACCACAAGGATGGGATCCGGCTAAGTGGTGTTACGCCCCAAGACGTCCCGCCACCTCTCTTCCGACGCCTCCAGCACTTCATCAGCAATCACCTCCTGGGCAACTGCTTCCGGGTCCATCACCTCCATGAGTTTAAAGAACTCTCTTGAGGAAAACGTGTCCCACAGCTCTTTGAGAAGTTGTTGTTCCTCGTTGGTGACGTGTTGGATGCTCTTCCATACTTCCCCCACGACAAAGCAGGACTTCTGATCGCTGGGGGGGTTGCTCATCCAGAGGAAGAACTGTAGGAGGCTCTGTGCATCGTCTGGATCTCCGAGAGCATGTCCCCCCACCCATCCCCTCCGATCAAATGTGCTAACTCTCGGACACTTTGCGGTTTGTAGGCGCGCTCAAGCTCTTCGTGCAAGAAGCTTGCAAGCAGGTCGGTCCGGGGTGCCACATGCTCAACGACGTGAAACAGCGCTGACCACCTCGTTTCTGAGGTGGTGCGCGGCGCCTGTGAGAAGAAGGTCACGAAGTGGATGGCGAGGGGGAAGCGCTTCGTGTAGAAGTCTTTGCAACATTTGTTGGCGTGATGCCCCAAACACCACACCGACAGACGCCCTGTGAGCTTGATGAGGCGCTGGTTTGTCGCGCATCTGTCCATGTTGACAGACGCGATCGTAAACGAGTAGCCGCATTCGAGCCGCTGCAGCACATCTTCAAGCATCACTGCGTCAGGGCTCACCCCAGCCTGAACACCTCAACGCACACCAGCAGCGGTTGTTGCTCAACATATGCAGTCAGAGCGAGGTACGAGGTGTGGATCGATGCTGCTGTAGTTCCGTCGATGCCAATAGGCACGGTGCGACCTTTGAGAGCATCTTTCAGCGCCTTCAGAAGTGCATCCGTGTGGCTGCTGTGTTTCTGCAAGAGGGCGCGTCCGCTGGGCATGTTCGGGTACAGGTGTTTCCGAATCGCCAACACCACAAGCTCCGCCTGGCTGGCCGTGGTATTGCCGACGCAAAGTGAATACGACAGGTCACTCACGAATTCCGGTGCTGGATTGGCTCCGTGCGCCTTCTGCTGCCCCCCTTGCCTGTCGCCGTTCTTGTCTTCACCGCCCGACTGCTTCTTCTTCTGGTGCTCGACCGCACGGGCGGGTGATGGCGAGTTTTGATCCGGAAAAAGGGGTGCTAAAAAAAATTGCTCGCGCGCTTCGCGCGCGAGCACCTCATGCAATGCACGCGTATATCCGCAACAACATTCGTTCTGATCGATACGCTTTGCAATGTGCGGTGTGAGTGGACAACGAGGAAGTCGTACAGACTTCGTTGTGCAGGGATGGTAGTCTGCACGTACTCCGTCTTCACTCACGACCATGTCGCACTCCTGGTGTTGTGCCGTTTCCCACTTGCCATGGTACACCAAATGGTACATGCACACTCGACAGGTGCACAGCACAGGGGTTTAGGGGGCGGAGCCCCCCAGCCGCCGGAGGCCACGGTAGCGAACATCTGGCCTTCTCCTTCGCGTTCTGGGACTCTTTGGATCAATTGCGGTTCGTAGTGGGGCACGAACCCAGGGACGCTCGTTGTTGGGAAGTTGTGCAGGTCGATGAGTGGGAAACTGTCTGAAACCTGTGAAAAATTCCACCCCCAAAAAAATGCCGAAACTCGCCGTCGGGTTTTCGGGGGAAAAAATACAAATGGAGAATTTCGCCCCCAAACTCGCCATCGGGAGAACACTGGGGTTTGCGGGTTTGCAGAGACGCGACATCCTTGACGGCGTACACGTCTTTGGCATCGCCTTGCAGCTTATCATGACGTGTTTTCGCTGTCACGTAGCTCACTCGCGCCCCTGCTTTCTGCTTCGCCAGCTGCTCTTTGAGAGCCTTTGGCTTCGGAGTGGGTGACTCATCTGGGGTGGTGGTGGTAGTCTCGCCGCCCCTCGTTGATGTGCTGGGTGCCTTTTTCCCCGGTGCCCACCCCGTGTGGCCATGCATCATCCTAAACGATTCGTAATATCGCATAATATCGTATTTTATATCGTAATCGTATACGATATAATGCGATATAAAATACGATATGCACGATTCGTATTTCACCATTACGATTCGTACGTCATCCGTGGAATATGCAGTTTGACCCTGGAGAAGAGTGGTGCACCCTTAGAGGTGGTCCAGAGAATGCAAAGAGGTCCACAGGGGGGTCTGGGGGGCGGAGCCCCCCAGCCGCCGGAGGCCACGGTAGCGAACACCTGTTCCTTGTGGGGTACAGATTCTGTGGTGAGTTGGGTGCGTCCTCCTGAGGGCGGTCTCTGGATTCCATGACCTGATATGATCCCAAAGGGCTTGGTCGACAGGCATACGTCAGGGGGGGTTGTCCAGGTCTCATAATTCTTTCGCACGATTTTATTCTCTGGACGAGATCTAAAAAGTGTGGTTTGTGTCTGCATTGGCATCTTCCTGCAGAGGCGAGGTGTGGGTGTGTGGAGTGTGGGTCGCTGCGCACCTACCCACCTTATCCCTGCCCCATCCCGCCTCCCCCGCACCACAAATAGTGCAGGAAGAAAATCTTCCTGGGTGGCCGCAAGTATGCCTGGGACTTTGGCCTTTTTGGGCCCAAAAAGGGGTCGGGATTCCACTTTTTCTCTAAGGGTTTTTCGGGGGGGAAATGGCGCGTAATCCCCCTCGCGGGCAAGAAAATCCCCCCATCCCCACCACACAACCAGTGTGAGTGTGGTATGTGGGTATTGGACGCCCTGTGTGATGAGAGATAGTGGCAACACAACAGCAACATGCCAGGCAAGGGGTGCCAAAAATGGGTTTTCGGGGCGTTATTGTAACGACCCCTTCCTATGCCCCAGTGGCACAAGCTCAAGGATTTGGTTGCTCGACATACGGGGGGTCTGGGGGGCGGAGCCCCCCAGCCGCCGGAGGCCACGGTAGTGAGTATCTGTTCCTTGCGCCGTAGTGGGAGCGCGTGGGAGTTGCAGGCGTACAGATTGTTGGCTGCGTCCTCCTGAGGCTACTGAGAGTGGTCTGGGTCCCATTCGCTGATGTGAACCCAAAGGACTTGGCTACAAGACAGGCACACGCTCCAGCCTAGTGGTACAGGGGGGTCTGGGGGGCGGAGCCCCCCAGCCGCCGGAGGCCACGGTAGTGAACGCCTGGCTCTTGACTGGGGAACAACGCCGGGTTTTGGCTGGAACAACCGAAACAGGAGCGGGTGTCCGGAGGATTCATCCTCATCCCCCACTAGAATACCACCTGCCCCCGAAAAACTTCACCCAGAAAACCTGTGGGGAAAACATCCCACCTAAAAAACCCAAGGAGAAAAAAAAATCCCCTCCCTATAAAAACCCAAAGGAGGTCACCTTAAGACACGGGGGGACATCCGGGGACAAACCGGTAAAATCGGGGAAAATGACCAAAAAAAATTTTAAACGGTATGGTGACGATCGGTCCAATTAAATCCACGATCGTGAAAAAAAACGATCGTTTTAATTGGAGGCTAATTGGACGATCGTGAAAAAAAAATTCCAATTATTCCCACGATCGTGGGCGATCGTGGCTAATTGGTCGAAGATTTCCCTCCAGTGCCCACCTATCTCTGCAGTCAACCATGTGATGGACCACAGTTCTTCCGGGTATCGAACCCTCTCTGCAGGGTCGGCTGTCAAGCAGGCTAACTCCTGGGCCTTGAGAGCCCCGTGGTTGGCCTGGAGTACGGCCTGGAGCTGTGTAGGACGGCTCCCGGTGGGAGCTGTTTCAACCGGTAGTCAGCGGTTCGATTTTTTCGCTCGCTATTGGATACAGGGGGCTACGGGGTGATCGTCAGTGCATTTTGGTGCATTTCCTAAGGAACCTAGGTGAAAACTGACGAAGAATAACGAGGCATAACGACCAGCGAAGACCCCCTCTATTTTCAGCTCAATTCCACCCCAAGTTTTCCTGAGCTTGGATATCCCTGGATTGATATCGCTGAATAGCTGAACACCCGAGACAGCCGCTGAAGTTAGAGCCTTGTTGGATGAGGCCATTCCCTTCACAAAGCCGCATCCGATATTGTATACGTTCCCCATCCCAGAGGTGATCAAGCTTCGGTAGAGCTTGGTACTGCAGAGCTCGTCACCCGCTGAACGCTGAACGGTTACCGTTCCGCCGCTGATAACAGAGCCTTGGTTAGGGTGCCACACCTGAAACCAGTGGCTTGGTTGGCTGTGAGTGCATCAGCTTCCCCCGCTGTTCCATCTGATTTTGATCGAGGTTTGGGCGCAACCGGGATTTTCAGCCATTGGATGAGACCATTCCCGGATCATTCCATCAGCCAATAGTAAGCACATTCCGAATCCCAGGGGTATTGGCTGAATGGCCCCTTTCAGCCGCTAGAATTCGAGCCTTGCCGGGAGGGGCGCTGGTAGAAGTGTCGGGGATGCTCCTCTGGAGTTACTCCGGAGCACACCGGGCACTGGTAGCGATGTTTGGCGGCTTTGACCGATGGCTGAAAACCCGGTGATTTTTCGCAGTGTTCCGACATGGAGTGGGGACGTAGCCCTCTCTTCTGGAGGCCAATGTGGCGCAGTCTCCGAGACACAAAAATGAACCGTGTCATTGACGCCTTCATCTTCCAAGAATCAAGGAATTGGGCGCCTGGGCCACAGCAGGTGAATGTACGCACCCTCCGGAGCCGGAAGGAGGTGGTGGCACCGGAGGCCTCCGGAGGGCTGGTAGCCTTGGTTCTGGGTGCATCCCTTCGACCCTGCAGTCTCTAATCCGATGATATCACGTCACGGCGACTACCTGAGCAAAGTTGTTTCAAACCCCACCTCTTGGATCACCAGCAGTTTTATGGAGTTGTATGGCATTGGTCAATGAACAACTATGCGGTTGGTACATCATTCTGGCAGAGGGACAACTTCCCCGTGATGTGACCATGTGACATTCGCGCACGATACCATGTGCCGGACTCATCACACCGTCGCCTTCTTGCACGAATCGACATCACGGGTAGATATCCCTGTGACGTCGGTCAATACAGGTTGGGCGATGGGCAAATTACTCGTCTCCGAGACTAAACAGAGACTTCGTGGTCTTAGGCATATGACCACACCCCGTTCTTTTCCATATTGATGTACTCATCTGAATCAGTCCGATGACGATCCGACATCAATACCAGCCCAGATTTGCACCATGTAACGTGACATTGTCTGCCGACGGAGTTGTGCGCAACAACTGACGGCAGAGCGACAACAAAATTACCACCCGAGCGAACCCATCCTGGTTGTCGAGTTTTGTGCAATAGGTGTTCCCCTTCGGTGGACCATGTGTAGTCGTGAATACCACCGATACCTGGGACTCCCGTGGTTAAGCCCCCCCCTGGAGGCGATTTTCGGGGGGGGACTTATACACGGGGGGTCCCAGGTACATCGATGAACTATAGACCGTACCTACGTAGCTCCACACGGTTTTCAGGGGACCACGGTGGGTATGTATTGGCAGGATAGTTCCTATTGCCCTCCGAAACCCGCACGGGTCGGGAATTTTGGACTGGCTGGTAAGAACCACAACCACCCGAGTCAGTCTTGGCTGTGTCTGCTGCATGACGTCACATGAACTCTAAGGATTTCCGAAGGAAAATTCCCCCCAATTATTCCAATTAGCTAATTGGAGCCACGATCGTGGCGATCGTGGTTTTTTTCCCCACGATCGTGGAAAAAAGTTAATTGGAGGCTAATTGGAGGCTAATTGGACCGATCGTCACCATACCGCGTTAAAAAAGAGTGTGGGGAGTTGGGTCCAGTTTAGAAAAGTGGCTCATTTTTTCAAATTCCAGAATTTTTGGGGACGCTTCCTGTACCCGGCCTCGCGGGTGGGGTGTTAGGGAATCCACCCCGTGGTCACCCACTGCCCCGCGACACGGGGACGGGGTTAGGGGACCGGCACAGCCCAGTACGGCGATGTACGACTTGGTGCTGCTGATAGGGACTCGAAACGAGAGCAGTGCACGGTCAGCAACGCACGGACACAGGTCGTTGGTGCCAGGCACGGTCTACTTTTGAAGCCGTACCCCAGAGACTCGGTCGCTCGACAGCAAGCGAAGGCACCGCCCGGGCGCGCGGGGGGAGGACATGGCAGACGGCCTCAGGAGTGCCGGTCCGGGCGTCCCACTGGACCTCCCTGCGCCAGCCACGCCATCCTCAGGTCTGCACCAGATCAACCTGGAAGTCGCGCAGCTCCAGCACGTGCCACCCACCGCCAGCTAGATGCTGCGAGAAGTGAGCACACCCCTTGTCCACACCCAGGTGCAGGAAGCGTGACACAAAGTTGAGGAGCACACTGCACTGCAACGCTCCACCATCCACCACGACGCGGCATGCGATGGTGGCACCTGTGAGCGGCACACCTCCGCTTCGCCAAGGTGAAGTCGACCGCGAGGAGACTGACGGCGGCACGCTGGGCACGGGGTGCCCACGTGTCGACTCCGGTCAGTATGTGGAGCCGCCGCCATTGGTCGTTCGTCTGCAGCAGTAATCCCGCGAAACATCCCGTTGGTGGCCGACGGCCACCAACGGGAGGTTTCGCGGTGGCGCTGAAGGGACACATTGCTCCGCGTTGCCACGGCTTCTGCGCCCTACGCCCTCACTCAATGACTCACTGACGGGTGCCCCCCCAGGCACGCACGTTCGCAACCCTCACGCAGCCCTCTCCAAACCTGGAAGTCAGGGCGTCGAGACGGCTTCGGTACCGACCAAGCAGGAAAGAGATCGACGAGGTGTCGGAGGGAGGAGGCGAGCACAAAAGGGCGTCGGCTACCGCACGCCCTTTGGGCGCAGCCGACGACCGACCGACCGAACCGGCCCCCGGCCGGGAGGGAGGTGGGGGGGGGGGGCGGGGGGCGTGGGGGGCGGAGCCCCCCACATGGGGGGTCCGGGGGGCGAAGCCCCCCGGAAAGAGCCCTATCACTTCACAGCTACAACCGCTCTGATGAATTTCCTTTTGTTTGTTGCGTTGACGCTTCTACACACAAAACCCTGAACTGATCACACCCTGAGCCTGATGAAGGGTGGGGTTAGTGTATAGAGCACGTTTGGTTGCAGCTGTGGTGGGGCGCTTTCCGCTCACACGAGTGTGCTTAAAAAGCGCCCTATCACTTCACAGCTACAACCGCTCTGATGAATTTCCTTTTGTTTGTTGCGTTGACGCTTCTACACACAAAACCCTGAACTGATCACACCCTGAGCCTGATGAAGGGTGGGGTTAGTGTATAGAGCACGTTTGGTTGCAGCTGTGGTGGGGCGCTTTCCGCTCACACGAGTGTGCTTAAAAAGCGCCCTATCACTTCACAGCTACAACCGCTCTGATGAATTTCCTTTTGTTTGTTGCGTTGACGCTTCTACACCAGGACCCTCATCCGGAGGGACGTGTCCGTCTCGTTCTCAACGAGGCGGGCGCGCTGGTAAAAGTGTGGGTGGCATCGACACTGGTGGCAACTCCACGGGGTGTGTGGCCTGCGTCCCTCGCGTGTACGCGTCTGCGCGTTGGTCGTGGGTCGCAACCCAGTGTGGAATCAGTCGTATCTGCTGGCGGCGCGCTGTTGTGTATATCTCCTGCAGCAGAAGGTTGCCTCGGTAGTTGGCGCAGTGGCCCTTCCGGAGCGCGAACACCAGGCCGAGGTTGTCTATGTGGCAGGTCACGCTTGCCTCCCTCACACGCTGCATCATGCGCACCCCCTGCCACACTGCATACGCTTCCTTCAGGAAGATGTTCGTGTCCGCGTCGCTCCCTTCGAACGCACCTTGGGACACTGACTCCCCTCCCGGTAACACGAGCACCGCCGCCCACGCCGTGGATGACGCGTCTGTCCAGAGCTCAATGGTCGGTGGCGGGTTCTGCGGCGTATACCACTCGTTGTCCTCGATGAGTCGTGTCCGCGCCACTGTCTCCGCCTGCACTGACGGAGGTACTGCGACCCTGGAGTCCCATCGGGCGTTGTTCGAGTGAGTCTGCTTCGCGATGCGCCGCACGAAGGACAACACGGCTGGCATGTAACACATCGGTGTCCGCATCACATACGACTGCCAGACAAAAGACCCGAATACTCTGAACGCCCTGCGTGGTGTCGTGTGGCCGTTGACGACTTCCTTGTACTCTTCCCGTCCGAGGACTTTTTGCACCCAGGCTGTGTCCATGCGGAAACGGTGTCGCGTCAGGTCGAAGTGGATCCCGAACACTGTGAAGTCCTGCAGCGGCACGCCGTGTTGTGTGTCGTCGAAGTTCAGGGCGGCCCCCACCTTCTCGCAGCGGCTGATGAAGTCGGCGTACCTCGCCTGTGCCTCTGGTAGGGAGTCTCCGACAGCGATGAAGTTGTCAATCCAGACTATTCCGTGCTCTGGCGGGAGCAGCACGCGTGCGCTGCGGTTCGCGATTGCCGGGGAATTGTTTTTTTGCATGTTACCCACTGGGCCACTTCCCCGCTTGGCGGCAGCGGGTGAGGCGGTCGCCGGGCCACAGTGGGTGGCATTTCGCCTTGTGACGCCTCTCGCTCCCTGGTTGCCTTGAGTGCCGTGTTGCTCTGGCCCTCGGGCGGGGAATCGCGTCAGGCCAAACAGCCACTGCGAGGACGTCTCCCCTTGAAAGGAAAGGAAGAAATGGGGGTATTAGGGGAGGGGGGACAGTGAGAAAAGAGGGTGGAGGTTATGTTTGTGGAGGGGTCTTGGCTGTTGCCATTAGGCAGGCCCTTGTTTCACGACACTGTGTGCTGAGTTTCCTGTGAAGCACGGATGCTGGTAAGCAGCCATGGGTCACAGCTACGCACGAGGGAGGAATATTAAACGTGTAAAGCCGTTTGTGCTGGGCGGCAACCCCGTGTAACTCTCACGTATTCCTCCAGCTTGCCCGGCAGTAGGCCTGCCGCCACCAGGTATCGCAGTGCCGCGCCCGGCTGCCCCAGCAGGATGTTATGCGGTGATCCCGCTACACCTAGTCGGCTTCGTAGTCGTGTCGTGTGCGGGCAGGTGGCAAAAACGTGTTGCACCGTGCTGTTTTGTCCGCAGAGCGTGCATGCAGGGACCCCGTCAGACGTGTCGAAGTCGTATACCAGGCGATGCCGCCGGGTCCTCAGTTTGCGTATCTCAGTGTCTCCAAGTCTTGTGAGGCCCTCTACGCGCAACGGGGGTCTGCGAGGTGGCGCGTCTGTAGCACCCGAGTAGTACAGTGTATCCCGCCGTGGCGGCGGCATCTCCCCACGGATGGCACGCTTCGCCGCTGCCTTCGCAGTGGCGAATGGGATGCGGGTCTGGGGCGCTTGTTTCAACCCCTCCTTTGTTAGGGCATCTGCTGCCTCATTTCCCGCGACACCGACGTGTGAGGGGACGTAGCGGAGATGCAGCGTGGTGTCCTTTTGTAAAGCCAGTTCACGGATGGTTTGCCATAGCTTGTGTTCGAGGTCCTCACGGGCGCGGTGAGGTCCCGTCTGCAGGGCCTGCAGCACAGACATCGAATCCGTTATGACCGCACAGTGGTCCCCCGGTGACACCAGTGTGGTCAATGCCTCCATCGCACGCACAAGCGCCAGCAACTCTGCTTGGAAGCTGGAGGCGATTCTGCCAGCCTCGTGGCTGCTCTCCAGGTGTGGGGCGTTTGGCGTGTCTCCGCGATAGATTACCACCGCCCCCGCACCTCGGCCGTCGCTGACGCAGCCATCGGTGTACGCGTGCCATGCGCAGTCAGGCAAGTCCCGCAGCATCATCTGTGCAGATATGAAAAGCGAGTCGTTGGAGTATTTCGTCCGGGATGCGATGATGCCTGGGAGGGAGGTGCGGATGTCGATGTGCTCCGCGATCGCATTCCACTCCCATGGGTGCGTGGGGGTAGCCACGTGGAGGGGAGCGGCCTCTCGCTTTGGCATGGTCTCCCCAGATAAACCACACTCAGCGGAGGTGCATCTCGCTTGGTGCAACCAGCTGTACTTTGGTCCTACCAGGGTCGTCACCGCATTTCCTGGGGTACCGTCGAGCCTCCTGAAGCGTTCGTAGGTTGTGGCCACCGCTGTGTCGAGGATCGCGGAGAAGGTGTCTAGGTGGGCCTCCCAGAGCAGGTCCTCAGTGCGCGTGCTGGTAGGGCAACCGGTGATGAAGCGCGCTGCCTGGTGGTGCAGCCTCTCCAGCTCCGCCCGCATGGTATTGCTGAGAAGGGGGCCGTACACCCCGAGCGCATAGCTCACCGCCGGTAATGCATACGTGAGGTAGGCTGTGCGCAGTGTGTGCGCATTACACCCCCACGATGAGCCTGCGAGCATCTTCACCACATTCAGGCGTTGTAGCAGCTTGTCTATAACCCGCTCATGATGGTACTGCATGCTGCACGTAGGGTCCAGCGTGACTCCTAAGTAGCGTGGTGTCGTGGTGCGTTTCACAGGTGTGCCGTCTGGGTAGGCGAGCAGGGGGCCTTCCGCAACCTCCCGTAGGGCCCCCCGTTTCCCGAACACCGTGTGCTCCGTCTTTTCTCTCGAGATCTCCAGGCCACGTGTCGGTCCTTCTGCGCAGAGCAGTTCCAGCGCCTGCTGCGCCTTCGCTGCCACCTGTTCGATGTTGCTCCCAGATACTACAATCGCGATGTCGTCAGCATATATCGCCGGTCGGACGTCGTGCCCGAGGCCCGCCAGCAGCTCCGCCATTTCGTCCATCACGATGTTGAAGAGAAGAGGGGATAGGACCGTGCCCTGCGGTACCCCCTCCTTCATCTCGTACAGCCCGCTGGTCGCACCCTCCACAGATACCCGTGCCCGTCGATTTGTCAGGAAGGCTGTGAGCCAGGTGCGGTATCGACGCGGGAAGCCCATTTCCTCTATCCTGCGCAGTACGATATCCCGTTTTACGCGATCGAAAGCCTGCTGCATGTCTACGAAGAGGACCACCGATACCCGTGGTTTCCGCTGGGGCTTCGGGATAATTCTGATGGAGTAGGGCCCCGTCTGCTCCGTTTCATCCGGAGGTTCCTGCACGAGCTGTACGATATGCGCTAGTTGGTCTTCTGTGGAGCGCAGCTTTCTGAAACCTGCCTGCACTGGGTGGTGCTGAGCGCAGGGCAGCGTGTCGTCCTCCATGAGCTGGACCAGACGCGCCTTTATCATCCTTTCCAGCACCTTGCAGCTGGTGCTGGTCAGCGCGATGGGGCGGTATGACTCCGGTTTTGTGGCCGGACGTTTGGGCTTGTGTATCGGCACCAGGGTAGACCGCGTCCAGGCGTCGGGCAGGACTCCCGTGCACCACGAGAGGTTTAGAATGCCGAGGAAGGCTGCCCGTGCCCGTGGCCCGAGGTTGAGGAGGAATTCGTTCGGAATTTCATCGGGTCCGGGTGCCTTCCTCTTTCCCAGCGCCGCGAGCGCAACCCTGAGTTCCTCCATTGTGAAAGGCTGCTCGCTGGGGTGTAGCTCTGCCTGGTTATCGCTGGCAGACGGCGCTGTGCGGAGAGATTGTGTGGCGTTGGGGTCGAGCTTGGTACCTCCTCCACTCACCCCGGCGAAGTGCGCAGCCAGCATATCTGCTTTCTCCATTGGGGCGGTCACCGGCTTCCCGTCTCTCACCAGTGGGAAGTTGGCATCTTTGATACTGCGGCCATCCAGCTCGCGGATCAGGGTGTACGCAGCCGAGGGGTTGACGCCTGCTGCCTCGCAGCGTTTCTCCCACTGCACCCTTTTGGCCGCCGCCACCTCTACGGTCGCCTCCTGACGTAGTCTCTGCAGGTGTAGAGCGTCTTTCTGAGCGTCTTTCGCAGTCGGAGGCTCAGCTTGTTGTCGTCGGGTCTCCTCGTTTCGTGCAGCGATGGCCCGTTTCACCCGAGCGTTGAACCACCGTTTCCGATTTGGGCGGCGGCGCTGCTGGGGGATATGCTTTAGGGCGACGTTGTTTAGGAGGCCCTTGAAACAGTGGTAGGCCTCGTAGGGGTTTTTCCATGCCTCCGCCTGGGGTGCCCTACTCTCCATCTCTGCCGCATAGCCCTTCCAGTCAGCGCGTGACCAGCACCATCTTACTCGCACATGCTTCGTCGCCTCGGACATTTCCTTGGGGGCCCCACCGAAGGGGAGGCAGAGCTCTATCGGGAGATGGTCTGATCCCAGGCTGTCAAGCGTCTTCCAGGTGCACCCATCCCAGGAGCTATGGGATATCACGATGTCTGGTGAGGAGCGCGTGCCGTGTCCGATGCGTGTCGGCACCTCTGGGTCATTCCAGGCGATCATACCGTTTAGGAGCATCCACCGGTGTAGGAGTACACCTTGCGGATCCTGTGTCGCTGCGGCATCCCAGGTGGCGTGGTGGACGTTGAAGTCCCCAGCGATGATGGTTTGGTCATCGGTGGGGAGGTCCTCCGGGTCGAAGTCGTCGGTGCGTTTATCGTCGGGGGACCCTCCGATACCACCCGGGCGGTACACATTCACCATTGTGACCGCCCGCCCATCTTTCCCCGTCACCCTCACGTCGAGCCTCTCGGTGCAGGAGGAGTCGGGGGTGACGTAGACCGTCTCAGCGTGGAGGGAATTTCGTGTGAAGGTCGCAACTCCTCCTCCGCTCTCCAGATCACCCGTACTTCGCTTGCGAGTCCTTCGCCGCAGGTGCGTTGCGTAGCCCTCTATCTTGAGGGTGGCGGTCTGGGCCCTTTTTAGCTCTTGTATAAGGAGTACGTCGTAGTGATTTTTAGATACGTGGTGTTCGAACTCTGCCCTGCGCGCCCCCTCCAAGCCGTTGGCATTCCAGGAGAGGACACGCAGCGTGGTTGGGGGCCCGGGGTTTCGCTCCACATCTCCGGCACACAAAAGAAGGCGTTGTCGGGTGGATGTGTGGTGGAGCAAGTGTTGGGGGTGGGGGGGTGTGTAAGTGGGGGTGGGGGTGCGGTGTCCCGTCCCCTTTATATCTCCACCCCTTTTGCCCGCGTTGCATCCTTTCCCCTCCCTCGGCCCTTTGGGGACTTTCCACCGTAGGGGCTGGTCTGTGCGGATGTAGCGAGGGAATCCAGTTGGGTCCGTCGTCCCAAGGAGGCGATGTGTCTCGACGCCACGTCGACAGCTGGGGGCGGGGGGGGGTTCCCCACCCTTGGGGAGCCCGCGTAGACCCCTGCTTCGCGTGGCGACGGGGCGTCGTCGTCTTCATCGACAGCAGAGCAGGAGGAGGAGTCATCCTTTGCCGGGGCTCCCGAGGGCGGCGAGCCGCTCGTGAGCCGCTTGGCAGGCTTTCTCCTCCTCTTTCTCCGCTGCTCTGCGTCCTCCAGCCATTCCTCCACCTTTTTGCGCCAATCGTCCAGGTACTTCTGCTTGGCTGCCTCCTCCGCTTCACGGTGGAGTCCCCTGGCGATCTCTTGGGCCTGAGAGGCACGCACCTCGTCATCCCTCTTGTGCAGCTCTGCTACCTGCTTACGCAGCGCGGCAGCCTCGGCCTCTAGCTTGTGCTGCTTCGCGTCCTGCTGGGTTTGCCAGACCCGCACCTCCTCTCTCCACTCCCGCAGCGCTGCCACCTCCTCCCTGCTGGCTGTCAAAGCGCTGTGTAGTGCCGCGATATCCCCGCAGGTTTGCGGCTGTGGGTCGAGATCCATGGTGTTGGTGTTCGCGGGGGTGGGAGGTTGCAGCCGTGCGAGGTGGGTGGTCGCCTCTTTCAGCTGGCGTGTGCGGGACTTCTGCCACGCGAGCTTCGCCTGCTCCCACACCGCATCGCCCCTGCGCTTCCCCCCATGCCTCTGCACCATCTCCGTTTTGGAGTATGTGGCGCGGTTGGTGGGCTGCTCGCGGGGGTCGCGGAGCTTCGGGGGGAGCTGCAGGGCGGTGGTGGCGACCCGCTGCTTCGCTCTTTCCAATTCTTGCTTTTCACGTTCCTTCTCCCTTGCCGCCCGCTCCTCGGCGACCTGCCTCTCCTTCTCTGCCCTCTCCTCTGCCACATCGACGATGGTGGCGGTGGCATCCCCTGCCCTGAGGAGGGTGTGGGGCGGCTTCCTCTCCGCAAGAATGCGGGCGGTTCCGCGGTCCACACTCGCAACCGTCGCCGTCTGCCACCCCAGCTGTTCGATGATGGTGGTGTAGGCCCTGGCGGTGCGCGCACCCTCAAGCCGGATGCGATACTCCCGGCATTCCGGGAGGTTTACCACAAACGGTGGTGGGCCGGCCCGTTGGCTGTCGGCAGAGCCGACACCCAGGGGAACCGCGGGGAGGTCGGCCGACATTGTGTGTGGTGTGTAAGTTTGTGTGTTTTGTTGTGTATCCCCCTGGTGTCACTCAAACCACCAATGAAGTACAGAAACTGTAGCTTAAGAAATCGTTGGTGGGAATGTGACCACCCCATGCACATGACAGTCAGGAAGGTCTTCACGAATGTCTTTCTCTCCCCGCCTAGGCGCACTTCGAAGTAGCGTTGGATCTCCTTGTGTACGGGGAACTGGTAGAACCAGCTGCGTGCATCTGCCATCACCACCCAGCTCGCCGCGGCCACTCGCTGTGTCACCTCCGTGATGTCCTGCAAACGCATGTCCGGTGGGCGTGTCATCAGTGCGTTTAGCCGCCTTGCGTCGACGATGAAACGTTGGCCCCCAGACTTCTTGGACACGGTGAACGCTGGCAGCGTGAGGTACGGGTGTGCATCCGCCTCCGTCAGGACGCCATACTCAACCAAGGTGTCCAGGTGGTGCAACATGTGGCGTGATACCTTCCTCCCCGTTTTTCGCAGTTCTTGGCGGGCCTCGGGAAGCAGTGCGTCAGCGAAAGCGGCTGGCTTGGCGATGAGGTCCAGGACCCCCGTCAGTTCACCCTCGCTGTCCAACCGTCGCAGTTCCTTGAGATTGAGGCGTGAGGTGCAGATCTCCGCGATGTAGTCCTCTTCCTCCGGCAGCTCCGTCTTCGCGTTGGCTGGCCGTATCACCTTCCCCCCCGTGCACACACCCAAGTCCTCCCCGTAGAGGTCCTCGACACCCGGACCGTACGACTCTGCGCTATCCACCTCGCTCCACGCTTCCTCATCACTGGGTGGTGGGTCGGACGTGGCTTCGTCGGATGTGGCATCTTCGTAGTAGCGGCGCGCTGCGAACAGCCTCGTGGTCCCCGGGAAGTGGGTTGCTGTCAGGGGTTTTGGCTGTGTGCGCGTCGTCCCCCCTTGCTGTCGTTGTTTCTTCACCACTCGATCTTCGCCGACACCTGTGCTGTCTCGCGCGCGTGTGCGTTTTCCGCCGCTGATACGTAACGCATCACACCGTCGACCGTCGCGTGTCTCGAGAGGAGGCGCACCTCCTCCAGTGGAACGTTCTTCCGCGCAAGCTGTGTGAGTGCCCCCCTCCGCAGAGAGTGTGCCGTGAGCCCCCTCCGTGCCCGCTTGACGGCTTTTACCACGGTCCGGTAGGTGACGTCCGCCGGGAACAGTCTCGTCTCTCCTGCACTGCGCGCCCTGCGGAGGCGGTGTCGGAGGATACGGTGTAGGTCCTTCGGCAGGGAGATTCCTGTGATGTGACCCATGTGGAAAGGGTCCGCCTTCGACTGGGTCCAGCGCACGTATATCGGCTCGCTGCGCTTTTCCGCTGTGACGTCCTTCACATCCAAACGCAGTGCGTCCGAAGCCCTTGCCGCACCCCCCCACATGATGCCGAGCAGCAGTTTCACGATGGGACGTGGCTCCTTCGCTAGCGCCTCCCGGATGTTGTGGGCTGTTGCTGGTTCTGCTTGCTTCTGTGGTCGTAGTGCTCCTCCCCGTTTCAGCGCCCGCCTGTAGTCCGCCACAATTTGTCTTCCGTCGAGGGGGAACGCTGCGAAGCGTCTGAGTGCTGCTGCAAGGTTGTTGAGGTACTGGAGGGCGGACTGCACTGATAGCCCGTCCTTCCGTTGCTTCGTGACCCACAGCACCGCCCCTTCGTCGTGTGGCAGTGTCCGCCTCTCCGCTTTCATCCACCCTTCCCGGAACTGCGAGTATCTGTCGTATGTGCGGCGGAGGGCCCCCCAGTATGTGGGTGCGAGGGCTTGGGACAGGGTGTGCTGTAGTTCCTGGCGAATGGTGGTTGCTTCCTCCGGGGTCACGCTCGTCTCGGTCTTGCGGGGGCGTCCTCTTGTTGACGGGGGGGCAGATGGTACTGCCTTCACATACACCACCGCGGCGGGGGGGAGGGTCGTGGCCCGCGGGCGTCCCCTGCTGGTGTCGGGAAGTCACTGTCGCTTGCCTTTCCCCCCCCGTCCTTTGTGGTGGCCCTTTCCCGAGTAGGGCGCGGGGCGGTCCTGCGTGTTACGCTCCTGCAGGAACCGCTCTTGAAACGCGGCCCGCCTCTCCTGCGTGTCGTCCTGCGTGGCCCGCCCCTCCCGGAGTAGGCGCCCGTGTGCCACCGCATCGTACTTCGCTGGGTCCATAATCTTCGCCTTTGCCAGGTAGAGGCGGGCGCCCGCTCGCCCCTTCAGGAGAAAGTGTGAGTTCATAGCGACGATTGTCTTGTGAAGGGCCTCGGTAAAACGGTCCGGATCGTCGTCGTCGCGGATCAGCCCCATTGTCTGAAACAGAGAGTCGAAGGCCTGGATGAGCTGGTGTTGCCAGTCCGGTGAACTCGGGGCATCGCTGAGCTCCGCCTGTCGGAAAACCCGGGATACCTCAGCTTTCACCAACCTGCGTCCGGGGGCAGTGGCGATCGACGATCCCCAGGTCGACACGATGTGGGCGGAGAAGTCAGCGGGCAGCTCGGCCTCCGTCCGCTGCAGCGCCTTCTGCAGAGTGGCGATCTGCTTCGCCTGCGTCTCCACGGTCTTCTTCAGCTCCTTCTGCTCCTTCTCCAGCCGGCCTGTCAACTTCAGCAGGTACTCCAGCGAGTTCGCCACGCGGAGATCGGTGTTCGAGTCGGCGGGGTGGTGTGCGTCCCTGTGCTGGAGGCCCGTGCCACTCTGGCTGTCCGCCTCGCTGTACTCCCCGTCCTCGCCTAGCTCGCCCGCCCCTGCTGCCAGGTCCGCCGCGGTCTCCTCGTCGACCGCCTGCCGGACCCATGCGCACTCGGGGCACACCCAGCCCCTGTCCCCTGCGCCCTCGAGCCATTCGGGGACGATGTGCGCCGGGATGTGCTCTCTCATGCACGTCCTGACCGTGGTCCCACCGCAGTCGTGGCAGCTGAATGCGGTCCTGGCTGTGTGCGTTGTATTGCAGGTTTCGAATATGCACTCGGGGCGACGCTCTGCTGGCTCGTTGTCGGGGTGGGCGGGGTCGGGAACCTTCAGGGTGTCCCAATCCAGAGTGGCCATCTTCTCTGTTACGCAGCTCGGCGTAGTTACTGTCCCTCTCTGTTTGTTACACGCAGCACGGCGTTGTTACTGTCCCTCTCTGTAAGATACACGCAGCTCGGCGTAGTTACTGTCCCTCTCTGTTTGTTACACGCAGCACGGCGTTGTTACTGTCCCTCTCTGTAAGATACACGCAGCTCGGCGTAGTTACTGTCCCTCTCTGTTTGTTACACGCAGCACGGCGTTGTTACTGCCCCTCTCTGTAAGATACACGCAGCTCGGCGTAGTTACTGTCCCTCTCTGACCTCAAAATACGCGCAGCTCGGCGTACTCCCTCAGCCCGTAGTTACGCACGGCGTAGTTACTGTCCCTCTCTCTTCAGAACAACCACGCAGCTCGGCGTACTCTGTCCGCTTCTGTCACTCTTGCCCCCCTCTTGATTCTCTCGCCTGCTTGATAGTTTGTTGCGTTGACGCTTCTACACACAAACCCCTGAACTGATCACACCCTGAGCCTGATGAAGGGTGGGGTTAGTGTATAGAGCACGTTTGGTTGCAGCTGTGGTGGGGCGCTTTCCGCTCACACGAGTGTGCTTAAAAAAAAGTTTGACCTATTTTGGCCAAGTCCCTGCCCGTATGGGCAGAAAAATGGAAATTCGATGACGCGTTTTAGGCCTCAAAACGGGCTCAAAACTCAGAAATTCCTTTGAAATCGGGCTCAAATATGCAAAATAGGCCCACCCCGGAAAAAATTTTGAAAAGGGTCCCCCTATGGACGGTCACCAGAAAACCGCCAAAAAAGTTTTGACAAGACACAAAAAAACCCCCTATTGATGTCCCCCCCCCCCCCTCCCCCAGCGCTTTGCCGCTCGTGTGAGTACCGCCCTGACTGGGAGAAAGGGTAGGGCTGGTTGGGTTGGCGGAGTTGGGCGGATGGGCGAAACGGAAAAAGCGACGAGGTCGCAGCGTCAGGGCGTTCTGGGCTGGCTGGTGGTGGTTGGGACAAGACCGACGAGATTAGAAGCGGCACTGGTAGACGGGTTTTGAGGCCCCCCGCCCCCAGGTTCCCCCTGCCCACCTGGACGGACCCAAGTGCCTCACACCGGATCTCTCCCCACCCGGTGGTCCACCTGACGGATACGCGGGAAAAAAAAAACCAGACAAATGAATCGCCCAACTGAATCGTGCTAGCTAAACTCCGGAAAGAAGTGTCTTTTTTCGTTGAACGCAGCCAAATATAAGGCCTAACCTGTTTTGGCGCACGGGTGTGATGACAAAAGGGAAAAGTGCTAGCACGAACATGATGTTGGTCTTCTGGTTATGTCTGGTTTCTTAGAACACTTAACGTGTATGCAAAAAAAAAAATACAGCAGCAGTCTCTCGAGTCTTCCTTTCAGATGATTTTTGCATTGATCGCTTCCACCTCAACCCGTCACTCGTCACGCGTTTTGTTTTCTTCTCGCTGGCGCTAGTGATGTCGGCTGGCAGAAAAAACACACACAAAAAACCCCCCCCCCGCGTGTCGAGTGACCTTACCTGTCTGAAGTACAGAAAATGTGTCGGGTTGGGTGGAGCATACACACACACATACACATATGTTCACACAACACAGGGCAAACCGCACAAACGTGTTCACACATCCGGCATCCTATGCGAAATACCCGCCGCTCCCCGGGAGCTGTTGCGGGAACCATCTGCTCTTCCGACCCACCGAGACTCTTGCCGTATTTTCTCTACCACACGGGGTGTGTTTTACCAAAAAAAAAACCGGTGCCACCTACCGGTTTTACCGGTCCGCCTGTCCCGCGTGTCCCATGTCCGGTTACCGGTAAAAAAACCGGTTTTGTGACAAAGGCCCAGCGGTAAACTAGCGGTAAAAACGGTAAATTCGGTATTTTGGGGTGACCTCCTAAGTCAAAAAACGCATTTTTTGGGGAAATGCGCCGAGGACCCTCCAGATCGTTTTCTGGGGTTTTTGGGCGATTTTCGGCCATTTTTTGGGCATTTTTGGCTGAAATCCGCCAGATGGCCACCCAAAATTTTTTGACCTATTTTGGCCAAGTCCCTGCCCGTATGGGCAGAAAAATGGAAATTCGATGACGCGTTTTAGGCCTCAAAACGGGCTCAAAACTCAGAAATTCCTTTGAAATCGGGCTCAAATATGCAAAATAGGCCCACCCCGGAAAAAATTTTGAAAAGGGTCCCCCTATGGACGGTCACCAGAAAACCGCCAAAAAAGTTTTGACAAGACACAAAAAAACCGGTGCCACCTACCGGTTTTACCGGTCCGCCTGTCCCGCGTGTCCCATGTCCGGTTACCGGTAAAAAAACCGGTTTTGTGACAAAGGCCCAGCGGTAAACTAGCGGTAAAAACGGTAAAAACGGTAAATTCGGTATTTTGGGGTGACCTCCAAAGCGAAAAAAAGTGCAATCCTGAATCGGGACTTGGACTCCACATTTAGCTTCATACTTGGGTGGCCGGGCTTTTTTTTTTTTTTGATGATTTTTACCCCAAAATCTTCCCAGTGAAATCGCTGGCCGGAACACCACTTTTTCACACGAGCGGCGCGAGATTTCGGGACACCTCCAGAAGGGAGCTCCACGGCAACGCCAACCCTGCCCCTGTGGTATGGTAGTGCTGGAACCATATCAAAGGATGCGGCACGCAGGGTTGATGGGACTAGGTAGACAAAAGGGGGCCACGAGAGAGAGAGTGGTGGCAAAGTCTACTGCTGAGAGGGCAGGTGGGGGTATGGGGGCTGGAGTGGGGGGGAGGCACTGCTGAGAATAAGGTTTGGGGGTCCGGGACTTGGGACTTGGGACTTGGCCTTATTCTCAGCATTGAGGGGAGGGGGGGATCTTTGTTCTGCATATGTGGAACCGCTTTGGGGACAATGCAAGACAGTGCAAGATAACCTCAGGAGAGGGGCACGGCGCGGTAGCCCCGATCCCGGGGAATATTCCGGAACTGCATCCGACCCGTCTTCCAAAACATGACAAGTCCGGACCGGACGACCACCGCGTCGTGGAGGGGAGAGGTGGTGACGCTTCCACCTAAGGAAAGTCAGGCAAACGGGGTAAACGTAACCTAATCTTACACACCATTGTCTATGGGTACATTTGGGGAATACAGTTGTCCAACAAACATTGGTGGGGTAAAAATGTTGGTGGGGTAAAAACATTGGTGGGGTAAAAACTAAGGTGGATTTCAGGATTTCTCAGAGCTAAGGTGGGTTATTACCCCACCAATGTTTTTAACCCACCAATGTTTTTACCCCACGGCAGCAGAACACAATGGAAATTTCTTCAGAAATGTGGTGGGTGGGGTGAGTGCCTCATACGTCGCACGGTGCCTACGCGATCACATGTGTGGTTGGGGGCGTGGGCTGGTTGGGAGGCGGGGCGTGTGGGAGGGGGCGGGGGGTTGGGGACGGCTATCTTGCAAAGCGCAGCTCTCTCATCAGCATCAGCAGAACAGCAGGTACCGACACCAGTAACCAGAAGTGTATACGCCATTGCATTCCGTACCCTGTGTCGGTACCTGCTGTTCTGCTGATGCTGATGAGAGAGCTGCGCTTTGCAAGATAGCCGTCCCCAACCCCCCGCCCCCTCCCACACGCCCCGCCTCCCAACCAGCCCACGCCCCCAACCACACATGTGATCGCGTAGGCACCGTGCGACGTATGAGGCACTCACCCCACCCACCACATTTCTGAAAAAATCTCCATTGTGTTCTGCTGCCGTGGGGTAAAAACATTGGTGGGGTAGCAACATTGGTGGGTTAAAAACATTGGTGGGGTAAAAACTAAGGTGGATTTTAGGATTTTTTGGAGCTAAGGTGGGTTTTTACCCCACCAATGTTTGTTGGATGACTGTATGCGTTGGCGCTTCGGCACACAAAACCTCAAACTCCTGTCACGGGGTGAGGCTGTGGGTGTGCGGAGCACGTTTGGGCTGTGTACATTTTCAGTTCACAAGTGTGCGTAAAATACAAAGGCTGGAGCGCAATAGGGATCTTCACTCAGAAGTGCAGAAAAGTAAGTCGCCTCACAGAAATGGAGGCAGACTGACGCAGTTTGACACACAGCGAATAACCCTCAATGCGTTTGCTCAACCCGCGTGGGTTGGGGGGTGCGGGGGTTGGCGGGCGGGCGTCCCTCTGCGCGGGGAGGAAAGGCGAATGGAAAACTGCCAAATAAAAGGCAGAAAAGCAAAAACGATGCAGAGAAACACCCCCCACAGCCCCCCGACAGCCCCTTCTTTTGAACCGTCCCCGGGTGGACCACCAGGAGGGGAGGGACCCAGTGGTAGGCGATTGAAGTCTCCAGGTGGGGCAGGGGAACCTGGGGGTGGGGGACAGGGGCTGGGGTAATTTTCTGGGGGGTCGTGAACGTCGGGGGGGGGGGGGGGGCTGGCGTGCAGGGTGCAGGCAGCGCGCGCAAATGCGACCTGTTTCCGGGTGCCCACGCGCTCCCGGCGACCGTGCACCCTGGGTGCACGGGTTTGGGCTGAATCTGGGTGACGTACGAGTAGGGCTCCCACCCTGAAAATGGGCTATCTGCAGTCACTCCAGTGACCTGACATCACCTGAAAGTGACCCAAAAGTGCGGAATCTTCGACTCGCGGAATCGCGATTGACCCCTTCCATTGCACTCTTTGGGCTCTGTGCGGATCGTAGTGGGGTCACACTGTGGGTCTAGGTGCCAAGCTTCACCCATGAAATGTGGGTCTAGTTCAGGGGCTGGTCATAGGAGACTGTGACTGGGAGGCCGAGAGTCAGCCAGCCCACCCACCCAGCGGGACCCCCTCCTCGGGTGTTCCGAAACCCCCTTCTTTTGAATATTTGGAATCTGTGCGCATCGTAGTGGGGTCACTTTGTAGGTCTAGGTGACAAACTTTGTCCATGAAATGTGGCTCTGGTTCAGGGGCTGGTCATGGGTGAAGGTGACTGGGAGTAACACACCACACCCAGCCACCCACCCAGCGGGACCCCCTGCTCGGGTGTTCCAAAACCCCGTTCTTTTGAACGTTTGAAACTTTTGCGGATCGTAGTGGGGTCATTTTATAGGTCTATGTGGCAAACATCGTCCATGAAATGTGCCTCTGGTTCAGGGGCTGGTCCGAAGAGAAAGTGACTGAGGTAGCCACACGGCCGAGAGTCAGCCAGCCCACCCACCCAGCGGGACCCCCTCCGCGGGTGTTCCAAAACCCCTTTATTTTGAACGTTTGGAATTTGTGCGGATCACAGTGGGGTCACTTTGGTGGTGTGCGAGCCAAGTTTCACCCATGAAACACGGGTCTGGTTCAGGGGCTGGTCAGCGTGGCTGGGAGGCAGTCAGCCCACACCCACCTACCCACCTAGTGGGACCCCCTCCTCGGGTGTTCCAAAACCCCGTTCTTTTGAACGTTTGAAATTTTTGCGGATCGTAGTGGGGTCACTTTGGTGGTCTAGGTGCCCAGCTTCACCCATGAAAAAGCGGTCTGGTTCAGGGGCTGGTTATGGGTGAAGGGTGGCTGGGTGACACACACCATGACACCCCACCCACCCAGCGGGACCCCCTCCTCGGGTGTTCCAAAACCTCTTTCTTTTGAACGTTTGGAATTTGTGCGGATCACAGTGGGGTCACTTTGATGGTGTGTGAGCCAAGTATCACCCATGAAACACGGGTCTGGTTCAGGGACTGGTCGTGGGGGTGTCTGGGAGGCAGCCAGTCCACTACACCCCACCTACCCACCCAGCGGGACCCCCCCCTCGGATTTTCCAAAAACCCGTTCTTTTGAACGTTTGGAATCTGTGCGGATCGCGATGGGGTCATTTTGGCCATGGGGTGCCCATTTACACCTATTACTGGGAAACATCAATTGGGTGAAAGTACCACCTCCTGACCCCCCCCCCTCCCGAGTCGGGAGGGGGGTCGGGTAGGGGGGGTACCCCCCCCCATACCCCCCCTCGTGACCCCCCCCCCCCCTGGTAGGGTGCCCGACCAGGGCAGGCATGTCGCTAAGCGTCGACCGTCGACCCAGTGATTTTGGGTTTCCCCCCCCATAAAAAAGCGTCGACCCAGCGTCGACCCAGTGGACTGGGTTGACGCTTGGTCGAGGCTTGGAGCGTCGACCTAGTGGAACTGGGTTGCCATTCAAGCCTGGACCAAGCGTCAACCCATTTATTACACTGGGTCGACGCTAACCTAGCGTTGGCCCGGTTACACTGGGTCGACGCTCACCAAGCGTCGACCAAGCGTCAACCCACTTTCACTGGGTCGACGTCGAAGAGAGTATGGTTTTGCAGGAACAGATGCTCACTACCGTGGCCTCCGGCGGCTGGGGGGCTCCGCCCCCCAGACCCACCTGTGGCGTATGTCTCGTACTCAAGTCATTCGATTCCCATCAGGTCAGGGAATCCACCCACTCCAGTAGCCTCAGGAGGACGCAGCCAACTCACACAGAATCTGTACGCCCACAATGAACAGATGCTCACTACCGTGGCCTCCGGCGGCTGGGGGGCCCTGCCCCCCAGACCCCCCATCTCGCGTGCCCGTCTAGTAACCAAGTCCTTGCGCTTTGACGGCCGTGACATATCAGGGGGCAGCGTCGAAATCATGGTCCCGAAAGCCATTTTTTGGTTTCCTCCGGCACCCGACGGCGCGAGCGGGAGAGGAACCACGGAAGGAACCCAGCGCCTCACACCGTGCCCACCTAGTGGTCCACCGATGGGAAAATTTGGCAACAACACGAGCGCGCGCGAAGCGCGCGCGAGAAAAATTGACCCCTAGTGTTTTCCCCCCTGATCCCCCCCCAAAACAGGAGCGTCAACCCACCAAATCTCCAAAATCGAAAAGTTAGCGACAGGCCTGCGACCAGGGGGTGGGGGGTCACCCAAAATTTCGAGGAAATCCTGGTGTCACCCTGAAAACCTGGGTCGCCAGCCTGACCTCAGCCCGCGGGGAGCCCCCCCCCCCCCCCCCCCCCCCCTACCCATTGTTGTTAGCCCCCATTTAAAACTTTACGTTTTAAACGTTTTAAACGTTTTAAACGTTTTAAATGTTTTAAATGTTTTGGGGGCCTTCGCTCTGTGTCACACTGTGTCAAATTGTGTCAGTGTGTCACACAGGCGGTTTTTTTCACCTTAGGCGAAATCGGGAAAAACGCCGCCAAGCCTTCGCTCTGTGTCACTGTGTGTCACTGACTCAGAGCGAAGGTCCCGTGACACAGGGGTGTTGGGGACAATGCAAAATTTGCGAAAAATCTCGAAAAGAAATTCCTGGCAGAGGTGAAAAAATTGGGTTCCACACAAAACTGGCTCCAAAGTGACATACTCCCACGTGGTCCTTACACACTGTGTCATGCCCCCCCAGGCTTCCAGCACAGTGTGTCATGCCCCCCCAGGCTTCCAGCACACTGTGTCATGCCCCCCCAGGCTTCTAGCACACTGTGTCATGCCCCCCCAGGCTTCTAACACACTGTGTCATGCCCCCCCAGGCTTCCAGCACACTGTGTCATGCCCCCCCAGGCTTCTAGCACACTGTGTCATGCCCCCCCAGGCTTCCAGCACACTGTGTCATGCCCCCCCAGGCTTCCAGCACACTGTGTCATGCCCCCCCAGGCTTCTAGCACACTGTGTCATGCCCCCCCAGGCTTCCAGCACACTGTGTCATGCCCCCCCAGGCTTCCAGCACAGTGTGTCATGCCCCCCCAGGCTTCTAGGACACTGTGTCATGCCCCCCCAGGCTTCCAGCACACTGTGTCATGCCCCCCCAGGCTTCCAGCACACTGTGTCATGCCCCCCCAGGCTCCCCCCAGGCTTCTAACACACTGTGTCATGCCCCCCCAGGCTTCTAGCACACTGTGTCATGCCCCCCCAGGCTTCCAGCACACTGTGTCATGCCCCCCCAGGCTTCTAGCACACTGTGTCATGCCCCCCCAGGCTTCCAGCACACTGTGTCATGCCCCCCCAGGCTTCCAGCACAGTGTGTCATGCCCCCCCAGGCTTCTAGGACACTGTGTCATGCCCCCCCAGGCTTCCAGCACACTGTGTCATGCCCCCCCAGGCTTCTAGCACACTGTGTCATGCCCCCCCAGGCTTCCAGCACACTGTGTCATGCCCCCCCAGGCTTCCAGCACAGTGTGTCATGCCCCCCCAGGCTTCTAGGACACTGTGTCATGCCCCCCCAGGCTTCCAGCACACTGTGTCATGCCCCCCCAGGCTTCCAGCACACTGTGTCATGCCCCCCCAGGCTTCTAGCACACTGTGTCATGCCCCCCCAGGCTTCTAACACACTGTGTCATGCCCCCCCAGGCTTCTAGCACACTGTGTCATGCCCCCCCAGGCTTCCAGCACACTGTGTCATGCCCCCCCAGGCTTCTAACACACTGTGTCATGCCCCCCCAGGCTTCCAGCACACTGTGTCATGCCCCCCCAGGCTTCTAGCACACTGTGTCATGCCCCCCCAGGCTTCCAGCACACTGTGTCATGCCCCCCCAGGCTTCTAACACACTGTGTCATGCCCCCCCAGGCTTCCAGCACACTGTGTCATGCCCCCCCAGGCTTCTAGCACACTGTGTCATGCCCCCCCAGGCTTCCAGCACACTGTGTCATGCCCCCCCAGGCTTCCAGCACACTGTGTCATGCCCCCCCAGGCTTCTAGCACACTGTGTCATGCCCCCCCAGGCTTCTAACACACTGTGTCATGCCCCCCCAGGCTTCTAGCACACTGTGTCATGCCCCCCCAGGCTTCCAGCACACTGTGTCATGCCCCCCCAGGCTTCTAACACACTGTGTCATGCCCCCCCAGGCTTCCAGCACACTGTGTCATGCCCCCCCAGGCTTCCAGCACACTGTGTCATGCCCCCCCAGGCTTCCAGCACACTGTGTCATGCCCCCCCAGGCTTCTAGCACACTGTGTCATGCCCCCCCAGGCTTCTAACACACTGTGTCATGCCCCCCCAGGCTTCTAGCACACTGTGTCATGCCCCCCCAGGCTTCCAGCACACTGTGTCATGCCCCCCCAGGCTTCTAACACACTGTGTCATGCCCCCCCAGGCTTCCAGCACACTGTGTCATGCCCCCCCAGGCTTCCAGCACAGTGTGTCATGCCCCCCCAGGCTCCCCCCAGGCTTCTAACACACTGTGTCATGCCCCCCCAGGCTTCTAGCACACTGTGTCATGCCCCCCCAGGCTTCCAGCACACTGTGTCATGCCCCCCCAGGCTTCTAGCACACTGTGTCATGCCCCCCCAGGCTTCCAGCACACTGTGTCATGCCCCCCCAGGCTTCCAGCACAGTGTGTCATGCCCCCCCAGGCTTCTAGGACACTGTGTCATGCCCCCCCAGGCTTCCAGCACACTGTGTCATGCCCCCCCAGGCTTCTAGCACACTGTGTCATGCCCCCCCAGGCTTCTAACACACTGTGTCATGCCCCCCCAGGCTTCTAGCACACTGTGTCATGCCCCCCCAGGCTTCCAGCACACTGTGTCATGCCCCCCCAGGCTTCCAGCACACTGTGTCATGCCCCCCAGGCTTCCAGCACAGTGTGTCATGCCCCCCCAGGCTTCTAGGACACTGTGTCATGCCCCCCCAGGCTTCCAGCACACTGTGTCATGCCCCCCCAGGCTTCTAGCACACTGTGTCATGCCCCCCCAGGCTTCTAACACACTGTGTCATGCCCCCCCAGGCTTCTAGCACACTGTGTCATGCCCCCCCAGGCTTCCAGCACACTGTGTCATGCCCCCCCAGGCTTCCAGCACAGTGTGTCATGCCCCCCCAGGCTTCTAGGACACTGTGTCATGCCCCCCCAGGCTTCCAGCACACTGTGTCATGCCCCCCCAGGCTTCTAGCACACTGTGTCATGCCCCCCCAGGCTTCTAACACACTGTGTCATGCCCCCCCAGGCTTCTAGCACACTGTGTCATGCCCCCCCAGGCTTCCAGCACACTGTGTCATGCCCCCCCAGGCTTCCAGCACACTGTGTCATGCCCCCCAGGCTTCCAGCACAGTGTGTCATGCCCCCCCAGGCTTCTAGGACACTGTGTCATGCCCCCCCAGGCTTCCAGCACACTGTGTCATGCCCCCCCAGGCTTCTAGCACACTGTGTCATGCCCCCCCAGGCTTCTAACACACTGTGTCATGCCCCCCCAGGCTTCTAGCACACTGTGTCATGCCCCCCCAGGCTTCCAGCACACTGTGTCATGCCCCCCCAGGCTTCTAGCACACTGTGTCATGCCCCCCCAGGCTTCCAGCACACTGTGTCATGCCCCCCCAGGCTTCCAGCACACTGTGTCATGCCCCCCCAGGCTTCTAGCACACTGTGTCATGCCCCCCCAGGCTTCCAGCACACTGTGTCATGCCCCCCCAGGCTTCTAACACACTGTGTCATGCCCCCCCAGGCTTCTAACACACTGTGTCATGCCCCCCCAGGCTTCTAGCACACTGTGTCATGCCCCCCCAGGCTTCTAACACACTGTGTCATGCCCCCCCAGGCTTCTAGCACACTGTGTCATGCCCCCCCAGGCTTCCAGCACACTGTGTCATGCCCCCCCAGGCTTCCAGCACACTGTGTCATGCCCCCCCAGGCTTCCAGCACACTGTGTCATGCCCCCCCAGGCTTCCAGCACACTGTGTCATGCCCCCCCAGGCTTCTAACACACTGTGTCATGCCCCCCCAGGCTTCTAGCACACTGTGTCATACCCCCAGGCCGCCTTCCTCCCCCACTCCGTCGCAGTCACGAAGTGGCTTTTCGGCGATCGCAGTGCTCCGTCCCTCCTGCTGCAACCAACTGAGGCTTCCGTCCCGTTGCCCGTCGCCACCTCGAGGGAGGTATCCCGGGGTTTCGACGGCGTCGTCCGGCCCGCCGTCGCCTCACGCCTACCAGTGCCTACCTCCGCCAGCTCCGCCACTCAGGAAGCACAGCTTTGACACCCGCGCCCTCGTCACACACATCTCTACCGCGCCCCTGCGCTGTGCTCCTCCGTCTCGTTCGCACCCCCTTTACCCTTCATGCCCGTGCAGCACTGTCACCAGCTTTCCGGCGTAGTCGCCGCCGGTGTCCCCGCTGAGCTTCCACAGGAACAGCCGGCAGACTACTTCGTGACAGGCAGCCGCCCTGGATCCCGTGCCAGAAGTCAACAAACGCGTCGGTGATCCGCTCCCGCCCCGCGGCAGCCTTTTCGGTGACCTCGAAGGTGTGCACCAATTCCGACTGCGCCTCGCGTTGCAGCTGCCCGCCCCAACTCCTTCCCCTCCCGTCGCCCAGTCAGTCCCTCTCGCGTGCCGCCAGCTTTGGACCACACCCCGCTCGGCCCGCCTCGGCAGTTGTCCCCAGTACGCGCGCCTCCCGGGTCGGGTTCGCGCCCACACTTTACCAGCCCCCTTGCGCATCGTTTTTTGAGCGCGCGGGAACGCGCAGCACCCCTGGCCATCGGCCAGTCGCCACCCCCCCCCGGCGCCCCCACCGCCCTCCGCGTCCAGCGCCAGGACAGCACATCCCCTGCTGGCACTGTTGCGCGGGGGGCCGCGCGAAGCGCGGCCCCGCGACCCCACCCCCACCCCGCGCGAAGCGCGGGGTGGGGTCGCGGGGCTGGGGGTGGGGGTTTATCCTTATCTTCCTTGGGGGTGCAGGACCTCCCCCATGATTGACGAGTTGGGGGTATAGCTTGGCGGACGATGACGTGGCATCGACAGCGGCTTGCACCCCCCCCTGAAATAGGCGCGTGAACTCTTGCGTCACTTCGCACATTGTGCATCATGTTCAAATGACACGCAGGAGCCAGTAGGCTGCCTTTCAAACGGGGTGCCTGTCCCTGCTGGACAGGGGGGTCTGGGGCCCAGCTGCCGGAGGCCATGGGAGTGAACATTTATTCCTGGCGGGCGCGGTTACTCACGGTATGGTCCCTCGGGGCCAAGCTGCGATGCCAGCACGCTAACCCAAATTGCAATACGGCGGGCGCAGATTCGGTGTGAATTGGGCTGCATCCTGGGTAGCCCGGGCCCTACCCGATGTGACGATAAATTGTCGCGCAAGGACACGCCACAGGGGGGTCTGGGGGGCGGAGCCCCCCAGCCGCCGGAGGCCACGGTAGTGAACGTCTGTTCACAGGTTGGGGGCGCAGGAGGGGGGGGGGCCCGGGGGGGGGGGGGGGGGCGGATGTTTATGGCGGTTCCTCAAATTGAAGCCTTGCCTGGAGCTGCTCCACAGCGTCCCGGGCATCGCTCTTCGCAGGAACTCCTCCTTCAAACGGTGCATGGGGATGTAGCGGCGGATGGTGCTCTCGTCGATCTGGCACAGGTCCTCCTGCAGCCACCTGATGCGCTCTTGCTTCGCAGAACTCGCCATCGTCACGCTTCTTCCTGACGCAGGCCTCCGCGAGCTGCTTCACCAGCTCCGCGTCCCCCCGATGCAACTGCGCGCGCTGGAGGGGGGCCCCGGATGGGAGGGCTAGGCGGTGCCGCATGGCTACACCTCGTGCAGGCTGCTGGATCGACGCCGCGGTCCCTGCAGCCGGATCGTCGCAAACCCCAGAGCTTGTGCGGCCAGGTGCAGGGCTGCCACCTGTCTCGACCCGCATCTCCGCCCAGGCCCGCCCAGTCCCGTAGCTCACGCCCGACTAGGCGTTTCATCGCCTCGGGGATGAACCCCTCCGGAACTGGGTTCTTCCCCAGCCGTACGGCCTCGTCGTACAGCGCCCGTCTCCTGTATCGCTTTCATGAGCCGCTCGCGAGGGGGTGAAGGTGCAGCGCCCCTCGACGGGGTGCTGGAGGATGGCCCTCAGGTCATCGGGCTCATCGCGGTGGTATTGACAACTTGAGGCCCCCTGTGGTTAAGCCCCCCCTTGCCAGACCCCCCAGGGGGGGCTTAAACACGGGGGATCCCAGGTAATAGCGTTTTCCTCGCTGCCCCTGTCGCTGCCTCCCGTGGGGTCTCGACAGCACTAGACATTTCTGCGCAGGTAGATTGCCTCCACTACAGGCTCACCCTAGACGAAGAGGGTGTCGCCATGGGAACCAAAAACCTGATGAAGTGGTGTGTAGTGCTAACACGCCATGAAAGCCTCGCCAACCTGGCCAATTTAGCCGGAGGGGCATCGGTCTACCTGGAACAATGAGACGCTCAAAATACCAAGGGAACCCGCACGTCTTCTTTGGAATTCCCCTCAACGGGGAACACGCACCTGACCTGGTGTCCCAAGGCCACGACGCCTCCCCCCACCTGGCACACCGGATCCCGCTGGACTGTGGGGACGTCACTAAAGTGCTTGCGTAATAACACTGTGTTCACCACCTCCGGTCTTCACGGTCAGGTGAAGATCAATTTTGCAGATCGCGACATGTCATGACCACGTCATGGGGTTCTTCGGGTGTCCCCATTCAGAAAACACCCGAGAAATATGACAACTTTGCTAAACTGGACCCAACTCCCCACACTCTTTTTTTTGCCATTTTTTCCATTTTTGGGCTCACTTTTTCTCACTTTTCTCACTCCAGAGCGAAGGCCCCCTTTAAATGTTTTAAATGTTTTAAATTAAAACGCGTTTTAAATTAATTTAAAACGGAGTTTAAAACGGGGGTTAAAACAGGGCGTTTCTGTGGTGTTTTCACACCAAAAAAAAAAATTCGGCCAAAATTTTTTTTCCATGCCCCCTGAGGCCCCCCAGCTCATATTCTGGGTGATTATTCCTGCATTCCTGTCACAGCGGACACATTATTGGTGGAAAATAGGTGGCACTGACGTTGTGGTGAGGGTTGCATCAATCGCACCGGCATCAGTTGGCACACCCCCTCCGTTGTTCTCAGGAATAATGCAGTTTGACATCAGCATATTTCTGGAGTGTCGAATCTTCATCTTGCATCACTCGATGTGCACCCTTTTGAGCTGAATCCATGATACAAAGTCGCAGGTTGAAGGCCGGATCACCATGATGGGGATGGCAATGGACCCAGCGAACTCCACCAGCTCCTTCGACAGTCCTGGAAGCACCTTCTGGAAAAGTTGCACAGTTCCAGTTGCCACCTGGAGCCTACCTTTGGCCTGCCCCTCTTTGAGAGGAGCATATCTGTATTCCCTTTACTCTCCTATGGACGCCCGACTTCTCTGATCGAGAGAAGCCTACAAAAGGCGTAACCATCCTCGTCATGTATTCTTTGCCTCCAACTTTCACTTTTGCAGAACGGATCCCGATGAACTCCAAACAGGAAGTGCAGCCAGCTTCATCACGGCTGTGTTCAACAAGACAGCCAGGTGATGTTGTTGCTGTCAGAACGATGGTTGCAGCACTCGGCTGCGCCCCACCTGGGGTTGCTCTGGCTGTTGCCAAGCTAGTGTTTGGGACAATTATTGATCACCTAGCCATTCTCTCGGCACCCTAATGATCGTGGGTAGGCAGCAGGAACCTGCACTCTGGGGGGACGTCATCGATGAGTTTCTTTGAAGAAAGCCGGCGGCTACCGCTGGAGTTAAGGTCCGAAGGGGTCAGTACCACGGGCGCCACACCGCTCGTGTTGGGCATCGGGTTTCGGTGAAGGCGGGGGCGCTGAGAAAGCGACATGTACGTAACAAGCAATGATCAACCATACACCAGCAAGTCAAACAGGCACCACCGTTGGATCGTTCGTGCACCCGAGTCTGTACTGTACCATCCTGAATCTTTTCTGGGTGATTGTCAACGATGAGGGCATGAGCTTGCGTCAGGGTGAGCAGAGGAACGGGTTGAGGCCAGGGTGAATGGAGGGTGAAAAGTAGCCCACTTCACCAGGAGGCGAATTTTCGCAGAAAGCCCTGCCACACAGCTGTGTTTGCCTGATCATGCTCAAAAGGCCTGCAATAGGCTATTTCACACAGGGAATTTGTTCACCCATTTGGGACCCCCAGGGAGCCTCAAAATTGGATTTTTTTGCCGAAGATGGCCTCAGATGGCCCAAAACGATCAATTTTGGGTTCCAGAAAAAAAAATCGAAAAGTCTCCCCCTATATTTTGCAGGGTTTTTTGCCGTTTTAAACCCCGTTTTAAATAATTTAAAACGGCGTTTTAAACTTTAAAACGTTTAAAACGTTTAAAATGTTTAAAACTCGGTTTCTAACAACACTGGCCCCTACCCCCCCCCCCGGAGGAAATCCGTGAACTACCAAAAATCCTTACCCCAGGGCCTGGTGGGGGACCTCAAAACCAGACTCTCTCCCAGCGACAACGGACTCTTTTTCAACGCATGTGACACCTTGGTCACATGTTTCAACGCACACGCTTCTCTCCAAGCGACCCACCTGTCGTCAGCCATGATCCAGCATTGTGTAGGAACCGCGCTTCCTCCTTCCATATTTGATATGCGTTGGCGCTTCCGCCTCCCAATAGCCCCGCTGCTTCAATCTGTGAATAGCGAGGACACACATAGAAGCTCCCCCACCCATCGCTCGCCGTGCCCCGGTGTCTTAAAATCCGTGGCATGCGACCCACCTCTCCCCCTGGCTGTTGTGAGCCCCAGAGGTGCCTTATACATGGTTGCATAGCGGCCGTTTTAAAAAATCCCTTGTATTTTGTGGACTTGCAAAAACGGCCGCTGATTTTCAGCATTTTAAAAAAACGGCCGTTTTTTTTACCTGGGAATTTTGTATGGGGCGTGGGTCAGCAGGCGAGATCCCACCACCAGGAGTGCCTCCCCACTGCAAGGGATACCCTGCAGCAAGCATTGTGAGCGCGCCTTCAAGTATGATGCGAAGAGTTCAGACTTCGTGGACCACTTTGACGGACCGCGCCATATCAAGAAGAAGAAGAACGCAGCGTTGAAAGTGCAGAGCCAGGGAAACAGCTGGCGCTGTCGGAGTGCGATACCCTCAGTGGCAGGCTTGCAACTTCGGATCGCCCGGGGTGCGTTGTTCACCGGATCACCGGCTGGCATGGTGCATGATGCTGTCAAGAAGTGTGTCCCGAGGAGGGGCTGAACATGGTTGCGGCCAATCTAGGCACGTGTGTCGTGGATGACCGTGCAGGCAGAGGTGGGCAGGTGTCGCTCACTGGCATCAGGGCTCTTCCGACAGAGCTTTCCCTTGATCTCGGCGACAGCACCCCGGATGAGAAGGACACCGCCTTCGCTGATATATTCCCGAAGGCACGGGCGATCATCCCGGGCAATATGCAGCACCAGCTGGATGGGTTCACGACCGCACTGGCGCTGAAGGATGTGCTGTGCCACATCTCTGACGCAGCTGAGAGGGAGAAGCAGGCGAGCAAGACGGCACCACCGGCCCTGCGATCCCGCTTCTCTCCGACACACACTACCTGCACTGCTTGAGTGGATCTGCACCTTGCACCACGTCCCCGGGCATTTATACAATCTTCCGGGCCCGCTGCAGGACAGCGGCCCTGCTACGTGTGCGTCGCTTCTGCGGTTGGCAGAGATGCCCACGAAATCGCTGGGCTCGAGTCCCACCTGCAGGCCGCCGTCCGCCTGACGGCACCCCTCGCATCGCTGCTCCAGAAGTACTGCGATGCGCAGCTGGGTGTGCCAACGGCGTGCCCCTGTCGACGCAGTGTACACCGACATTGAGAATGTCATCGAGAAAGTGTCTGAGGTGGGGAAGTACGACCCCCCAGTGCCCCTGGCAGGGGAGCTGGCCTGGGCTGGCGACCGCATGCGCAGAAGGTGGGACGGCACGGAATCAGGGAAGTCCTTCTGGTTTGCGGTCCGCCGTCTGTGCCCGAGCGCGTACGGCCGCATGAGTCGTAGGGGTGTCAGAACTCCGGTGCCACCTCCCCTCTGTTTCGGGGAGGTCACGAGCAGGGCCTGGGTGATCTACGACTAGGCCACCACGTTCCGAGGGTGTGCTGGATTTCTGGGACAACCCGGGGGCGAACCGGGCTGCTACACCCCTCTCTGCTCTCGGGTGTCTGCTGCTTGTCGAGCGACAGGCAGGGCGGAAGCCATTTTTCTTTGTACAGTCGACAGAGAATCGCAGTGCCCAATGTCATGTGCAGGCAACAGGGAGTTGTCAAGTGTGTTTCCTCAGCTCGGTACGGCAGCAGGAGGCTCTCCAAAGGAAAATAGGAGGGGGGAAAAAACGGCCGTTTTTTCGCCAACAAAACATGAAAACGGCCGTTTTTATATTTCGGTAGCGGGAACTGAGGTAGTGAATTCTCAGAAAATCCACTCCCTCCATGACGGCCGTTATGACACTATGCTTATAAGGCTTATAAGGCCATAGCTCCTAAACACTACCCACCCCCCATAGCATTCAGGATGCTGTGGATAAGCGAGACCCATCCAAGTCGTCGTCACCGTCACCGTCCTCCCCACCGGCATCAGGTTCGCTCATTTCAACGTCGCGCTCCTCTTCCTCTTCCTCCCCCCCCTCATGGGACCCCTGCACCTCCGCCTCGCTGTATTCGTTGCTGCGTATCTCCAGAGACACCGCGCTGCACAGCTGCGGCGGGAGGACGCCCCGTTCGGCTGGGCGCACAGCCCGGGACACCCCGCCGATGCTGTAAGATTGTCGGGCCTCCAGCGGCGGTCCGTCGTGAGGGGGGGTCGCCCTGGGGAGTGGCGCAGCGGCTGGCACAACACCCGAGCCGAAGTTGACCTGAAGGGGGGTGGGGAGGGGCGGGGGGTAGTGAAATAGAAGTAGAAGGGGGCACAAGAATGATCACCCTTCACTCGTGCAGGTTGTGTGGGGGGAATGGGATAATTATACCGATAAAGGGTGGGGGGGGGGGGAGAGAGAACGCACACGTCTGCCAATCAACACCATCAAACATACCTTCCTGGGTCCTAGAGGGGGTGGAGCACCACCTCTGCAACCGCCACCACCACTGCAAGACCCCTCCTTCTTGACGGCACGCAGCCTCACGGCAACAAGAACCACCACAGATCCGACCAGGACAGCGCACAGCGCACCGAAGACTGCCACAGCTGCCACCAAAGACACGGGCTCTCCGGCGTGCGACTGGGGCGCAACCAGCGACACCAGGCACACCCCGTCCTGCAGGGTGCTGCCCTGGGCGCAGGCGACGGCGTGGCACCGGCTGCCACCCGCCCCCAGCTGCACCACCTCCAGCGCGTAGTCGATGCTGCACACCACTCGGGCACGGCTCCCCAGACCCGCCCACACCGGGTCGCCGAGCTCCCCCCGCAGCTCCGCGAAGCGGGGCTCTGCGAGCACCCGGGTCACCTCCGCCATAAGCCCCTTTGTGGCGAGCTCCGCAACGGGCACGCGACCCACCCTCACCATCACGTGCAGGCTGCCGCAGGCTGTCAGGAGTGCGGTGGACACACCGCCCGTCACCTCCTCCGCGAGGCTGCGCAGCATGGCATCCATCGAGACGGAGTAGGCAGTGCAGTCCGCATTCCACGACACGGCGAGCGTGTCGTACCCCTCCGTGGCAGGTGTCACGCAGATGCCTGCGGACCGACCCGTCGCCTCATCCACGGCGTGGCTGAACCCCTTGGAGCAGACGCAGGTCGCTGCCTCCCATAGACACCGCGCCTCCGCGTCGTATGCCCTGCAGTCGTCGTGCGACCTGCACCAGATGTCGCCAGCAGGGCCCTGGGTGATGTAGGGCAGCGGCGTGGCATCCGGGTGGCTGCCGCACCCACGGAGCCCGCCGCAAGCGGAGGGGAACTCTGCGGCGATGCGTGCCATGGCGGCCTGCGGTGTGGCGTCCTGCATAACGGAGAGGCTCCAGGTGACTCGCTCGCCGCAGGTGTAGCATCCGGAGCGGGAGGCGCTGCAGGCCATCACATCCCACAGGGGGAGGCAGGCGGGAGGCACGGTGATGCCGGGTGGTGGCGCGTAGGGCGAAGGCGTGGCGCCCGGGGTTGGGGTGATGGAGGGGTCTTGGTAGACACGCACGTAGTCCACCTCGAGCTGGGCGGGGAAGATGCTGTCGTCGACGCCGTGCTGCCCGCCCCACGTGCCCCCGATAGCAAGGTTGAGCAGCAGGTAGAACTCCTTGTCGAACGGCCATGTGTCTAGGGTCCTCTCCTCCGCAGCGCAGCTCACGGAAAACCTCTCCGAGTCGACAAACCATTCTATGCAGCTCTGGTTCCACAGAATGGTGTAGACGTGATACTCTGTTGTGGCGTCGGGGAGGCCTGGCGCCTGTGTGGTGCACCAGAGGTTTGCCGCTGTGGCGATGCTGGCGCACTCCGTGATGGGGTTGGCGCCGTAGGCGGATGCGGTGTGGAGCGACCCGTGGATCACGTTGGGGTCGTGCCCCACGTGCTCCATGATGTCGATCTCGCCGCTCGCAGGCCACCTGCGGTGGTCGTCGGAGGGGCGCATCCAGATCGCAGGCCAGGTCCCCTTCCCCGCTGGCAGCCTGGCACGCACCTCCACCCTGCCGTACCTCCAGTCAGCCCTGCCGCGCGTCTTGATCCTCCCGCTGTCGTACTGTGCAAACCCTCCCTCCGAAAGGCTGGCGGTGATGACGAGCGAGCCGTTCCACACCGCAACGGCGTCTCTGGAATACGCCTGCAGCTCCTGGTTGCCCCACCCGTCCTGCCCGGTGCCGAGGTCATATACCCACTTCGAGGTGTCCAGCGCGCTCCCGTCGAACTCATCGCTCCACACGAGAGGCAGCGTGTTGGCGGGAAGCTCAACGCGAGGCAGCGGATTCCTGCAGGGTCCGCACTCCTTGCGGAACTGAAGGCCGACCGTGTTGGAGGCATCCGCCTGCGAGGCTGTGTGCCGCTTCATCACATCCAGGATGCGTTCACCGCAGGTGATGCATTCCGAGTCTGTGTGCTGCCGGCATGCCACGGTGCCCCATACAGCAAGGCAGCCGGGGCTAATCCCGTGGGGTGCTGTGGGTGTGGCTGCGGCAGCAGCAACAGCAGCAGCACCCGCTTCCCATTCGCCCGACATCGAAGCCATGCCTAAGAGGAGCACCACCGGCAGGCGAGGCACAGAGCAGCTGCAGGCCATTGGCCCCCACCCCCCCCCCCCACCCCCTGTCCAGCAACTGTGTGCGAACAGATCCGAGGCTTTCTCCGTATCGTTGAGGGCGTGATGGAAAGCAAGAGAGATTCCCCACACCCCCTCCCCTCCCCCCACAGGAGGCAGGGACACGGTGGGATCTTGTAAATTTTACATGTATAACTACAAGTATAATACATGTATTATACATGTATAATACATGCATGTCAACTATTATACATGTATAATACATGTATATGCCTGAAATATACATGTAAAATACATGTATATCAAGTAAAAATACATGTATAATACTTGCATGTCAACTATTATACATGTATTTTTACTTGATATACATGTATTTTACATGTATATTTCATGCATTTACATGTATTATACATGTATAATACTTGTCATGCAAGTATTATACATGTAAAATACTTGCATGACAAGTAAAATACCTGCATGCAAGTAAAATACATGTATTTTACTTGCATGCAAGTATTTTACTTGTCATGCAAGTATTATACATGTATTTTACTTGTCATGCAAGTATTTTACATGTATAATACTTGCATGACAAGTATTATACATGTAAAATACATGTAAATGCATGAAATATACATGTAAAATACATGTATATCAAGTAAAAATGCATGTATAATAGTTGACATGCAAGTATTATACATGTATTTTTACTTGATATACATGTATTTTACATGTATATTTCAGGCATATACATGTATTATACATGTATAATAGTTGACATGCAAGTATAATACATGTATAATACATGTATATACTTGTAGTTATACATGTAAAATTTACAAGATCCCACCGTGGAGGCAGCTGAGGGGGGGGGGGGGGGGGCGGGTGTGGGGGGGTGGGTACAATTGAGAAAATGGAAAGTTGAAAAGTTGGAGCGAAAGGTGAGGTGCCGAAAGAACGATCGTCTCACCTTCACTCTCAGTATGCGTGGAGGTGGAGGAGGGGGGGGGGATGAGGGGTGGGGGGGGGGGGGGGTGACAGGTAAGTTAAAAGAGGTGGGGGAAGAGGTGGGGGGGCACCTAGGCCTTTGGTTTCGGCCTGCGGTGTGGGAGGGTGTGTGTGTGTGTGTAGTGCCAGTGGTTTTATGTGGGTAACCCTGCGCGGATCTGTGCCCACTCCCCGCCCACCCCTACGTCACAGCGGATGCCCCACTCGGGTTAGAGTGTGGGGCCCACTCAGTGCCTCTCCGAGGAGGGCGTGAGGCATAGCCAGCGTGGTGCGTGCCGCAACAGTGTGGTGTGTGTGAGATCGGCATGCAGCGCATATAACACAACCGGTTCTCCCCCCCTCCCCCCCCCCCCCTCCCCCTGAGAACATGTAAATTTAGTAGAAGGGACGGAGCAACGCGAGGCAACAAACAAAAATGACTGCCGAAAATAACGACTGGGAGAGGGGGGGGGGGGGGCTTCGGTTCCCTCCACCGATCTTCTCCATATTTCTTCTGTACAGAACGTCTGGGCAGCGCGACGGTGCCCGCCTGGGCGTAGAGGCGCGGGGTCACACTGGGTGGTCAGAAAGGCTGCTCTTGTGTGTGCGCTTGTGGCGTTCAGATCGAGGGGTCAGAAGGGAAAGCACCGATACCACGCCAATTTCGACCGCCAAACAAACCCTCGCGCTCCGCTCCTCCCCCCCTGCCCTTTGGACTGCCTTGAGGCTGTGCTTTTAGACACATCCGGAGGAAGAGATGTGGTCGGAGCTGTTGATTGGCGCCGGCTGGGGCTTCAGGAGCAGCACGCCAGCGCGCTGTCACGTCACTTGAGAGAGAGAGAGAGGGTGCGCGTCAGTGAGTAACTCGGTAAGGTCGATGTCGGGCAATTTTCCCAATATAACCGGAGGGAAAATGTCCCACAAAAATGCGCCCGTTTTTGTAAGCACAGTTCGCGAAGAAAGTTTTGGAGTATATAGCAGGACCTGGAGCCTGTCTGGAGCCTGTCCGAACCCAGGCGGGTGAGTGAGCGGAGCTTCGTACCGACTCGTCTGGGGTTGTTTAGTTCACTTCACGTCGGGTAGTCGTGTCTCGCCACTCTGCCCTTTGTGTTTGCATGTTTGCTTGCAACCCAGAGTGAGCCACGGGGGAAGCGTAGAGGCATGCATGTATTTTTCGGGGAACGAGTTTTGGAACGTTTCTTTTTCATTTTAAAAAATCGATTTTCAGTCTGCATTGCCACGCAGCACGTTCCTGAGGAGAAACGTAAATGATAAATAAAGAACCATAGCAGGGGGGCGCGCGACAACACAATCTGACATTCGGTTGGGAGGGGAGGGAGGAACTATAGGAACGAGAAGGAGTGGCTGTTGTTCCACAACAACCACGACTGGGATGCCACTAGAGGGGGGCGGTGCAGAAGAAAGCGGTGCGTGTTTTTGGCAGGCGATTTTTTTTTGGCAAGGCGCAAGAACGATATGTGCGCAGACTACCGCACCCCCGTCCCCCACTCGCACTGGGGGACGGGGGTCCGACCATAGGGGTGTGCCGCCTGCATTGTCGGGAGTGGAGGGTTTGGTGAAGCAACATCACAACCCAGCAGCAGGAGGTGTGGGGCGGAGAAAAGGCGGAAAAATACGAGTACGGCAAGTGGTTATGAAGATGCGTGCTGCCGTACTTTGTTTTCTTTGCCACCTCTGCAAGAAATTGTTGGTTTTTTTGGAACAGTTTTTAGAGGATATAAGAGAAAGTGATGGAGAATACCGATAAAGGGAAACCAAACCCATACACCCTTACCCCCATAAAGCGAGGGGACGCGGCAGAAAATGTGTGGCCCACCTCCCCCCACTCCGTCCCCACCGCCACACGTATCTATTTCACAACTGGGGCTGCGCGCGAGTTTTTCCAAAGAAAAATCCCCCCCCCCCCCCCCCGGCACCGCATCCCCACGACACACTCACCCCTCCACTTTGGCACTCGAATGCAGAGGGATTCACCACATGCCCTGGCCCGATGGCGACCAGCCGTCGTGTCTGGAGGGCAACAGGACAGCGACAAGTCATATGGCGGGGAGGGAGGGGGGGGGGGGGACGTGTGTTGTGCACGCACATTCACGGGATGTTTTTTTTCTATAACTTGTCCGGGTCACGCAACAGCGAAAGGGAAAGATCCGCTGTTTTTTCTACTTCTGGGGGGGGGTTTGCTTTCCTGCGCGACACACCCACACGGCCACTCACAGGCTCACCACAGTTTTTTTTCCCTTTGTTTATTTTCTCCAGCGATGTTGTGGGGCAATCAGAGGGGATGTCATATTCAATGCAGGCCCCCAGACGCAGCACAATCGCTTGAATCGAGCGAACAAGCGATCTACACACATCAGAGTTCACCCTGGACGCCGGGCGCTAGTTTCTTGAACGACAGCAAGGCGGCCCCAGCGATGAGGGACGCAGCTGCCACAAGGCCAAACAGCCACGTGGACCCACTGCCGCCCGATGCAGCGGCAGCAGGGGAAGCGGCAGGCGTGGCAGGGCCGGGGCTGTCAGCTGCAGGCGGGGCCTGCTCTGCGGGCAACGCCGAGGGGCGGAGCTCGGGCACCTCCCGCACAGACAGCTCGTTGCCGTGCCCGGAGACGATGTATCGCGCGCACTGCGAAAGGGAAAAGGAGTAGACACCCTCATCATCACTCACCTCGAAGGATTCGGCCTGCAGCCCGCTGGCACAGTCCCACGTCAGGATGGTGCCGTCGAGCGACCCCGAGAAGACAAACTTGCCGCATGGGCTGAAGCACACGTGACGCACAGCGTCGGCGTGACCCGAGAAAACACGTGCCCCCGTCCGCGCCACCGCAGCCACCGCATGAACCCGGGTGTCGCCATCGCTGGAACCGGTTGCAACCGTCTGAGAGTCAGGGGAGAACGCCACGGAGCGAACGGGCGCCTTGTGGCCCTCGAGACGTTTCACGAGGGCACCCGTGTTGAAGTCGTAGAGATGTGTGGATCCGTCGTGCGTCCCGCAGGCGATGAGCTTCGCGTCGCCCGACACCGCCACGCTGTGGACGGAGCTCTCGCAGTCTATCGCCTGGAGGCAGTCGCCTGTCTCCGTCGCGAAGACACGCACCGTCTTGTCAAACGAGCCGGATACGATATACCTGCCACAGGTGGTGGCGCACAGCGCGTCGACAGCCTCCGTATGCCCCTTCAGCTCCCGCACCGTGTCGCCCGTCAGCATGTCAAGAAGAAGGACGTCGTTGGCTGACTTCGCCGACTTGCATGCGACGCTGCTGCCGCACATCGCTGCACGCGACGTCCCGGTCTTGGTGGTCATAGCGCAGCTCCCCTCGACAAGATCATACAGACGCACACCACCCTTCTGCCCGAGGGCGCAGTACCGGCCGCATCCCGACAAGGAGACTGTGTAGATAAACCCCTTCGTGTCGTAGAGGGCGGGCGACTTCCAGCTGACGCCCGAGAAGTCACGTGTAGCCCCCATGCTGTGCAACAGGGGGTGGGGGTCGGTGTGTGGTTTGGGGGCGGCACCTGCAGGGGGGGGGAGGGAGTGGAGCAGGACATGAGGCAGCCTCCACCTGAAGCTAATGTGTGCGGCAGAGAGGGGAGCGGCGGGCATCATGGGCGGTCGCACCTCAGACGCAGTGCACGCAGCAGGTTCGGAAGGTGTTGTGCTGGGAGGCAAGGAGCAGTGCACGGCAATCACGGAACTGAATAGGATGCCTAAGTGCAGCCCTCACGCGGAACATCACACACGGCGTGGACATACACGGAAGAGTCGCTTGCCGTGAAGACCCACCTCCCACAGGGGCTGAGTGCAACACCCGAACCGTCTGACCCCACTTGCCCCAAGCACTGCAAGGTGCTGAGGGTAAACAACATGATGCAATCCCCGGTGGACACTGCCACAACATCACCTGGCTGCGAAACGGCAAGCAGGTCGGGGGCACCAGACAGGAACTCGGAACAGATGCAGCGAAGGGTGGTTGTGCACCACACCTTGAGAGAATTGTTACTGGAGCATGACACCAGGTGCCGCTCGTCGCTGGTCAGGGCGATGTCGTACACAGCACGCTGCGCAGACAGGGTATCGGTGTGGGTGAGGGAGCTGACGTCATACACACGGATGGTCGCGTCGGCTGACCCGGTAAAGATCATTGTAGCTGACGCTGCAACCCCATAAACATCCCTGCTGTGCCCCTCCAGCACTGTGGCGCTTGGTGTGCCCTCCAAGTCCCACACACACACCTTCCCATAGTAGTCACCCGACACGAGACGTCCGCAGTGTGTCCACGCTGCGCTGAACACTGATGAGCTGAGATCGGAGTGCTCCGTCAGACGCCACACCTGTTCCCACGTTGCTGTCAGCCATACACAGATATCCGTTGAGCACGTTGCCAGCCACGTCCCGCATCGTGAGAACGTAGTGTGGAAAATGATCCCCTCCCCATGTGTGAGGTCCGCCACTACATCAGCAGTCCTGGTGTCAAACACAGTGATGTGTCCTGACATGTTGCTTACTGAACACAGAGTGCCACACCTCGACAGTGTGATGGACTTCACATGGTTGTGATCGGGCCTGTTGTGGAATGCAGGCACAACACGCTGCTTAGAATCTACATCGTCAATGCTGTAGACTGCCGGTGCCTTGACGTGCGGCCAGCGGCGCACCAGCTGCACACCACCCCCATCCTCCAGACCCGTGTTGGCAACGCGCTCTGCATCGTCCAGATCCTCTTCACACCCTTCGATGCGCACCGCCAGCCCTGCAGTCTCGCGGTCTGCGTTGATGGAATCGGTAAACATCTCCTTGACCGCATCTGCCTTCAGGCCGAGCACGGTCCCGCCTTCTGGAACACCGACGACACAGCTGCGCCCACTGTCGACATGCCGCACTGACACATCCATTATTCGCAAATCCTCCCTGGTCGTGTCTCCGTGGTGGCTTCCAAAGTCACAGTGAGCGTAGCGAAACTTCGTGCGTGCGATAGGAAGACGGTCAAGACAAGGATGGGGGTTGGGGAGCAACGCCGGTGAGCTGTCCCTCCAGGCTTGTCGCTCGCGTTCTGGATCCGAGACCTCGTGGGATGAGAATCGTTCGTGGCTTGGGGAGAGGTTGACACCATGACGTCTTTCCACAGAAACCGTAGTGTATTTTTTACATTGGCGCTTGCCAATACACTTGTCAAGTTCCAGCACCACTTGTAAGACCACTTGACAACCCCACTTGTCAGGGCCTTGCTAAAATTTCGCAGGGGCTACTCGCATGGGGAGGGGTGTGGGTCCTGAGGCGTGGCCGAGATTGTAGAAGCGTTCCTGAAGTAAACTCTCCCGCTCTGCATCTCGGAACTTTCTCCCCCACCTGCCCCGAAACATTTAAAGGATTTCAAGAGTTTTGTTCGCACGCTTGTGATGCATGAAAGTGTCGGAGAGAGTGGTCTTTATTCGCACTCGTGTAAGCAGAAAGCCACTCACCACATCAAGCAACCAAACGTGCTGTTCTCTTTTCACTGACCCCACCCTCAGCTCCAAGGGTGGGATTATGATTTCAGAGGTTTGTGTGTAGAAGCGCCAGCGCATCAACAACAAATATTAAGGCTGTTGTTTGCGCGCCAAATCCGGGCAAAACAGAAGCAACACCGCCTGATGAGGGGGGTTGTAAATATACTTGTGCCCAAACGACGCCTATCCATGACTATACTGTTGACACTGGGGGACTTCGCTACTGGGTGTGACTCAGTGCGAACAAGCTAGGGAGGGGCACCCTGCCTCCCCCCTCCTCACTGACTGACGAGCCGTGGCTGGCCATGACTGGTAGCGTGAGGGCCCCCACTGACAGTAAACAAAATACAAGCTGGAGAGCGGCTGAAAAGGTTGAACGGTGTTGTAACTTTCTGGAGATGTGCCCTCCACACCCACATACAGCAGACTATAGGGTGGTGGGCGCACCAACGCATCAAATCAGGAAAGAGGAAAGAACGGTTGCTACGCAGGACACACTGTGCCTCCCAGCATGCATTGTGATCTCACAGTGTCGGCAAGTTGCGGTGCCTTATCTCAGAAACGCAGAAAAGTGTGCCAGGCTCTCACTGCATGCAGCGGCTTCTCGTGGGCTTCTGCTTGCAGTTGCCTCACAAAAACCGTCTGCAAAGTGATGCAGTTTTTGGCACACACGAAGCCCCAATGGGGAGGAATGAGTGGGGGGGTGGGATCCTGGGGCATGATCCGCACAGAAGTGCAGAGAAACTAATGGCGGGCAGGAACACAACTGCCTTGTGGAAAAAATACTGCGGGAATCCTCTCTCGCCTATGTACTGTGTTGCATTGGACGCTTCCACCAAAAAGATAAAGCGTTGTGTGTGCGCCAAATCCAGGCAAAAAAGGATTGCCGGGTTTCTTTTGTTTTGTTTGTGCAACCTTCTGGTCACCTGTCACGTTGGGGCGTGGAGTGTAGGGTGAACAAAACATTGCTCCCACTGCAACCTTTTTCGATCTGAACGCTTTCCGTGAGCACGGTGCGTTTGTCACAAAGAATAGGCGAAAAGGAACACCATCGACACATGTCACTGAACACGGGGGAATGGGGAGGGGAGAGGTTGTGGTGAAACGCGCACACCTCGACCTGTGATGAGGTGAGATGTGGCTCTGCAGTTACGGCACTACCGCGTGCCGTACACTCATATCGGACCTGCGTTCTCTGTGTTCCATTTCCTCCTTCATTGCATGGGGCTACAAATGTAAAAATGACACGACTTGGCACAAGTGTTTTCACAGACACACGTTGCTTCACTTCACTGCATGTGAGGGGGGTAGGGTATTTCTCGCTATTTCTCGATGGGTTCCGACATAGACAAAACAGTCCGACAAGAGATCGCCTTATCCAAGAGGAAAGGCGCAAACAATGCCTCGTCGGCACCCTCCGAGCAAGGACCCTCTCCCTCCACACACACTTTCGGAAGAGAAGATAAAAGAGCAGGTTTGCCGATCGCATTGACCAAAATGATTCGCAAGGATGTTCAGATCCTCCCCACCCCCTCCCGACACAGATGCTCAACAGGTATTTTTTTCGCACAATTTGCTGGCACATGAATGAAAGTGTCGGGAGCGCTTCCTTTCTGTATAGCCCCCTCTCTAGCCGAGCTCCCCCACACATACAAGGCAGCAAGGCTTTCCAGGGGTGGTGGAAGCGTCAAAACGCACCAAAAAATCAGAAAGAAGAATAGGGTTTGCTAGGCAGAACACACTTCTGAGCGTGTGTTCTCATTGCATTACCCATTCTGAGTCACAGGTGGGGTGGTGGTGGTAGGGATGAACTCGCACAGAAGTGCAGAACACAGTGGGCCGCCGTTCCAAAGTAGCGTCGTAGAACTGACAAACACATTATTTTACTCGTATTTAACTCGGTACCCGCAACGGTATGGAGGACAACAACACCCCTACCCATACCCCCGTGCAGCTTTGTGCAGGTTGACCCCTCTCTCCTGAGCTATCCCGCGGCACAGATACCAGTTGGAAGCCCCACCAGCAGTGCGCCCCCTACACTTGCAGGTCGAGCGGTGATCTGCTGCCCAGACGACTCAGAGCGCGGTGTGCGAGGTCGCGATGCTCCCCTGCGAATGCAGCCGCATCCTCGACAGAGCGCCCCGCTAGGTACTCATGCATTGCAGTGTTGTACGAATCCCACTCGGCTGCAACCTTGCCGATGTGGTACATCCACTCCCCGTCTTGCGCGCTGTCGTCGTGAGTGTCCTGTACCATTATCTCGAACACATTCAGCGCTTCGTTGGCATCGTCGCCCACCCGCACAATGTGCATGCCCCTGTTGGCGTGTGGGTCCACCTTCACAAGCCGCACCTGTCGCGGGACAAGCAGCAGCGCATGTTCATGCACCGCGTCCTGCTGCAGCTCGGCGTTGCACACGATTGCGATTCCGAGGGCACGCGCAGCACGCTCCATCCCACATACCACGACGGGCAGCGTGCCAAGGATGTTGAAACGCCGCATCTCCATACACCCTGTGTCGCCGCATAGCACGCGTCCCGACGCGACCCCGATGTCAACACCCAGCATGCTGGTATCGGTGTCAGAGTGTTTGTCCCGGCGCCGAAACGCCCTGATAACCTCCTGTGCAGCCGCAGTGGCCGCAGTGGTGTGCCCCACACACCACCGCGATGTGTTGAACGACCCCAGGATACGGTCCCCGACAAACACGTCGACCAGCCCGCGGCGTGACTCCACCGCCGACATCACCGTGCCCAGCAGCACCTTGAAGAACGATGTGAAGCCAGGAGGGTCATGATCCAGGCACGCCAGCACGTTGGACGTATTCACCACAAACACTGTAGCCCGGGTGGCAGTCAGCACCCCGAGCTCCTTTCCAGTGTGGGGCAACAGAAGCGATCGGTGCTCCACAGTGTGGTCTGAGGTGCTGCGGCTGTGGCTTCGAGGAGATATCCTGGACTCGAGTAGGCTTTCGTCATCGCTGACACACACAGGCAGACGCGACTTCGGGAGGTAGGGGCGGTACCCACGCAGGTTCTGCTCCAGACGTCGCAGCGCTTCGCACATCGCCTCAGGTAGCGAATCCGCCTCTGCCTCCTCCAGCATCTCCGCCACGGTGTCGACGTCGTAGCCCGCCAGCAGCTGTGCAATGGCCTCCACTGTGGCGATGGTGCGTGCCATCGCCACCTTCTCCTTCTCGGTGGAGTCAGCAAACCCACGTGTGGCGGCGAAGTCGATCAGCAGCACAAGCAGCGATATGAAAGTCTCGAACACCCCCTTCAGCGATCTCACACTGCAGGGCGGGTTGGTGCAGGTCACGACCTCCTGGAACCGCTCCCACCTATACCAGGTGGGGGCCGTGCCGGGCAGGTCGAACAGCCCGAAGCGCAGCACGAGCTCCGCGCCGCTGAAGGCTATCCACAGGGCGGCGAAGGCGGTCACCCCTGTCGCAAAGCGCCTGCCAAGCCCGACCACCAGCGACATGTCTGCGATTAGGACAAAAGTGGGCCACAGGGGTTGTGACCCGACGGTCCGCACATTCAGATCGCCAATCACGATACACACGACAAGGACCGAGAGGTATACACGCAGGATGGTATGGGTGAGGTGCACACGGCACACACACAGAACCAGCATCACGACGGACGCGGCAAGCAATGAATACATGCTGACCGCAGTGATCGGCCATTTCGGGCTTGCGACAATCTGCCATGCTTCGAACACACTGAGCACGGCGCTCAAGATGAAGACCAGCCGCCTGCTGCTGCGTTCTTTGCCCTGCAGCCGCCCGTCCATCGAAACAATATTCTCAAACCACAGCATCGCGCTGCGTAAAATCACTTCAGAGATCGCGATGTGTTGGCGTGTAACAATCCTGCGGCAATGATCGGCATGAGAGATCAGAGGAGAGACAGGCTGAAACCCCTCTGCACCACAACAAGGTGAGAAGGGCAACAAAATCGGAACCCCATGGTGAAGAACGACAAGGGTGTGGGGGTGGGGGTGGGAGGTGGGTTGGGGAGGTTGGGGCCGGGGGGCGATTGGCTTCTTGACGCAACACAGTATCGTATATCCAGATGAAAACGGCTGTGGCAACACAGATTGAGCCACAGCACAGCCGGTTGGGAGCTAGTCTGGTCAAGGCGTCTCAGTCGCACCGAGGCAGGGCACTGGTTAGGGTGTGCCAATATCTGTTCGTGCCCCCCAGGCTAAAAGGGAGCCGAAGGCCGGAAATTGGGATTCGTACAACACGGCAATGCGTGAGTACCTAACGGCGGAATGTGTTTGTTTGTGCAACCGCGGGAGAGTGTGGGTGTGGGGGTGGGTGTTCCGACTGCACGGGAGGAAAGGCGAAATGAAGCTGGAAAATGGAACACTATCGACACATGTCACTCAACACGAAGGAACGGGGGAGGGGAGGTTGTGGTGAAACCACCTCGACCTGTGATGAGGTGAGATGTGGCTCTACGCGTGCCGTAAACTCAAATCGGACCTGCTTTTTCCGTGGTCATTGGATGATGGTTCCAAAATAAAAGGCAGAGGGGGTCTTCGCTACGGGGTGGTCGTCGATGCATTTTGGTGCATTTCCTGTTGAATTGGCTGAAAAACTGAACGAAGATTGACGAAGAATAAGGATAACGACCGAGCGAAAACCCCCTCTGCCTTTTATTAAGAGAAGCAAAAAACGATGCAGATACAAACACTCCCACACTCACAGGAGGAAAGACGCGGAGCAACCGTATTTCCCTTCTTCCTTTGTCAAGGACTTTTCGTGGGGGTGTGGGAAGCACATGGAAACACGAGATAGATCGACCCACAGAAGAGAAGAAGAACAGAGAAGAGGGACGTCGGAACCCCCTCCGCCTTTCCCGCAGCATGCCATGAAATGGGCTAAAACCCACCAGGCTTCTCTTTTGAAGTCTTTTCAGATTTCCCCTCCCGGCAGCCTTTGTGTAAGAACCTCATGCAATGAAGGAGGCTAGGTTTCATGCCATTCAAAGAGAGAAGAAAAGCGGCCTGCAAAGCTAGGATATAGATGGCTGCTACTTCACTTGCCCGCATTGCCGCTGCCCGGACCCCCCTCCGCCATCGGGTCCACGTAGGCACCCCGCATGTCGCGCAGACCCTGCAGGTGCGGGGCGGCGTAGGGCTTTGCCCTCGGCGTGCTGCGCATCGCCTCCAGCACCACCTCGCGGTCCGCCCGCAGGCTGGCATCAGCGTGCTGTAGCGCTTCCCCGGCGTTGCGGACGGCACACATGACGACAGCCTTGTCCCCACGCAGGCTGGGGCTGGCGTGGTATAGGGCAGAGCCGCTCTGCTGCACGGCTGCCAGCACCACCTCGCGGTCGTTGCACAGAGAGGGGTGCGCATAGCGCAGGGCACTGCCGCCAGACCGCACCGCGGCCAACACCACCTCGCGGTCCTCACGCAGCGACTCGTCGGCATGCTTCAGGGCGCTGGCATCTTGAGCGACAGCCGCCAGAACAACGCCCTTGTCGTGATGCAGCGATTCATCGGCATACTGCAGGCACGCGCCTGCCTGCCGCACCGCAGTCAGGACGGCGTCGCGGTTGCAGCGTGCCTCTAGCGGCAGGTCGTCCAGCAGCTTGGGGTTCTGCGACAGCGCCGCCAACAGCAGGTCCGTGTCGTGCCGCAGGTGCGGCTCCGCGTAGAGCAGCGCAGCGGGCGCCACCTGCACCGCGCGGGCGATGAATGCCTTGCTGCCGCGCAGGGAGGGGGACGCGTGGCGCAGGTCGAAGGCAGAACCCTTGCTGAGCGCCAGGAGCACGACCTCCTCGTCCTGCGCCATCTCGGAGGGCAGGTCCCTGAGCCGGAGTCTGCCGGACTGCACCGCAGCCAGCACAACGTCGCGGTGGGCGGCAATCCACTGCGGGAGGTCTTTGAGGCTTGTGCGCCCGCTGGCGATGGCTCTGACGTATCGGTCGAGGCAGACTGTCACCTCGACAGTGCAGCCGCTCTCCATGCCGGGGCAGGAGCCCAGGGGTTCGCTGTCATCGATGCTGTGCCCGCCCGCCGACAGGGCCAGGTCGGCTGCCGACACCGAATACTCCGTCCGGCGGCGGCCGTGGGGAAAGAAGGCACGCTGCGCCTCACGCTGCAGCACCACAGGCATATCTGACTCGCCAAGGCACACCGAGAGGTCGCCACCAGTGGCGGCGCAGTGGAGGAACACGTCCATAGCGTGTGGTGTGTGTTGTCTGTGTAACCTGTGTGGGCCTGCAGGGGTATTCCTAACCTCCCAGAGTCGGGGTAACCTGGGCTGAATCATTTGAGCCTGAGGGGGGGAAAAGGTGGGGGGCGGCAGAGGAGAGAGAGAGGGACGCCTCTTGCTGCATCTTGCTTGGGGTGCACTTGGGGTGCTTGCGGTGTCTCCACACAATCGACAGTTGGGGTGAGGGGCCTCAGCTCCATATCCTCCCCGAAGCCGAAGGCCTCGCCGCACTGCCGCATCATCGCAGACACCGTCGCATCCGCTGGAGGGTGCGTGCACCGCCAACAAGACACAGACAGCAATGCAAGGCGCAACGTGAAATCGGAGCTTGCCGTTCTGTGATAGTATGTGTGTGCTGCCATGTGATGGCGTCCACTTAGATGTAGATCATGGCACGCTTCCACAAACCCACACCTTACACCCGTATATGCACATCCTGCAGGGGGAGGGAGGGGGAGGGGGGGGGGGTGCGGTGATTTTCCAGCGCCACGAAGAGTTCCACGTTTTTTTAAACACCCCATCACTCCTCGCACTCCCACGTTGCGATAGGCGCCACCTGCAGGACCTGTTCTTTTGCAACCTCCAGCAGGTGAGGCACAGACAGTACGCCGTTTGCTTCCCTGGGCCGCCACGGGCCACACACGTTCATCTCATTCCAGTCTTCACATGTAACCCGATCCACGCTGGCGGCAGGCCTCGTCCTTCATTCCATATGTTGAGTGAATCAGCTCACCTGCGACTGCACTTCCTCCTTCTTTAGAATTCGTTGGATAGCCGATATTGGGGGGCCTTCGCGAACGGTAGAGATTTGCGACAAAAAGACGACTTTAGAGTTCCCCCCCCTATAAATAGGAGGGGCCGCACCAAAGCACACCGTTTCGTGTTTCGAAGAACCCCGGAGAGGGTCTTGTCGTATAATCACACTATTTCACCTTCACAGCACAACACCAAACAGAGGAAGAAGTGGACATGCCATGGTTCACAACGGCAGACAAGACAATAACGAAGGCACACGCTTGGTCTCCACCTTTTCCACACAATCCTAGCACGGGGTATAATATGGCCAGAGAGTCCGGGTTTTGTTTGTGCACACGAGCGGCCCTCCCGGAAAAAAAATGCCTCAAAAAGTGTCTCTGCGCTTTGGTCGGCACTTTTTGCTATGGTTTATCTTTACTATGGTTTCTTTTTGCGTTGACGCTTCCACACTCACACTCCTGCTGATGATGGTGTCGTGAGTGAAGAGCACAAGGGCACGAGCAAAGCGCGAGAAACTTTCCACCCACATTGAAGTGTGCGGAAAAAGTGTCTCTGCGCTTTGGTCGGCACTTTTTGCTATGGTTTATCTTTACTATGGTTTCTTTTTGCGTTGACGCTTCCACACTCTACCCTCGTCCGAGGGGCGCTGTCGTGGAAGACAGCGGTCTGGTCGCTTGTGGTTTGTCGAGAGGTGTGGCCTCGTGGGATCGGCACCGGGTGGGTGACCCCTCTGTAGCCCTCCGCGCGCTGCTCTGCCGTTGGACCCCGACCGCATCGAGCGTGATGTTCTTCGGTGTTGCCGTGTTCACGATGTGGTAGCTGGACCTCTCCCCGAAAGTTGATGCAGTGTCCCTTCTACGATGCAGTGCCCCAGCGGCGGGTTGTCGATGTCGTAGCTCACTGCGCACCCGCTCGGTGATGAGTCTGAGTCACTGGAGCGTAAGTCTCCTTGAGAAGAGAGAGGCGGAGAACGCTCCTTTCGTCCCCTCTCCGACGTCCCCTCGACTGCGATCGCCCACGCTGCTCGACGCGTCACTCCAGACCGAGGCGCATCGTGGCACACAATGCCCGCCCACTGTTCGTATTGATGAATGATATCCGCTAGCGCGCTCGTTTTCGCACCGAAAGCAGTACTGCAACCTTCGCGTCCCACTTGCCCCTGCCTTCCAGCGTTGGAGATCCAGATGCAGGGCAACGTAACTGGTGCGAGACGGGGCGGGCTACGAGTCACGTCACTCTACCGCACCACACTGCCGAAATATTGAATGCGCGCCTCGGCGTACGTCTGCGGGCAGCTCAGCCAGCTCCTGACGGTCGGCCAGCTTTCTCCCCCAAGCCACGTCCGTTTTCAGCGAGTGGGTCAGCAAGTAGGTCAGTTCCACGCCAACGATACTCCGCGTCGGCGCCGCGCTGTGCACCACCCATTTCCAGCTCCACTTTGCGTGACTTTCGCCGCCCCTGGAAGTCCCGATGCCGCTGATCTGCGCTACGATGCAGAAGCTGTCAAGCACGCCTTGCCGTGTGGCTGTGGGAGTTGCACCTGTGCGTCATCGTCGGTGATACGACCATCCATACGCAGGGCCCACGGGCGTCGGTGTGCCCCGAAAAACCCCTGTATGTGATCGCGTCGTGAGTCGGGGAGTTGCAGGGGCGCTCCCCGGGGAGCGGGTCAGCTGCGGCCATCAGCTCGCACGACCCAAACAGCGTTTGCTCGTCTCTGCACCTCCCCGTGGTGTTCAACCGCAGCCCCATTCAGCCCTGACATCCAGAATATACCTGTCCCGTCGCTCTTTGCTGAATCCACCATGTAGGGCCCTTGGGGCCGTCGCAGCCAGATCTCGTCGCACCAAACCTACCTAACACTGCGCACTGGTGCCTCCGGCTCTTTTCGTCGATCTCACGCTGCGGCGTCTTTGGAGAGTCGGTCTGCGACGCCGTTGTGGCTCCTTTTCATATGTACCATCTGCGACAGGGAAAGTTGAGCGGGTCCCCTTGGTGCGCACCCGTGCGAGGTCACGGGGGGATGCAGCGCCTCTACCTTGCGGCGCGACCTTGCAGGCGGGGTGTCCGTCCAGCTGCTCGAGTCTCAGCTGGCTGTCGCCTTAAATGATGATGCCTTTTGGGCACAGTGTAAGCCGGGTGGGTCAGCGTCGTCTGTGCCTGCTCCAAAACCCCTTTGCTCCCCAGCAACCGAGATGACAGGCGGTCGTCGGAAAACCCTTCCGCTTCTGCCTCGTAAACGCCCCTTCGCGCCCCGGCAGTATTACCTCGCGGACCACTGCCTCCGTCCGTGTCCAGCGTTCACAGTGCATCGATGTCTAGTCGTGCATCCCGATTTGCGTGATCTTCTGATGTTGCTCCGCGTGGCCCTGCTCGCGTGGTCGAGCGAACGTGCCTTCCAAACGCACTCCGACATCCTCCCGGTAGGTGTGATCCACTGCCAGCCGAAAGTACCCAGCATCCTGTCCACTGATCCAGTTGTCATGACCCCGGTGCCCCTCCAAATGACCTCCGCTGTCGTTGTCGTGCTGGCGGGAAATGCGTCGTTGTGAAACCCTCTCCGTTTGCGTTCGCGTTGCAGTCGCCACGCCCAGCATCACTTGACACTCTCTCGGTCTCGGCCGTGATCCGCGCGCCCGTTCTGCTGCATGGCAAGGTACACGCTGTGTCTGGATCGGGGTCTGACGTCTTCCAACGGCAAGCCCTTCCTGTGTGAAGGCTCCGCGCCTCAGAGAAAGCGGTGTCAGGGTTAACTCTGCTGCTATCGCTGCGTGGTTCGCTGTCGTTGGAAGCTGTGATGTACTCGCGTGCCTTCCGCGCGCCCTTGCACTCGCTGAGCATCTTGTAGTTTGAGTCGTAGGCGAAAGCGACCGCGGGCACGTTCTCTTGCATGTGTATAAAGCTCGTTTTACCACCCCGCTCCAAATACTGCGGAGAGCGTTGCGCGTGAGTGTACTCGATGTTGGTGTCAGAGGGGCTTATTCTGTCTTGGGGCGCCCCTGCCGTCTCTCGCCCCCTCCCAGCAAAGCCGTGTGTCCAGGTTGCTGTCTCAACTGTCCCTGAGGATTCTCCAGTATCACGGTGGCCGCCTTGGCCTCGTGGTGGTGTTCTCCTCCCTCGGGGTCGTCATCTCCGCCTCGCGGTTATCAAGTCTCTCTGCATGATCCAAGTCAGGTGTCCTTCGCCCCCTAACTCGAGGCTGGTCTTCTTTGTTTCTGCCCCCGCATCTGAACCCCACATGAACTGCGAAGTGCGTAGCCCCGCAAGGCTGGAAACGCATTTCACCATCGGCTCTCCGGGCTGCTCGTCAGGGTCGGAACTTCGGACAACACCCTGAGACTCAGTGATTGAATCGGATCAAATTTGACACATGGCCTTCCTTCGGCTCAGTCGTGTTCCGAACTTAGAGTAACGAGGCCTTCCTTCGGCTTAGGTGTGCTCTTTTCTCTCCTTCTGAGGCCTCCCTCCGAACATGATTATCTCCGCGTCCCGTTGAAGCAAGGGGTGCGTTCACTAATCTGGCCACGCGTCACTTCCAGCACAGCGGCGCCAACCCAGCCAGCGTGTCGCGGGGCGGCAGCGGGAGCGGTAGTAGGGGTGGTGGTGGGGGCGTCTCCTCCGCAGAGTCCGACTGGCTGGGCGGCCCGATGTCCAGCCAGCGCCGCAGGCCTCGTCCCCCTCGCCCGCGGGGTAGTATGCAAATACACACATCTTCAGGATGTCCTCGAAGTTGCTCGGAGGTGGGCAGAGGTGGGCAGAGCAGGACGGGAACGCCCCTGCTCGAGCCACTGTGGTGTAGTCGCGGTCTCCTCCACGAGTAGACTTGATGATAATGGAGAGCGCCTTTACCGTCGCACAGCCTGCACGGGGTTGTCGGCGGGGTTTAGTGATCCCTCCTTGGCCTTCCATTGGCCTGATGTGTGCCCTTTCAGTCCCGAAGCCCTCCTTCGGTTTTGATGTTGTTCCCTTTTTCCCCGTCTCTGAGTCGTGAGGCCTTCCTTCGGCTTTGATGATGTGCTCTGTTCTCTCCTTTTCGTCGAGTCACGAGGCCTTCCGGCCTTGATGGTGTGCTCTTCTTCCCGTCTATGAGTCGTGAAGCCTTCCTTCGGCTTTGATGATGTGCTCTGTTCTCACCTTATCGTAGAGTCACGAAGCCTTCCTTCGGCTTTGCTGGTGTGCTCTTTTCCCCTGTGCCTCTTCGTGTCATAAAACCTTCCTTCGGCTTTGATGATGTGCTCTGTTCTCTCCTTTTCCTAGAGTCACGAGGCCTTCCTTCGAACCTGATGGTGTGCTCTTTTCTCTGTCTACAAGTCATGAAGCCTTCCTTCGGCGTTGATGGTATGCTCTGTTCTCTCCTTCTCGCAAGAGGCCCGGCTCGATGTTAGCGGTCGCTCGGTGCTCGGCACGGTTACGGGGCTGTCGGCGGGGTTCCTTCAGCTTGGGCGGCATACCCTTTTCATCTCCGTCGTAGAGTCACGGATCATTGCGTCGGCTCTTGCTCCTTTCTCTCACTTTTGAGGCCTTGATCTTTGAGTCACGAAGCCTTCCTTCGGCTTTGGCGTGCTCTTTCCTCTCCCTTTGATATCAGGATTCTCTCCGCGTCCGTGTGAGGTCTGAGGGGTGTTCACTTATCTGCGGCGGTGCGGCCTGATGTTGTGCGTTCGCCGGCTCGGCTCGAGCTGTCGGATGGGGTCTACACCGGGCCTTCCCTTGTCCTGTAGGCGTGTCCTTCGTGTCACGAAGCCTTCCCTCGGCTCTGATGTGATCTTTCTCTATCTGTGAGCCTTCCTTCGGCTGTGATTCGTCTCCGCTCTCAGTTCCGGGACCTTCTCTGGGCCTGCGTACACCCTTTGAGTCACGGGAGCCTTCCTTTGGCTTTTGCGTGCTCTTTCGCTACTCCTGAAAGCCTTCCTTCGGCTTCGATTTGCCCGGAACCTCCTCCGGTCAGCGGAGCCTCTCTTCGGCTTATATACCACGCCACGTTGTTGCTGTCACTGGCGTTCTGTGACAGTCGGAGTTGTCTTCTACGTGTTGATGATTCTCGATATATTGCGTTGACGCTTCCACACTCACACTCCTGCTGATGATGGTGTCGTGAGTGAAGAGCACAAGGGCACGAGCAAAGCGCGAGAAACTTTCCACCCACATTGAAGTGTGCGGAAAAACAAAAGGCCTGGCCTGTGCCCACGTCTATAATAGAGGTAAGATGCAAAGCCACGGAAATGTACAAACCCACCCACACACCTTCTCAGCCCTCAGCTCACACGTTTTTTTTACTCATCAACCAGCTCCCCCCCACCCCCCCACCCCCCCACTCTCTCTCTCGCTCCATTCCCCTCACCGGCGGGTTCATTTCAATTTGGTTGGCACGGTCTGGCCTGGATACGCAAGTGCTTGGACCCTGCCTTGCTGAGGGCAGGGGTCCTCTGCGTGTTCTGCCAAGCGCCTGCAAAGCGCTTCGAAGCAAGGGGGATGCTAAAGGGTGGCTAGGGTGGGGGAAAGAAGAGAAGTGTCAGCTCTGGCCTCTGGGCACACGAGAGAGGGAGAGGGAGAGAGAGAGACAGTTGGTGACGGACCAGTCAGAGAGGTGGGTGGCAGTGAAGCAGATATGTATTGTAAGGCACAGAAGTCGGCCCCTTGCATGTGGGGTGTGGGGGGGGGGGGTGAGTGAAATGTTCGTGAAGAGAGGGTTTTAGAAAAACGGAAAATTGTGGTTCGGGGGTATGCGGCATAGGCATAGGGCAGCGAATGGGCGAAGAGATGAAGAAGGTACATTGCTTTTCCGTTGAGCGAACACACACATTTATGCAAGGGGGGGGTTGGGGCCAAGGAAGGGTCCGGCACACAGAGTCTATCCTGCGGAGAAGAGTCAAAACACAGCCACACAGTGCAGTGTAGTGTCACACGTGAATTCGTTTTGTTTGTTCTTCCAGAACAACGTGGCTTTTCAATAATTCACCCAAAGAAAACAAATACACATGGCAGACGGTCCCCACCCAGCTTCTGAACACAAGCAAACCGCGAAAGCCCACCCCACACATCCATCCCGACCACCCAACCTCCCCGATCGAATTCTGCTTTTCTTCTTTTGACAAAGCTAGCCTCACAGCTTGGCAGCCAGGTTACCTTCAGGGCTTCTCAAACATGCCACACCACCACCACAGCAGGCAAGGCCTTATTACGTCACCTGCTCGACCTGGAGGAACTCTGTGAGGAAGGGGCGCAGCACACCGCCCCATGGCTGTTTGGCCTTGTCGACGAGTTCGGTCATGTACCAGTCGAGGGCCTTGCGCCTCTCCTCAAGGGCTTCACCCGAGACGCGGAGGAGCGTCTTGGAGGGGAAGCTGCAGGTGGTGTCGTGCCCCAGGGATTTGCAGCGGGAGCGCAGGTCGAGGAACATGTTGTAGCGCTTGTAGACCTTCCAGCTCTCGCCGAAGGTGGATGTGACGTCGACAACGTAGTATGTCGTGCCGTCGCGCGACTCGTGCGACAGCAGGCGTGCGGCCATAATCTCAAAGGCATCCTCCTGCACCTGCTGCGGCACGTCCTCCGCAGGCTCCACATCGGCGTACCACTTCCCCGGGCGCGGCTCCAGCACGTCGAGGGGGTGCCCCACCGTCTGGAAGTGGCAGCTGCCGAAGCCGTTGCCGGCCCACACCTTGACGGGTTCGCCGAGGCTCGTCTCCTCCCACATGAACTGCGGGGAGCCCTTCACGCACCAGTCCTTCGGGAAGCAGCGCACCTCGTCCAGAGCGGGCTCCTGTGGTGGGGCGGGTGTCAGGAGAGCCTGCTGGGCAACGGGGAAACACAAACACCCCCACATCAAGACCTCTGTCAACAAGGTGGCCCCAAGCGGAATGCCGTGGCGGGGTGGCATACCTGCTTCTCAGTGGTGCACACGATACCCACACCGACGAAGTGCTCAGATGGGGGCACAGGCTTCCAGACGTACAGCTTGGAGCTGTGCTCACCCTTCATGGCCCACACGAGGCGGTACGCAACAGGGTGCGGGGCGAACTTCGCCATCCACCTGCAGGAGTGATGGGCGGTGCACAGGCAGGCATGTGAGAGAGTTTTGGAACAGGAGGCAATGATCGATCAGGGCACTCCTGGTGGAAGTGGAGTGGCCACGCTTCTTTGCACCCACAACCCCACCCACCCGGCCTGCATGGTATATTGGACATACGCTCTGAGCTCGCCAGGCGCACGCATGCCTGCCCTGTCGTGGATGTGGATCAGCAGCGCAGGGTAGTCATCCCTCGACGAGGGCTTGCTGTACCCAGGACGCACAACATGCCCGAAGGTGAACTTCTTGCTGTACGACCCGCCGATGCGCATCTTGGACTTGCTGATCTCCATGCGCCACACCGTCAGAGGCTTCTCGCAGGGCGTGCCCCGCGAGGTCCACACCCGCTCGAAGTCGCTGCAGCGCACACTCTCCATCTCAAACCGCAGCTTCGACGCCTTCATCACCGGGATCTGCAGGGGCGGGGGTGCGACAGCAGCAACAGCACAACACCAACCAAACAGCACCCACCCACAGGACACATACCCTGATCACCTCTGGCACCGCCTCTGCCGCCATCGCAGGGCCGTCCCCCTCCTGCACCTCCTCGATGCCTTCAGGGATGTCGGCGAAGCCGTCTTCCTCCTCGCGGTCGAACACCGCTTTGAAGGCGTCCTGCGAAATGCAGTTGGCGTTGCGGGCGACGTGCTGGAAGACAGCCTTCAGCTGGGCCTCCGTCAGCTGTGTGATGCCCAGCCACTTCAGGCCCTCGTAGAGTTCGCCAGCCTGGAGCAGGCCGCGCTTGCGCGTGTCGAACATGCGGAACAGGTCGGTGGGCCACAGGTTCCGCCCCACCATCGCCATCTTGACGCGGCTCACCGTCGCCCGCACCGCGAGCTGCGAGAACTCGTCGGCTGTCATGAAGAGGCGCGACACCGAGAGCTCTTGCCAAGGCTTCTTCGCACGCCTCCTGCAGGACCGCACGTGGGTATACCACAGCCTGCGGTCCTCACAGGGGGAGTGGTGCAGCGACCGCAGGCACCACGCGAGGTCCTTCGGCGTCACCGCATCCTGGCAGTCGAGGAACATGGTGCACGCCTCCGCGGCGTCGCCCTGCTGCGAAGCGGGCGGCGGCATGGTGAAGCTCTCGGTGCAGTCCATGCGTGTGGACACAAGGCTGCGCAGGCAGAAGGCACGCACCGCGACATTCATCTGCCCGATGGAGCGCAGGGCCGCACGCAGATGCTCCGCCTGTGATAAAAGTAGTGTTGATGGTTTAGGGGTTCGAAGGGGGGCGAGGGAGAATGATACATCTGAGATACAAACACAGCACAATCGCACAACACAACAGAGCCAACCTCCCCTCCGCTTGTTTGCTATGCAGAGGTGGCGGGTGGTGGTGGTGGTGGTGGTGGTGATGATGGTATGCATTGTCCCCTCCCTCCCCTGTCCCCCTCCACTGCACCCCTACCCCACCAGCCCCACCATACCTCCTCCAGGCAGAGAATGACGAAGTACCGCCCGTCCTGGATTTGGAAGAAGGTCTGCCTCTGTATCGCCTCCTCCAGCGCCTTCTTGCTGACGGTTGGCGTGTCGAGCGCCCCGAGCTCCGAAAACAAAGCATCCATCTGCTCCGGCCCCTCGACCACCATGTCGAGCGACTCCAGCAACGCGCGCAGCTGCTTCTTCTGGATCACGCCAGACCCGTCCGAATCGAAGAGGGAGAACGCTGTGCGCAGCTGCTTCATCTGGTCCTCCGACAGCGGAGTCTGGTGCTCGTGCAGCTTCAGCTGGGACACGTCGGGGATCCACTCCATCATACACACGACATTGCGCAGACGGCGGACCTGCCTCAAACGCCACACCCTGTGGTAGTAGTTGTCGCTCATCAAGAGATAGGGCGGGAACTGGAGGTGTGGCGACTTCGAGTGCGTAATCCCGCGGAACACGGTGAACTCCGACACGGGGTAGAACACGCCGTTCTTCTCCGGGGTCCCCGACAGGCTGTCCACGGGCCACCTGCACAGGTCCTCATCCTTCTTGCTGTAGTTCAGCCCTGCAGGCGCCTCCTCAACGAGCTCCTCTTGCTCCACCTCGATCTCAAGCTCCTGCTCCTGCTCCTGCTCTTGCTCCTGTTCCTGCTCCTGCTCCTGCTCCTGCACAACCTCGCCTTCGAGGCGCACCTTATCCGTCTTCTCCTCGTCGTGCACCGCCTTGCCCTGCAGCTGTGCCATGATCAGCTCGCACATCTTCGTCCCCTCCGTTGTGATCCAGCCGCGGTTCCGCTGCTGCAGCTCCTTGAGGCTCTCCAGCACCGTGACACGCCTGTCCCCCGGGAGCGAGTTGGGCACAGTGAAGATGACGGGGTCGCGCAGGATCCGCAGCGCAGCAGCCGCCTCCTCAGAGCCGCCCTCGCTCTTCGTCAGCTTCGCCAGGGCCACCCTCCTCCAGACAGTCGTCAGGTTCTGCTGGCACAGCAGCTGGAACTGGTGCCGCTCCGCCTCTAGCGCCTCCAGGATCAGCCACAGCGAGACATCCATCTGGGGGGTCCGCACGCTCTGCACCGCAGGCGGCAGGGAGGCGTCGAGCTTCTGCGCCAGCATCGCGTCCACCTCTGGAGGGACCAGCAGGGAGATCCGCTGCCCCACGCCGATGCCACGCATGCGGTATGCGCCTTGGGCGTAATCACGGAACACCATATCCTTCCCGATGGTCAGCGCTGCGGTGCAGTCGAGAGGCTGCTTGACATCCATCCCTGTGGTGTGGATGTGGTCGTAGAATGTAAACCTCTCATGCCACGCCAGCCCGCACTGCTCGAGGTGCATCGTGCGCCACCCCTCGCGGAGCAACACCATACGCTCGTCGTCGCTGGAGAGGAAGACGCATCCCTTGAACCCCTCCAGGCCCTTCTTCAGGAGGATTTCTGCAGTCTCATAGTTGGTGTACCCTGTGATGAGCGCACCGCAGTCGATCAGCGTTGTGTACTGAGGCTCCTGGGATGTCGCGACCAGCTCCAGGATGGAGCTCGGAGACCAGCCGTCGTCGAGGCACCTCTTCGACACCACGTCCTCCCTGATGACTGTGGAGAGGATCTGCCCGTCATCCCCGTCGGCAAACTGGCACTTCCCCATGTCCATCGGGAGGAGGTCGTTAGGCGTCCCGCTGAACCCGAGCCGCACTGTCGAGAGGGGCTCCCCTGCAAGCTCCTGCCCTGTCGCAGCAAGCTGCTGCGGCGCCTTCGACAGCGTCTGGGGGAAGACGTGCTTGTTGAGGTAGTGTTTGAGGGCCAGCAGGGATCCCCCGAGGAGCTTGTAGAGGAACCCGACCTGGTCGGAGTCGCGGAGGTCCAACACCTCGAGGGGCCAGACGTTCTGCCGGAGGTCGGCCTCGTCCAGAAGGGACATGTCGTCCGTCTCCGCCACCTTCAGCTCCGGGACATCCGGGGCGGGGTGGGGGTCGCGCTTCCCGAAGAGGTATGTCCCATTCCAGGAGAAGCCGCGCACCCTGCAGTTGACTGCGGTGATCCATTCGACGTAGAGCTTGATGGCGGACCTCTGCCTGTAGGGGATGCCCGCCTCATCCAGCATGTCGTCCTTCAGGATCTGGAGCAGGTTTTTGAAGTCGTCGTAGCGGAGCCCGTCGAGGCGGTATGACAGAGAGGTGAACCCGATCACGATGTCGGGGTTCTGGAACTCCGAGGAGGCGGAGGGGGTGTCCTTCCCGACGAAGGGGACCGCCAGCAGCCTGCGGCTCTTCGGGGTGCGGGGGTCGAGGGTGAGGGCACGCTCCAGCTCCGCCTGGCGGAGGATACCGAAGGAGACACGGTGCACCCGCGTCAGGACATGGGGGAGGAAGGTGTGGATCCAGTCGGAGGCAAGGTTCAGCAGCTTCAGGTCGTGGTCTGTGCAGATCCGCCGGATCCGCTCCGCCGTGGCGGAGGGGGGCTTCTTGGGGCTGGCGAGGAACAGCAGCACCTCCTCGTTGCTGAGGTCCACCGCAAACCGCTTCGACCGGAGCCACAGCAGGCAGTACCTGCAGAGGAGGGGGACAATCTCCTTGTCGTAGAATGTGCGTGACAGGAGGCAGATATGCGGCACCATCTGCACGGCCTGCTCCGACACACCCCTCCGGAGCACCCCGCTGAGCTCCTCAGCAAGCCCGATCGCCTCCTTCACCCCCTGGAATGTGGTGAGCTCTCCGGTTGCGGTGAAATGGACCACGTCGATCAGCTGCCACGGCAGCTGGTAGCGCAGGCCATCCTCGATGTTGCTCCCCTCATCCGACACAGTCAGGTCGAGGGGGACCTTTTTACCGAGGGGCCAGTTCAGCTCCGACTTGAGGGGGTGGAGGAGGAGATCCACTTCGTCCATCAGCATGACGCCCGCCTTGACTGTCTGGTGGAGGCGTTTGCAGAGGATGATTTTCCCGCGGATGTCCTGCTTTTCGTGCTCGCTGAGGGTCTTGCTCTGGTCGTCGCCAAAGATGGCATCCTTGATGCCTTTGAAAATCCCGCGGGCGTCGCGGTTCTGCTTCTCCGCCTCCGCCTGGAGGCGGTCCACATCCAGCCTGTCGAGCAGCTCGATGGTCTTCAGGAGGACCGACTTGAGTGCCGATGGGTTCGCAACCAGCACCGCACGCTGCTTCACAGCGCCGTCGATCTTCTTGATGAGCGCCGCGTCGACCTCCGTTATCCTGTTGAAGTCGAACACCAGAACCGGCTTCGGGAGGATCGGGTTGTTGAACTTCTCCCGGAGGACGGACCTCGAGAACTCCACGAGGGCCCTCGGCATGCACGCCGTCACCAGGCGCTGCCCATCCGCCAGCACAAGTGCGAGGAGGGGCACGATCACCGTGGTCTTCCCCTGCCCCATGAGCATCTGGTGGCACATCGAGAGCCCCTCGGAGACGGAGGTCATGAATTTGTTGAGGAGCTTCACCTGCCCCTCGCGCAGCAGGATGCAGAAGAGGTATTCAAACACCAGGAGGCGGGGGTCGAATTCGTGCGTTTCCCCCACAGCCTGCGCGTAGTACCGCTTGGCGCTGAGCTGCTTTGCGAGATCCTCCCTCTTCAGCGTGATGCCGAGGGTGTCCTCGGGGTTGCGTTTGATGTACTTCTTCAGGTTGGAGAGCGTGTCCAGGCACCGCGTCGTCTGCGAGACCCGCACTGTCAGGTAGAGCCACTTCGCGACGTCCATCCAGATCGACTCGTCGAACTGCGGGTTCACCCTCTGGCACGCCTCGTCCCCCTTCTCGCTGAGCAGCGCCCGCACCAAATGCGTGATCTCGAAGGAGGGGATCTTCCCGCCGATGCGTGCCAGCCACGTGCAGGAGGGGTTGGCCTTCTTGAGGGCAGTGGCCTCCAGCACCTTGATGGCGGTCTTGTCTGCTTCGCAGCGTGTGAAGAGCTGCTTGCGGAGGCCGGAGAGGTCGTCCCCAACGGTGGGTGTGGTGCGGTGCAGCGACTGGTCCTCAAACAGCTTCGCATCCGCAATGAGCCTGTTTTTGAACTTCTCCGACACGCTGTCCGTCTTCAGGGCGGACAGGGCGGACCGCAGATCCCCCAAGGCATGCTTCCCCTGCTCCGGCGGGAGCAGCGTCACATGCTGCGCCACCAGGTCCTTCAGCGGCTCCGCAAAATCTGTCCCGCGCGGCGGGACATGGTTGATAGTCCTCTTGGTGCACCGCACGTCATCCGTGAAGGGGATCGCCATCCAACGCGGGTCGCCCATCTGAGGCTTTGGCGCATCCTCCGGCGGCTTGTAAGCCTCATACTTGGTTGGGGTGGCAAGCAGGAGCTTTGCTTTATGCTCCTTCATGATGTCGGTGATCTCCGTGACCAGCTTGTGCCCCGCAGACCCCTGCTTGAAAAGGTTCTTCTGCGCCTCGTCGGAAATCTTGAACTTCGGCATATACGAGATAAACCCGTTGTTGAGATCCAACACGCGGATGATGCACATCAGCACATTCGTCGAAGCCGCATCGCTGAGGAGCCGCGCGATAAGCGCAGCCGTTGCTTTCTCATTGTCATTCTCATGCACCTTGAGGGTCACGGAGGCTGTCATGATCTCATACAGCAGGAAGAAGGAGCAGCCCCCTTGCCTGAGGATCTCATCCACGAAGTGCACCGCCTGGCCCCCTTTCATATACGCGCTGGACGGGCGTTTGTAGAGCCCGCTGGAGAGGTAGCTTTCCCCCCAGTCCCCTCGGATGGAGGACACGGCGTTCTCGCTGCTGACCGTGTCGTATGTGCTGCCCGCACCCTTCCAGGGGCGGTCGTACTCAAACTTGCCTGGCTCCTCCCGGAGCACGGAGAGGCGGTTGGAGACAGTCCCGCTGCAGCCCTTCCCGCGGGCGAAGGGGGAGAGGAGGCGTCGCTCGTCCTCCGTCGTCAGCGCGCAGGCCACGTTGGTGTCCCCCCGCCTCATCTGGTAGGCCAGGAGCTGCTCCTTGGTGTTCCAGGTGGGCTGCATGTCCTCCCCAAACGGCTCGAACATCATCGAGAGGCGCAGCCTGCAGGCGATTGCATCCGCATGCGTCCTGTTCTGCAGGGCGAACACCAGACGCCCCCAGAGCTGGCGCTCCTCCCCTGTGGTGGCCTCGCTGAGGCAGTAGGTCAAGGAGGCGAGCTGTTCGAACTGCCTGGTCAGCGCGAGGCAGAGCGCGAGGTAGAAGCTCGACGCGAGGGTGGGGGTCGACAGGAAGGCCCGCGAGAGGTGGAGCGGGAAGGCGTAGTGCCGCGACCCGTCCCCGATCCCGTCAAGCCAGGCCGGCTCGCCGCGGCGGAAGAACACCTCGGCTGAGGCGGTTTGCAGCCACGACGGCGCCTCCGCCGCGGTGCTGGAGGAGGCGGAGCTGTGGACCCACCCAACCTGCTGCGGGGCCAGCCCCCTGCTGAAGTACTCCGCGTTGGAGCCCATCGGCTGGGTCGAGGCGCCTGCACAGCAGGAAGGGTGCGGCATGAACTTCCGCTCGGGCATCATATAAGGCTCGGCAGAGGGGACGATGTCCAGCTCGATGGAGACCTGGATCCCGATGTCGCCGAACCTCGCCATCACGGTCCCCGCGCTTCCGCCGGCGGTGATGACGACGCCTTCGGTGCCTGCAGGGATGCTCTCGCTGACCTGCCTGATGGTGACGATCTTGCTCCCCGCCGCGGTGCACGTCTTCGAGCTCTGCAGAGGTTCCGAGGCAGTCGCGAGTGCGATCATCTCCCCCGACTTGTTCTGCAGCAGCACGAACCCCTCCCCGAGCTGGTGGGTCAGCCTGCGCGCGTCTGGGTCGGGGTCCCCCAGGACGAGCTCCATGCCAGAGTGCTGGTCGCACTTCAGGTGCCCGTCACGGTGGCGGAAGGAGAGGCGGCAGCGGGGCACCTCGATGCAGTCCAGCGCGCCCGACTCATCCGCCCATGCCAGCACATGCGACATGTTCTCCAGACGCGCCATCGCAACGGCGAGGGTGGCGACCCGCCCATCCATCAGGTTGACCAGCTGCTGCGGTGGCTTATCCGAGTCGTCGTGGAATTCGCCATCCCGCTTCACCTGCGGGTAGCGCCACACCCTGGCGTAGGCGTCGTTCGCACCGGTGGGGATGAGCTCCACCCAGAGACGGGACAGCACCTCGTGGTCCTTCTCGCGTGTCATATACCCTGTCAGCGACTGGTCCTCATGCGACTGCCAGAAGGTGTAGGTTTCGAGGAGGACATCCGGCAGCAGGCCCAGCAGCAGCCTGCTCGGGATGTAGGTCTGCGTGCCGTGCTTCCTGCTGATGGTGCGCGTGATGACCAGGGTGGACTCCGGGGGCTCGGCGTGGGCGACAGAGCCCGCGCAGAGCTTCACAGTCCTCCCCAGCTGCATGATGCGCTGCGGCACGATGGAGTCCAGAGCACCCTTCCCAAAGTGCGGCGAGTGGAAGCTCCACGTCGCGTCGGAGGTGAACCTCTGCCGCCTGTAGAACCGCCTCCCGTGCTCCGCCACGTCGTAGAGGTGCACCACTCCCATGCTGCGCCACACAACTGCCTCCTTCAGCATCTTGTCGTCTCCCTCACCGTCGTAGCCGCAGAGCCTGGCGTAGGCGCTGCGCCCCAGGCTGTCCCTCTCGAGGTACCACTTGATGCCCTGCAGGATGGCGAGCGACCTGCGGACCGGCTCGAAGGCGTAGGCAATCCACTGCTCGTCGTTGCCGAGGGAGGTGACGTAGTGCACAGAGGGGTCGTCGCAGACGTACTCCCTGGAGAAGATGGAGCTGTCGAGCAGGACGGGCCCCCTGTCGTCGGGGTCCCAGTGCTGCAGCTCGTGCCTCCGCCCGACGAGGCTCATCCAGTGCCTCCTCGACGTGACGGCGATGTCTGCGCAGTGCACATCCCCCTCCCCTTCGAAGACATCCTCGAAGTCTTTGAATTTGAGGATCTCGAGGGGGACAAGCTTCAGCTCCTGCTTCTTCAGGGTGAACTCCCCGTAGTTGAAGTTGAGCATCATGGTGTCGGGGCCCTCCGTCACACGCAGCAGCCAGGGGATGTACTCCTCGTCGGGCCTGGGCAGCATCCACTCCTCCGTCACGGCGTGGGTGTCTGGGATGAGGGAGCCCTTCAGGTTGACCGGCTCCACCCAGGTGCGGGTAGGCTGCGGGGCAACCTCGGTGTAAACCCTGTAGATGTCGCCCGTGAGGGTGGCGACCCGCACCACGGCCTCCGCAACCTCGCCGCGCTTCCCCTCCGACTCGAGCCACTTCCACATCGGGCGGCGGTGCATCTCGAATGTGTCGAACAGCTCCAGGTCTGTCACGTCAAGCCCTGCGGCACCCCACCTGTGGAAGTTGCTGAGGAAAACCTGCGACGCCAGCAGCGTCGCCACGCTTGTGAAGGTATACCCATTCGGGGAGACATTGCGGAACACCAATGCGAGATGCGCGTAAATCCTGCTCGCCGCCTGCGCGTTGCTGAGGTTAATCGCCCGCTTCGCCCAGCGCTGCAGGAATCGGAACACGGGCCCCGTGAGGGTCTCCCTGAGGTACGCCGCAGTCTCCTTCCAAGCTTTATACGTCGGGTGGTCTGTCGACTGCAGAAGCCCGCGAACCCCGCAGCGAAGGACTGACCCAGAGTGCCCCTCCGCGCCGCAGTGCTCCTCGGCATGCCTGCAGGCGTAGAGGAGGAAGCCTTCAATGCGCACGGCAAGCCTCACGATGTAGAGCATCATGGGAGAGCTGGGGGAGTCGAACTTCCCGGAGTCCTTCTCCAGGGCATACTCGAGGAGGACGGAGACTGCCTTCAGGACCACCTCCGGTGCGTTGAGGAGCTCGTTGAAGAGAAGCCCGCAGGTTGTCGCGAGGTGGTCCCGCGTCTCCTCCGGGATGACCTGGGGCCGGATGGGGTCCAGGGTCTCCTGGAATGCGGAGGGCTCGAAGAGGACTGCGTCCAACACCTTTTGGACGGATTCTTCTGCGAGGCAGTGGAGGCGCTCCCTGTCTGCGAAGAACCCGAGCACAAGGGGGATGCGGAGGTAGGGCGCGCAGAGCATCGTGACGAGGAGCTCGCTCTCGGAGGGTTTGAGGCTCTTGTCGAAGTCGGGGAGCTTTGTGACGAAGAGGACGTCGTCTTCGTTGTCGACGCGTTCCCCGGCGAGGATGGAGGGGTCGGCGTGCGACATGTTGCGCGGGGTGCGGGCCCTGCCGAACACCGTCCCCACCTTGCGGACAAACGAGGAGAATGCGGACTTCTCCTCCTTCCTCTCGTGGAGGGGCTTCGGGCGGAGGCAGGAGCTGTTGAGGAGCTTCTCAAACCCGCTGACGTTGAGCTTCGTGTCCTCCGCCTCCCACTTGAGGATCGCGTCGCGGGATGTCCAGTTCCGCCCCGACTCGGGGAGGTCCTCGATGTTGGGCGCGAGCAGCATGCGGAGCAGGAAGGTCGTGTCGCGCAGCACGAACAGCTCCTCGCATGCCTCGACCAGCTCGGGGCGTTCCCCGCTGAGGAGTCGCGCGCCCCCTGCACCGGCATACCCGTCGACACCGATGGACACAGCGAGCTGGATCAGCAGCTGCTCGTCACCCGCACCCAGCTGGGGGCCATTCTCAAAGGTGAAGAGGAGGTGGTCGTCTGGGAGGTCCGCCCGCTGCTGCACGAAGTAGTCCAGGACCTGGGTGCGGAGCCCGACCAGCTCTGGGGTGCAGAGCAGGAGGTTGTCGGTCTGCTGGGCCATTTCGCACATGTCGACACCGAAGGGCCTGACAGGCCCATCCGCCTTCCCGCTGTAGTGGAGGGAGAACAGGCTGGGGCTGTCCGTTGCCTCCAACCGGCAGATGTAGTCGAGGAGCGCCATCAGCCCCGCCGCAACGAGGACCCGGGCCCCGTCGGTCTCCCTGTCGGTGCGGAGGGTGCACGCCACCGCGGTGAAGTGCCTGCTGAGCTTTCCGATGAGCTGGATCAGCACCTGCTGCTCCGACCAGTTCAGAGCTGCCTTGTGCCAGAAGCAGTCCCCCACCCTGGGGTGCAGCTTGTGGAGGGGGACCGGCAGCACCCGCGTCACGAGGTGGCTGACGAAGGCGAACCTCAGCTGCGCGGAGTTCCGCTGCTGGTGCTGGTTGGCCAGAAGGGTCAGCGCCTCCACCGCCTTCTTCAGCACGATGATCGCCCCCTGCGGCGACGCCACCACATCGGGCAGCGCCGCCAGCGCCACCGGGATGTGGATCCCCGGCGCCGCCTTATCCCCCGCCAGCGGCTCCACATCCGCCTCCCGCCGCAGCGCACCCCACAGGGGAAAGGCCAGCGCCCCGTCAACCTCCAACGTCACATCGCCCTGGAGGGACTGGGGGAGCGTGGAGGACTGGCTCGCCTTCTCACACACGGCACGCCCCTTCTCCAGCAGGGTGCGGAGGTGGGTGTAGTCCTCCGGTGTGGACTTGATGGAGCACGACCTCCCGGAGGCGGTTTTGATAGCTTCCGCGAGGATGACCCTGTCGGAGGGGAGGAGGACAGCGCCTCCATCGACGCTCTTTGTGACGGACCACACCAGGCACGCCCGGAGCTGCACCTCCGCAACCCACTCCGCGCGGGCCGCGGGCTGCCCGAGGCACTGCAGGGCGAAGCGGATCGCCGCAACGCAGGTGAGGGCGTGCGTTTTATCCCCCCCTGGGGCCATGCGCTGCCACCAGCTCATCTCCTCCTCGACGAAGCAGGCAGAGTGCGGCGGGACCCTGCTGAGGAAGGGGAGGAGCACGGTGTAGAAGGACGACGCGCCGTTCTTCGGGGAGGGGAAGAGGTAGGGCCTCCAGCAGGCGTACCAAAAGGCCCCGTTGGTGACAAGCGGGGTGGGGACGTTGTGGAAGACGAGGGGCATGCGCCGCAGCGTCTCGCAGGCCATCGACGGAGGGGCGAACTGCGGTGCTGGGGGGTGGTGCTCCTTACCCTCGCTCATGGTGACAACCCCGACTGTGAAGAACCCGGCTTGGGCACGGTGGAGCACCATGAGGATGGCATGGCCGTTGTCATTCGCTTTTTCGCCTTCAGGGAGGGAGCGGCTCCACCCAGCTGGGAGGATGCGGACGCCTCCAACCTCCATATGCTGCACCGCCTGCACCACCTTGGAGATGAAAGTCGCGAAGTCGTGTTTGAACTCGGGGACCATCATGTCCTTGTCATCGCGGTCCTTCGACACCCCGACGCAGTCGTTGCATTTGAAACCGCTCTTCCGCTCCACCCCGTCACGCCCCGACCTGCCGCACACCACGCAGGTCAGCTTCCCATCGCTGCTCCTCCCTGTTGCCGACTGCATCTGGGGGATCGACGTGGCAATCGTATACGCCCCTTCGAGGGCACTCGCAACCCCCTCCGCGCATGGGTTGCCTGTCATGCGCATCAGAGGGACGAGCGACTTCAGCGAGGAGGCGAGCTTCACCATGGTGGGCTGCTCCTGGGACCAGGCTACCATCTTGTCGAGATCCGCGCGCTTCCCGCGGGGGCCGACGACAACTTTGTATTGGAGACGCTTCGCCTGCTTGAGCTTCACGATGTGCGCCGCGAGGGTCGCCCTGCTTGCAACCGGCTTGCCGTCGACAGAGACAATCGCGGTGCCCTCCTTCAGCCCGGCACGGCCCCACGCCCCGCTCGCCTCCACCGCCTCCAGCAGACAGAGCCCCGCCTCGTCGCGGAACTCAATGCCTAGAGCCTCCTCTTCAGGCATGATCTTCACGGTGTGGCTGGTCCGCCCCTGGTGCGCTGGCGTGTCCCCTGCGATGGGGAGAAGCGCCTCGCAGCAGAGGTCCAGCATCGCGTAGGAGCGGAGGGTCTGAAGCTCGCGCGCCTCGGAGCCGACGGGTGGGTCTGCCGGGATTGGTGCAGGGGGAAGGGCTGCGCCCTCGCGTGCCTTGTATTCCCGCTTGGGGGAGGACGGGGCCTGGTCAGACGGCGCGGTGCCGGAGCGGATCCATGACTCGCCGTCGTCCCACAGGGCCTGCCTGTCGCTGACCTGCACCAGGGTGCCCCCCTGCAGCATCAAGTTGCCCGTCTTCGTCACCTCCAGCTTGTAGGTCTTGTGGGTCCCGTCCCTCCGGTGCACCGTGCAGGTCTTCCGCTCCTTGTCGACAACCCAGATCTTCTGCTTCACGTCACGCCAGGGCCCGTGGAGGAGCTCGAGCTTGTTCACCTTCGCGACGGTGGGGCGCTGCCCGCGCAGCGTCGGCGGGGGCACGCTGCCCCCCTCCTGCCCAGAGGGGACACGCGCCGCACGCAGCGCAGGCGAGTTGGTGGCAGACGAGGGGGCAGACGCGCGGGCCTCCGGGTCGACATGCGCAGGCGTGGCCTGCTGCTGCGGTGTCGGAGACGTGGGGGTGGATGTAACACCGCCGGATGTGGGTGAGACCGTTGCGGCATCGGGGGCTTCCGCGGTTGCCACGGCGGTGCGCTCCTGAAACACGACGTGCTGCACCTCAGCGGCCCTCGCAGGCTCGGGCGCCGGCGTCGACTGCTGCGCAGCCGCGGTGGGAGACCCAGCCTTCTTCTCCTCCGCGACCCCACTGCCTGCCTCCGGTGTTGCCTCCGGCTTGGCCTGCTCAAACTGGACAGATTTCGGAGTCGCCACCGCCTGTGCCACCACGGCCTTCGCCAGGGCTGACGCTGCAGGGGAAGGTGTGGTGCTGCTGGGGCTGCCGCTGCTGGCAGGGCTTGCAGCAGCTGCGGCAGCGGTGGAAGTGACGGCGGATGCGACGGCTGCCTTCTGGGGCGAGGTTGGGGCGGGGGCGGAGGACGCGACGGCGGCGGCAGCGGCGACAGCCGTGGGCGACGGGGAGGCGGCGGGCTTCGGGGGGCTGGTGGGCGGGCTGGATGCCGCCTTGTCCTTCTTCTTCGCCTCCTCCGCCATCAGGGCGTTGAGGAAGTCATCGGCCTTGCTCACCGCCTGCGCGGCTGTGCGTGGGGGCAGCGGTGCGGGGCCCGCCTTGCCTGCAGCGGAGGCGACGGCTCGCTCGCCTGCGGGGCGCAGCTTAGACTTCGCCTCGCGGAACAGCGCGTCGAGCTCGTCATCCTCCGAGGGCTTGCCGCTCATGGTCAGCACGCACCCTCACCCCGCCCGCTGGTGTGGGGGTGTGGTGCGTCCTGCAGGGGGTGGTGGTGGTGGTGTGTGGGTTGGGGTAGTGAGGGTATGTGTCGGTGTGGGTGGCACAGCTTCCTTCGTTGTGATCACACAAACTCTATAAAATAAAGTGATGAATGCGTGGATAGGTTTCTTCGTCCAGCCCGCACAGAAACAGGCAGAACTGTTCCGCCTGCGGGGCTGCAGGGGGTGTGTTTGGCGTGGGTTGACTGGCAGGCGCATGACACGATGTATGTGATGAGTCGGCAAACACCCCGCACTCTCCCAGCAAGCAGCAATTTGTCTGGGAGAACAGCACAAAGCAGATGCAGACGTGGCTAGTGCGTCACCACCACCACCTCCTGCCCAACCCGCCGCTTCTATCGAGTGCTCGCACAGACTTCAGGTGCCGCGTCATATCTTCTTCCTTTCCCCAACGGGGGCGATGTCCTTTGCCTTCTGCTCTGTGCCCCGAGTCACACCTGGCAGTAACACTGTGCCAGGCGTGACTCCCCACACGCCCCACCCACCCGCCCCCCCCCCCCCCCATCCCCCTCCCAACAGATTTGCCTTTTGTTTCTCCAAGAACCCTGGCTTCCCTCGGAGCGGTGTGAAGCTTTCCATATTCTCCTTCGAGCAGGCCGGAATGCAAACAGCACTCTATTGCTGTGATGTCCGGGAACCATCCACTGTACCCCCGCCCCCACCCCCACCAGTTTGACTAAATTGAGCGAATCGGCGGGCACTGTGCAGCCAATATTCACACAGCTATTGACACGAATCAGGGGAGGGGGGGCAACCAGTCATCAGAGAGAGAGAGGGGTGCATCCCGACGTGAGCGTCTCGCACCACTTTTAAAGTTGCAGAAAAAAGGTATCGAGCCGCATTGAGCAGTAACCACCGCCACCCCCCGTCCCTACCCCGGGCTGGCTTCAGGGGAGCAGCACGCTGTCAAGGCATTTGAGAAAGAGGTGGGCAGACAGTGACAGAGAGAGAGAGAGATAAAAATATTCAGAAGGAGAAGCCCAAAGGGGGAGCGGCACGTTTTGCAGGTGTGGGTTTTGGTTTTGCCCGAAGTCAGTTGGGCACGGTCCATTTCTTCCAAAACTCCCGGCACCCCAGCGCGCGCAGCGCGCGCCCTGCAAGCTGCTTGGTGGGGTTAGCGAACCCAGGGCTTTTCCTAAATCTGGGGGTCCGGGGGGCTGGTGACCGAAATCGGATACAAAAAAAACGCGCTACTGAGGCACCTATTTGGGGGGCTCAAAACTGATCGCATCGCCGCACATGACTGGCGTTATTGCATTATTTGAGCTCCGTGCGGATCGTAGTGGGGTCATTTTGGTGGTGTGCGTGCCAAGTTTCACCCATGAAATGTGGGTCTGGTTCAGGGACTTCTGAAGGGAGGATGTGACTGGGAGGCCAGAAATCAGCCCACCCACACCACCCACCCAGCGGGACCCCACTTACAGGTTTTTCAAAACCCTGTTCCTCTGAATATTTGGGATCTGTGCGGATCGCGGTGGGGTCATTTTGGCCATGGGGTGTCTGTTTGCACCTCTTACTCGGGGTTGCCATGTGGGCTCAGACCCCCGTAGACATGCAGGTCGGAGAGTGCACTGAGGTGCGGAGGAATGCACCACTGAACACAGACACACGGCCCCTCCGGGGCCGTGTGTCTGTGCAGGAGGGGCCGTGTGTCTTTGCTTGGTGCATCTTCTCCCTCACAGGCAGCATCCCCCCAGCCGCTCAGCCCCTCAGCACCCTCCACTCCGATGAATCCTCACCAAATTTTTTTTCCTGCAGTGCAAAAAAAACGCGCTAAACAGAGTGCAAAAATACAGCAGCAGTCTCTCGAGTCTTCCTTTCAGATGATTTTTGCATTGATCGCTTCCACCTCAACCCGTCACTCGTCACGCGTTTTTTTTTCTCGCTGGCGCTAGTGATGTCGGCTGGCAGAAAAAACACACAACAAACCCCCCCCCCCCCCCGCGTGTCGAGTGACCTTACCTGTCTGAAGTACAGAAAATGTGTCGGGTTGGGTGGAGCATACACACACACATACACATATGTTCACACAACACAGGGCAAACCGCACAAACGTGTTCACACATCCGGCATCCTATGCGAAATACCCGCCGCTCCCCGGGAGCTGTTGCGGGAACCATCTGCTCTTCCGACCCACCGAGACTCTTGCCGTATTTTCTCTACCACACGGGGTGTGTTTTACCAAAAAAAACGCGCCAGACAGAGGAAAAATCTGAAATTCAAAATCATGGAATCCGGACCCCTAGTTAGGAATAGCTCTGAGCGAACCAGCTTCTACTTTTTTTTTTGCTTCCACGGGGGGGCTCTTCGCAAAGAGCAGGTGGCAGCACGTCGGGGCGGCGACGGGTAGTCAGTTTTGAGCGACTTCTGTGTGTTCTTCGATTTCTCTGTGTGTTTGGCAACTCCCGCTAAACACACAAGACATTGTATGCCGGTGGGAGGGGGGTGGGGGGTGGGGGTGGGGAGGAACACGCTTAGAAACGTGACATCGACCCAATCCGACAGATCAAAAAAAGCATGGCGGGTGTACCGTATGTGGTACACTACTGCCGTTTACCTGCATGCTGCCCCACAAGACATGCCAAACAGCGGGCCGTCACATGCCCGGCCTGCTGGGATCCACATCAGACGTGCAAACCCAAAAGTGGCGGGGGTAGTAAACCCGGCAAGCCCCTCTCAAAGGGGGCAACTCCTACACCCCCGCACCCTGCGAGGCGGGTGCTGGCGCCGAAAGTGCCGAGAGTGCCACAAAAAATAGGCCATGCATGTTTAGCGCGTGACCCCTTTCCCCACCCCCCCCCCCCCCGCCCCCACCCACATTGAATTGTGCTGAAGCTGCGCTGTGCACCACCCCTTTCGCCAACAAGACCTTTATTTTTTTTGGCTGGGGTCCGCTACACAGGGAGCACAGATGCAACGCGGGTGACCCGGGCCCGTTCACGTTTCTTCTTGGTATCGACGAACGCAGTGCCGTGGCAGTATTTTAGAGAGCTGTGCTCGCAATAGGGTGTTGTCGGGATCCGCCGATACCCCTTTGGTTCGTCTCTTCCCTCTCTTCAGCTTTTGCACCACACACACACACACACAGTTTTGGGCGCAGAACGCGCGCCGACATATTCAACGCCTTCACCGTCCTACATTCGCCGTAGATGCGATAACCCACAGAACACACACACACCCACTGGTGCCTCCCTGAAAAAGCCGTTTTCCGTAGTTCTCACGAAGTTCTTCTGATTCGGTTCTCAGGGGCACCACACAGCACGTTACCCTTTATTGCTTTGGTGTAAGTTGCACAGCGGAACCTGTTGCTGCTTCCACTGCCCACAATGCACACAATACGCACACGCTTCGCACAGTTTATCAGCCCCGGGCGATTTGGTGAAGACGACTCGACCCGCGCGGCAAGAGGGTCGCAAGACGGGCCAGGGCAAAGGGGCCGGGGGGGTTTGATTGTCGAGCGTGGGTGGGGGTGTCGCAGCGCTCAGAACCCGCCGTAGTCATCGCTGTGCTTCTTCTGGTACACCCCGTAGCCGAGCATCACGAGGTAGGTCAGGGCCTGCGACCCCAGGGTCAGCCCGAGCTGCATGCCAGACATGGTGCCCTCGTGCACCATGATGACAGGAATGAGAAGGCCCATCATAAGGAACCTGTGAGTGTGGCACAGCAGGGTGGATTGTAGTCAGGCGCGGCAAGAGGAGGTACGATGTGGTATCCAAACACACCACCCAAAAAGAGCGGGCCGTGGCCCTGACTCCGTCGAAGAGAAATCGACACCCTTGCCCCACAAGAGCAACCGCATGACCAAAGCGACACAACAAAGCAGTGCTACTCCAGCGCAGTGTAATCAGCCCGGAGCTTTGAGGTGCGCCGTGAAACACATGCTGCGTGAAACACAAAGCCCCCACCCCCCGATTGACTGTAGAAGCAAAAGTCTCCGACGAGCTCAACCACACACACAGGTCATATCAACACTGAGCACCTGCCTACTGTCACACACACACAACATTCAATCTTTTTAGTTTAGTGTAGGACGCACCGAGCGAGCTCTGCCGCTAGTACTGCCTCCACTCACACACACCCCCTCCCTTTGCATGCCCTGCCCTGACATACACTCCTGTCATGAACCAACCCATCGCGACAGATGCCTTCAGGTCCCCCTCGTATGTCGAAGACTCCTTCGTCAGCCCGAACAGCACCAGCGGGACAGGGGCGAGCAGCTGGATGAAGAGGACCATCAGGGGCCACATGTTCTTCTCATCCGCGATGGTGCAGGCAAAGACGTTCATCATGATGGCAATCCCTATGGAGAAGGCCGTGACGGACAGGACAACAGCGGCGCCAGGCATGGTGAATCCGGGGGTGGCTTGCGGCCCACGTGTCACGGGTGTGCTAGGGTGTGTGTGGTTTCTAATGCAAAGAGAAACAGCGTGTGAACCTCCCCGTTCCTGTTGTGGGGTGTGTGTGTGTGTGTGTGTGTGTGTGTGTGTGTGTGTGTGTGTGTGTAGTGATAGTGGTTTTCAGTGGGTAACCCTGCGCGGATATGTGCCCACCCCCCCCCCCCCATCCCTACGTTGCAGCGGATGCCCCACTCGGGTTAGAGTGTGGGGCCCAGTCAGTGCCTCTCCGAGGAGGGCGTGCAGCATAGCCAGCGTGGTGCGTGCCACAACAGTATGCCACTGACTTCGCACTGCTGTGGCAGTCCCGCACCGGTCTGTGTGTTGATCGCTTTTTTAGGTGGGCTAACCAGGCCGTTCGCTCGGGGCGAAGTTGGGCCCAACTTCGCTAAAATAATTAATCGTCAGATTTACTTCGTCCCAACTTCGCCCAACAACTTCGCCCAAGGGGACGAAGTTGGGATAAAAAAATTCTGGGCTCGGCCCCCCACCCACCGAAGAGGGGGTGGGTGGTGAAAGAGCCCACGGGATCACGAGGATCAGGGTATAATGCACGAGGAAGGAAGTGTCAGAAGGAGACCACAACGACCTTCCCCAAAGTACGATGTATTGCTCCGCCCAGACCCCCTGTGGCGTATGTCTGGTGCCCAAGTCCTTTCAAGTTGCATGAATCTGTCCATCCGCAATGAACAGGTGTTCACTACCGTGGCCTCCGGCGGCTGGGGGGCTCCGCCCCCCAGACCCCCCTGGCAGCAGAATTGTGTGGCACAGCGGCCCCTGCCAATCCACGGGCGTTTCGCTCGTCAGCAAGGCTATTAGTGCCTCCGGAGGTACGTCGGTCAGACTCGGTCACGGATGTGGACACATCAGGGTATACCCCCACCAGGATCCTTGAGGGCACCGAGTTTGACACACAGACAGGAGACCGGGTGGCCGTTTTTAAGGGGACCATTTACAGTATCCCACCTTCGGTGGGACACCCGCTGGTCTCCCAGAAAACGGTCTCCCGCGAGCGGACCCTCAGCAGGCATTGCACCCCTCGCTTACACATCGCACCCAGCCTCAAGGGTCTGTCGAAACCTCACCGGACTTCGTGCCTTCACTGCAGCAATGAGCAGTCCCAAACAGCTGTCATGCCCCTCCTGAGTGGCGACGAAGAGTGGTGTGTGCCCTTTGCGGTTCCGCATGTTCACATCAGCACCTGCCTGCAGCACCTGAACGCAGTCGGCGTGGCCCAGTTCACAGGCGACATGAAGTGGCGTGTTCCCGGCGTGGCCGACGTTCAGATCAGCACCTGCCTGGACCAGTGCCCTGAGACAGGCGACATGTCCTTTGTCTGCAGCAAACATAGCCGCTGTGGCACCCCCCGCATTTGTCGCGTTGACATCAGCACCTGCCGCAATGAGCAGTCCCAAACAGATGTCATGCCCGTTGAAGCCGCGCCGCAGAGTGGTGTCCACCCGAAGAGAATGGTCGGCATGTTCACATCAGCGCCTGCCTGCAGCAGCTCCCGAACGCAGTCGGTGCGTCCTTCTTCACAGGCGACATGAAGTGGGGAATCGTGTTGTATGAGGTTCACATCAGCACCTGCCTGGATCAGTGCCCTGAGACAGGCGATGCGTCCTTCTTTTGCAGCAAGCATGGCTGCTGTGTCTCCCTCCGCATCTGTTGCGTTGACATCAGCACCTGCCGCAATGAGCAGCCCCAAACAGGTGGCATGCCCCTTCTGAGCGGCGATGTGAAGGGATATCCACCCGTGCACGCTCTCTGAGCTGTCCACATCAGCACCTGCCTCCAGCAGCTCCTCAACCAAGCCGGCGTGGCCCTGTGCACATGCGTCATGAAGTGAGTGGTTCATAAACCCTTATTGGTGTGATTCAATAGGGGTTCTATGCCAGTTCTATGCCATGTCTATGCCAGTTCTGGGGCCCCTTACTGGGGGGGGTCAAATAATTGTAACCCCTACGATTATTTAGCGACGCGGTCTGTATAAATCGGGTGTCCCAAAATTTACAAATTTTCAACGGTGGTGAATAATCGTAGGGGTTACGATTATTCACTTTTGGCAAAAATTTACCCGTTTTGCTGTTCAGAATGTCAATTGGTGGGGTGGGGGTGGGTGTGGGTCGCATTCTCGGCCTGTCTCACCGGCATTCCGTGCACACAGCAACAGCACCGGTGGAAACTGGCCATAGCACCCCGGTGGGCCACCAGGAGGGGAGGGACCCGGTGTGAGGCGCTTGAGTCATCCAGATGGGCACACGGTGGGGTCCGACACCCGATGTCGGACCCTGTGGGTTACCCGTTTTTTAGGGACCCTCCACACCCAGTGCGCGCTCGACCGTCGAATGGTTTTTCTGGTCCCGTGCACTTCCCTGCCTGCCACACCACCCCCTCGACCCCATCCCCAGCACCAGAGCGTCGTTGGCTGGCGTGCGCGGGGCACGCGTCGAATACCGATGACGGGGCCTGTGTTCCTGGGGCGCTGACGAGGTCCGAAGGGATTGACGCCTTGGCTCAGTCCTTACGTTTGGATGAGGGCGTGGTTTTTGACGTAGCGGGAGCCCTCAAGAATACAGCACAGCTGCACCTGCTCTTGCGCCGTCTCCAGTTCGCATAGTCCCTTCGTATGACGGTGACTGGGAGCCCTGGCTGTCCCGATCTATTTCAATGACTGTATCAGTTTCCAGCCTAGTTCCCATGCTTGGGTGCTTGGCTCGGGTGCACCCTTCGAGGTGGTACAGAGAATGCAAAGAGAGTCCACAGGGCGGAGCCCCCCAGCCGCCGGAGGCCACGGTAGTGGACATCTGTTCCTTGTGGGGTACAGTTTCTGGACTGTGTCGCATCTTCCTGAGGTTGCGTATGGGCCACCCCAGAATTTTGGTGCCCCCCCCCCCCAGGCTCACCTCACTGGCAGGGAACCTGGGGGCGGGGGGGCCTCAAACCATACTCTCTTCCACCCATTAAACTCGGGGCATGTGTGCTCCGACATGTGGGGTGACTCAATCACTGGTCTATGACGACCGATTCTCCAGTTCAGCCTGAGTGGGATCCCTGCTGTTCCTGTTGCTTGATCTTCTGAGGAAAAGTCAGAAATTTGGCCAAAAGTGAATAATCGTAACCCCTACGATTATTCAAAACAAATTTACGTATAAATGGCCCAGAAAATGTTGTACAATTAATCGCCCCCTTACGATTATTCGACTACTTACGATTAATTGCCCCCCCCCAGTAAGGAATCCTTCGAGAAATGTACCCTTGGAAAATGGTCGCTAACTTGGCTCCAACATGGGGCTGATCCTCGCAATCCTGAAGGCCTGGGGCCTCTCCAGCACTGTTTGAGGTGGATATGGTCTGACTGACCCCGAAAAAGCGGGTTTCTGTTGAGGAAAAGGCTGTGGGCACCTCCGCCTTCTGACCACCTCGACCTCAGAGAGAGGGCAGCTCACAGGAGCTTAAGTGGATCCGTGTGGTGAGGCAGCAGCAACATGGCGCAGCAACATGCCGACACACCAAACGTCCTCCCTTCGAGGCGAGGGCACCGGGAGGGGAAGCCCGGGTCGGCGCCCCCCTCAAGGCCTGAGGTCCTGCCTGATAATTGACGGTCCCGGGTTCAAAACCCGCTCAGGTGCTGCGTGTCGTCGACACCGTGACTGCGGCAGTCGACATCCCAGACGGGTCGCCCCTCCTCTGTGCAAAGTACATCGGGCGAGGCTCCCCTCGGGGGAACGCCGTCGGGAGATGTGCTGGAGCCACCGCGCTCGATTCTGGGTTGTCCGCCATGTGCTGTCATGGAGCCTGCGTATTCGGGCGTGAAAACCGTAGGTGGTGGTTCGATTCCCAGAACTTGGGTAGGATATCCTATGGGATAACCTCCACGGGATGTTGCTTCTCGCGTTGGATATCCTACGCCAAGGTGGAACCCTGCAGAAGACACGAGAGTAACAGAGAGGGACATCCCACGGATATCCCGCTCTGTTACCTCTCTGTTCCCTCGGGTACCCTGAGAGAACGTCACCCCCCTTCGGCCTGGGCTTGTGGCACTGGCTGGGCTGCTTCTTGTACAGATCGATGGAGTGAACGCGCTGGGTTATTGCGCCAGGTACTAGCTTCGGCAAACTGCAGCAGAGTGGGTGGCTTTCCAGTTGTGCTGGGAAGACACTGCGGACACCCCTCCACCGCCCACCCCACCCCCCCAGCTTCTGCATCCCGTGTTCCCGTCACCAAAGAGCCCTACATCAGAGAAATGTGACATTTTTTAATCGGGAAGTGAATTCCCCCCCTTGACCTGGACCATAAAGTGGTCAAGTAGTGTATCTCCCCAGTAGAAACCTGCACGGACATTTCCTGAAGAATTGTGGACCGGTGTTCTATGCCAGTTCTATGCCGGTTCTATGCCATGTCTATGCCAGTTCTGGGGGGTTCCTGAATCACACCACTTATGAGGTCCACCTGTAGGGTAACGGGTAATATGCACTCCTTTTGTTGGACCAGGCAGGCCAGGTGGGTGGGTGTTTTCGCAAGAACCCCCGTTTGTCGGTCAAGCAATAGACTGGGGAGGGGGTGGTGGTGGGTGGGGTGAGGTGGGGGCGCCACGGGCAGCAGTGTTTTGATCAGAAGCCCTCTGGGCGAAACGGAGGTATCAGAGGGTTTACTACTTTGGCCAGGTCAGGTCAGGAGGGGGCTGGGGGGTGGAGGTGGGGGAAGAGAGGGTGTGTCTTGTTGCCTGAGGCTTCGAACTCTGAGACGCTCCAAAAGTGGGGAGGACTGAAAAAAGGATGCATTAACTGATTCCGCAAACCCACACACCCCCCCCCCGGGGATTCGGCTTGGCCCTTCCCCCCCCTCCCCACCCCACGTCATTCCTTTTGTGGGGGAATATCACTCAAACACGCTCTCTGCCCACAATCATCTGCAATAACGCAGCTCCAGAAGAGCCGACAGTATTGCTTTATCACTGAGAGGACACTTGGAACACAGAGTATGGCATAACCAGGACATACGGCCAACCCGCTTCCAACCAACCCACAATCGTCACAATAAAAAAGATCGCATCGCGACACGATGGGCCTCACAATCCCACCGTGCTGTTCTGTTGCTACGTTTATTTTTTTCATAAACCGACGGGGGGTGGCCATACGTTTTCCAGTATTAAGAGATCGCCGCTTGCGCCCCCGATGTGCGTGGCGGGGGATGTGATCAATGTGGTGGCCAAACCACAAACCACAAACCACAAACCTGCCCCGCCCGCACAGGGGAATCGCTGTGTCTTGTGGCGCAGAGGCTCCATCCAGGCATCTCTTATGAAGGGGGGAGGGGGTGACGGCGAGAACAATGAGGTGCCACTGCGCTTTTGCTCCGCACACTTCGCGCTCTTCGCTTCCGTTTTATTTTACTGCATTTTACGCACCTCCACGCAGAGAGAGGACAAACACACACACACGCCCTGATCGGAGGTGTTAGTGCCACGACTGCCAAGAGAGCCACACAAAAGGGCAGGAGCAAAGAGCGCATCACCCTGTTCACCCGCCCAACCCCCTCTCCCACAATGAAGTGCACATGCATGTGCTCAAGGGGGTATCGCAAACGGTGGGGTGGGGTGGGGTGGGGGGTGTTCTCGCGCGTATTCCTTTGTGCTGTCTACAAGGGGCCTTCGCTATGTGCCAAAGTGTGTCAGGTGTTGCAACCCTATACCGTTAGGCAGCTCCCTTTTCTGCACTTTAGAGCGAAGCCCCCCCTCCCCCCCTCCCCCTCCCCACCCCCAGTAAAAAAGAAGCATCGGGATGAGAGTTGGGTGGTGTCTGAGTGTCTTGTCGGAGTGGTGTGTTAACCAACAGCTCAGCGGATGTGCCCCAGCTGCACTGTGTACGGTGGCTAAAATTCACCGAGAGAGCGATGGCCAACTCGCGATGGCGAAGGGGGGCCTCGCCCAGGATAAAACCGGGGGGGCTGCGAAGAGCATGGCGAAAAAATGGTTCAATGCAATCGTAACAAGTACAGCCTGTGCCGGCGTTGCGCTGCCCGACACAAACGCAAATTTGAGTTGCTCTTTGAGAGGTGTGCTCACAACGCAGGAAAACTGTGCCCCGTGCAAAAGCAAAACCCCCCCTTGCAGAACACCCACGCAGCAAGGCGCATCGGGGGTGGTGGGGTGGTGTTCCAAGACCCCATAATAATGGCACAAAAGGGTTGCACCACAGACACACACCCACACGGGGCTCCCCCTTGTGGGAAATCCCAACGCACGCATGCCCTCAGCAAGCCAGAGGCGTTGCGTCAAATTATATGAAACTATTGGAGATCAGCCCACCGCTTGCATAAAAAACTGCGGCGGGGGGGGCTGGAGGGCGGGCTGGGGAACGGTGGTGAATTGCGAAAGAAGTGATGCAGGGGGTGTTTGGGGGGTTGGTTGGGTTTGGCGGCGATGGCGTCGGCTGTTGCAATGGGTGCCAAGGGGGGAGGGAGCGCCGGCGTGTGGGCGAGGGTCAAACCCACATGCGCAACAGTTCATCACACCGAGCACCTTACTGTAATAAATGTGTCCTCCACACGCTTGGAGGAGGTATCCCAGCACGCCTCAGCAGGCGCGGGTGCCAAAGGCTGCAGGTTCAAACCCCAGCAGCAGCACACTCCGCAGGCTGGGGCCGGAACGGAAATCACCTTTCATGCCGTGTCTGAAACGCAGAAACGTGGTGGTGGTGGTGGTGGGCGCGCGCGGGGGGTGGGGGTTGGGGGCACGAGAGACCGAGAGAGATCGTAGTGCGAAGTTGAAGTGCTGGCATGCAGGCAGGTAATGATGATAGTTTCGTTCTTCAGATGGCACTTCGTTCTCGGCCCATTCTGAAATTCAGCTGCTTGTCAAGTTGATTTCCTTTTGGTGCCGACGACCCCCAGCTTGACGTACGAGACGCCAGGCTGTCGTCAGACGACCAGACCTCACGCTCAGACCGCAAAATCGTTTAAAGGCTCGCACCCGGGTAAGGCTTGACAATTGCATTCCCTGTTTGTACGACCGGTGCCTGCTCGTGCCAGTGTGCAGGATACCCAACCACGAGTTGGAATGTAAATACGTTACAAAAAGGAACACTTCCTGGGATTCAGCCCAGCCCACGGGACTTTGAGCCAAATGACTCTGGCTTGAAGCCGGCCCTCCCACAATAGGAGCAGGGTCAACCTGGGGCTTTCCAGATTGCAGGAGGAGTGTGTCCTTCCTCGCATGGTGTGGGTCCACGGTGTTGGGCAAGAGAGCCTGCCCATAGGTGCCAGACGACTGTGGCTATTCTGCATTTCCAAGAGAAAAAAAGAGCCGCAGTTGTCTGCAATCAACGGCAGGGGGTTTTCGATTCCAGGCCCGGTTTATTTGAAAGATTTGAACGGACGTGGGGCCTTGTCCACGATTGCCTCTGCCCCCCGGTGAGAAGGGCCGCTGCGCTCATCCGGTTCTTCGGGCCGCACGATGGAATTGCCTTGCCTGAATCTCGCCAGCCAGGAGAACGCCTGCGAGGGCAAGCTTGATTCTGAGGCAACGAAGTACCGCTCTGCTTCAGAAGCGGCACGCGAACACTGTGCATATTTCTGTTGTTTTTTTTATAAAAAAAATGGATCCCGAGGGGACACACGCACCGACACACGCAACCCGGGCACGCCTTGGCGGGACAGATCCGAGAGAGGGTGGCAAAGGAGAGTGCCTAACATTGAGGAATCCCCAGGCAGGCAGGGTGCACCCAGACGAGGATGTCTTCCCAACAACTGTATTGGAAGAATAGTCTTCGCCCTGGGTTTAGGAGAGCAAAGCAAGGGTGCGGTGTAACACCCCGGGGAATCCCACTTTGTAGAAACCCGTCAATTCGCCGTATAATCCCGCGGTATATCGCCGCCTATTTATTTGCTCCACCCTCCCTGACAACAAAGGCGGAAGGGGGTGAAAACGGGCAGAATAATGCGCAGGGGGTGCTTGGCCGGGGATGTAGGACTCACCGCCCGACCGGCACACACCGGCACACCCATCAACCCATCCCACACCACCCCACCCGTGCAACTGCAGCGCAGAGGCGTGCGGAGGGGAAAGATCGCTCCGGATGAAGAAGGAAGAGTGGGGGGGGGAAGCAGAAAAGAGGAGAGGAGGTGAGGGAGAGCCGGGGGGTAGAGAGGGGGGAGAGAACTTGTTTTGTAATGTGTTTGTTGCGTGAGGCGAGGGCACAAAACAAGTTCTCTTCGCAACGCTACGCTATTGCGTCCAAGAGAGAGAGAGAGAGAGGCGCAACTCCCCCGTGTTTGTCACGTGAAACAGCAGCCTATTCTTTTTTTTTGGAAGCCCGTTTCAAATTCAATTTTCATACAGAAAAAAAACAGATGGGGCTGTTGGTGTGTGCGCCAAATCCGGGGCTACACCCGAAGCGAGGCGTCACAGAGCCTCCAAACACCCATCTGCTGGTGGGGTGGGAGAGAAACTTCCATTTGGCCTGAGGCTTGCTGCCCTCAGGGTTCCGGTGAGAGAGGGGCCGCTGATCCACCGTCGCATTTGGCTGGCCGGCTGGCCTGGTTGGGTGGGGGAGTATTTTCCGTTGGGTGGTGTGGTGATCGGTTCATTGGGGTTGTGGGTGTTTTGGGGGGAAAACCCCCCCTCCTCCCCCCCCCTTCCCCTCTCCCGCGCAGTGCGGCACCGCACAGCACAGGCGGGAAATCGTACTCCTTTCGCTTTATTATAGACACCCTGTCCAGCAACTGTGGGAGAACAGTTCCGGACTAATTTTTGCTGAGCGCACACTTGCTGTCTCAAGGCTGTGTTGAGGCCCTGTGAAGTGGCATGAGGTGCTAATCCAAAGCTTCAGTCGTACGATTTCCTTCGTTACTTCGCGACTTCGCTACGCTTCGTCGCTCGTATCTCGTAAAAAACAAAAAGGTGCGGGCAAAACAAACCCGTCAACCTTCTGCGATCCAAAAGGGGGTGAACCTGCTGCTGCTGTCACACACACAGCAGGACGAAATCCTTGAAAAATGGGAGTCTTTCGGAGTCGTCTGGGGGAAGGGGGGAGGGGGCGGAGAACTAGTAAACAGGCAATCAAGCAACCCCTCTTCCCCCCTCGCTTTCCCGCCCTGCGGGGAGGGCAGGGTAGAGGTGGGGGGGGGGGGGGGGGACACAGCCCCGTGCATTCCAGGCGCCGCTGTCCCTCCCGGCATCGACTTTTTCATGCTGCTGGAGGGGGGGCGGGGCAGGGTTGGGGGTGCAAGGTAGGGGCTACCTTTCCAAACCTTTCAACAGGGTCTATCGTAGCGTATTGCACATCACTGCCTAGGTGGGGGGGTGGGGGGCAGTTTTTGGTGTCGACAATCACATACACCGCGAGAGTGAGGCTACTGCACGGGTATTGTATACGGTTTGTCCCATTGACAACAGAAAGCGGTCCGCGTGAGTCACACACACGTATAGTTGCTGCCCTCATATTCAGCTATTCTTCATCTTGACGACCACATCCCTGACGTGGGGCAGTGGTCGGTATTTCACAGTTCACCAGAAGGCGGCCCGGTTCTCACGCTGTGTGCTCGAGGAGACACTTCGCGATGCCAGCACGCTAACCACAACATGCAATACGTCGAACAGTGACTAAGTCGGGATACACAGTTCACCAGAAGGCGTTGTTCATCCAGTAGCATTGGCTGCAGAAATCATCCCCAGAAACCCTTCCATCGAGAAGACAAGCCATCTAGATTTTTTTTGCCGCGATCGCTTCTTCCCGTCTGTCTGCTTTGAAATTCCCTTTCCGTTCTTTTTGCCGATCCCGCCCCCCCCCCCCCCTTTTTTTTTCTTTTCGTTTTACTTTGTGCTGCAGCTATCGCTGCACCCCCGTCGGAGAGGATTCGTTAAAACAACTGGAAGCGGGGCAGAAGCCCCGGGGGGAAAAGGGGGGGGGGGGATAATCACTTTCTGAGGTCTGTCGCGTGAGCGTGAAGCACACCGAAGGGAGGGGGGGTGACTGCGCACCCCAGGCAACGACACTGTCAGATCACGGAAAGCAGAACTATTCTGTCCTGTTGGGCGCACCGCCTGGCAGGGTTCTCCATACTCTCGATGCGAGACGCTTTGAAACAACACCCTGCAGTGATGCAGTGCTGCATCGCCTCTCCCCAGCATCCAGCAGCAGCACCGGCAATCATCACCCCCCGCCAACGCAGCGCACTGTATGCAGGTGTCGCACCCCCTCGGCATCAGCGGGGACCCATTGCGTGTTGTCCAATCCCTTTTACAGAGTATCTGCGCCCGCGGTGTTGTCGCTTCGGACCCGGTGGTGTGTGGAGCTGTTGACAATCACTGCAGAGGTAACCAAAACCCTCTTCCCATCGAGCACGTTCGGCACGTTGGGGCGCGCGGACACAACGTAGGTGAACAGGTCAGGCCCGAACAGGACGTAGAGGCTCAGGATTGCAGTCAGGACTGCGACGATGTTGATCAGCCACTGGTGCTTTGTAACCCACATCCTTTCTCCTCTCTTCTTTTTCCCGGGTGCTGCTGGGTGCTGCTGGGCGATGCGGGCCCCCCTCCCTCTCTACGTCTATAGGATACCTTCTACCGACACCCCCCCTCCCCTCCCCTCCCCCACACGGCACGACACGGATCGCCCTTCGGAACACGCCCCGCTTTATGGCACACTTGAGAACACTGCGTGTGTGGTGTGTCGGCCTGCAGGCGGTGGTGGTATTCATTCAGATAGCACGGGGTAGACAGGAGCGGGATCGAGCTCCCCTCATATCGGCTGCAAAGGCGAGGGAGGGGTGGGTGGGGGATGGGGGGTGGGGATGGGGGAACCATCCGACCCGGGGGGGAAGTCTTGCATCTTCAGTTCAGTACTATGGCATACAGTTTGTTGTTATGGAATATAGGGTGGGGGGTGGGGACTTCCGTGGGGGGTAGGCCAACACCGCAAGAAACCCAGCACGAATGTTGTTCAATAGAAGAAAGCCCGCTGCGAAAAACGTGGAATGAAAGCGCCCTATCACTTCACAGCTACAACCGCTCTGATGAATTTCCTTTTGTTTGTTGCGTTGACGCTTCTACACACAAAACCCTGAACTGATCACACCCTGAGCCTGATGAAGGGTGGGGTTAGTGTATAGAGCACGTTTGGTTGCAGCTGTGGTGGGGCGCTTTCCGCTCACACGAGTGTGCTTAAAAAAAAATGGTTTGCAAGGAGGCCTTCCTCTTTGTGCGGATGATTCACTGAAATTAACAGTGACAACAGTTTCCCTGTTAGTTTGCCTCCACCGGAAGTGTTGCAAAAAAGATGCAGAAATTGTGTACAGGATATATATAACAGGGCGGCAATTTTTTGACATGCCAGTCAGTTGAGTGGGCTATGATTTGCAGACACCACCGGACCAGCACACCCCTACGACAGAATGCCGCCTATGAGCGGCCGCCGCGACGACGGCGTGAACAGCGGCGTGCCAACCCTCTGGGCAGCAGGGTGCACACCCTCCACACCACCGCCACCCCCGAGCACCCCGCCACCCGCTTGTCGCCTCTCCAGCTCGCTGGGAAGCCCGGCGGGGCCACGCAGGTCACCACCCCTGGGGGGCGAGCCGGGCCTGCCGTGCAGGTCTGCCGCCGCCCTTCCCCGCTGCTCATCCTCGGCGTGCGAGGGGATGGCCCCTCTGGCCTCCCGCTCCTGGGCGGCTCGCAGGCGCAGCGCGCGGCGCGGGGACACCGGGGACAGCTGCACCGCGTCCTGCACCAGCTTGGACACATCGGCTGCGACGTGTGGCGGGGCGCCGTTGCGGGTCCACGATGCGATTTCCAGCAGGAGCCGCTCCGTCTGCTTCTGGACGGAGGACTGCCTCCGGTGCGCCTCAGCTTCTTTGCTGCGCAGGGAGGCGAGCTCCGATGCCTGCGCATCGATGGTGTCACGGTGGCGCGACACGTCTGCCGCCAGGGCATGCTGCGAGTCAACCGCTGCGGCACGCGCCGTCTCTGCCGCAGCGGCACGCTCCTCAGCAGCAGAGAGCTTCCGCCGCATGTCTACGACAAGCTCGTCCTTCCGGCGCAGCTCGTCTTCCAGATAACCGACAAGCGCCTCGTGGTTCCGCGTCACCGCCTCCATGCGAGACGTGTCATCATCGGATGCGCGAGGGCGCGCTCTGCGCGCCGCCTCGAGGTCCCTCTCTGTGGCCTGCAGGAGTTCCCGCAGGCGGTGTGTTTCAGCCTCTGCCTCACGGCGGAGGCGTGCATCCCTCTGCGCGTCGCTGTGCTCTCGCGCAAGGTATGCAGTGTCCCGCTGCAGGGTGCTGAGGCTCGTCTGGGACTCACGGAGCTGTTCCTGCAGTGTGTGGGGTGGGGGGAGGTGGGGTGGCTGAGGCTGTCATACGTCTCGGGCTGTGGGAGGTAATTTTGTTTGACCAAAAAAAAAAGTTAGTTGCAGTCAAAAAGGATTATCATCACAAACCTTCAGGCGCCGCGCGTCCGACTCTGCATGCGCGCACTGCGAACGGCTTGCTGTGAGGTCGCCCTCCAGACTGCAGACCGCACGATGCAGCCGTTCAGCGTGCAGACCTTCCACGACAGGTGGCTGCGGGCTGGATGGGCGGCGGGGGCTGCGCGTGATGGGCTCGACCTCGGTGCTGCGTGGGGTGCGCTTTGTCGGGCTCGGCACCCGGAGGAGATCCGAAGCGCGGGCGGGCAGCACCACCAGGTCCACCAACCCTGAGGGCTTCAGACCCGGGGGCGGGGGGGTCGGTGGTGGCGGCGGAGGCGGAGGCGGTGGCGAAGGGGACGACAGGTGCGACTGCAGCTGCTCGCGCTCCTTCTGCAGCAGCGACACCTGCGAGAGAAAGAGGGTGCGGGTATCTTCGTTCCGGGGGTATTCACACTTGAGGCGTACGAGGGGGAGAAGGGGAGGGGGTGATGACGGTGAGAAGACCTCACAAAACACGGTGGAGAACACCTCGGGACAAAGTGCCCCGTTGTTGTGTTGGTGTTCTCCACCGTGTTTTGTGAGGTCTTCTCACCGTCATCACCCCCTCCTGAACACCACCCGCCCCAGTGCAACGCTATACCTGGTGCTTAAGATTCGTCACAAGCTTGGCCTCCAGCTCACGCTTGCGGGCGCTCTGCGAGGGGGGATGGGGTGGGAAGGGATGCGTGTTTACTGTTTTATCACTTGGAGGGGTTAGGCGAGCCTGTCCTCCGCGAGTAATACCACAGCAGGGCCTTCGCACAGAAAGACAGAATGTAAAGATCTGATGATCTTGATTGCATTGCTGTTGCCCTATCCGCATCCACCCCCCAGCTGCCACAGCAGCACAGAGACAAACCCATTCGTCACCCATTGTGAATACCTCTTGACGTGCACTCGCACGAGACGACCGATTCGGGCTCTTCAGCAACCGCCCCGATGTCGGAAGGTCATTAGTGCGGCTCATGTCTGGGCCCACCACCACCCCCGCTACCGCCCAGATGGCTCTTGGGCTGAGCACATGCGACCCGCCTGGTGGAGGTGTGTGGGTGTGTTGGGCACGGCAGGGGCTGAAGAAGCCCCGCAGCAAACAGCCAGTGCAACGGCTGGCTCCAGGCCTGTCGCTAACTTTTCGATTTTGCAGATTTGGTGGGTTGACGCTCCTGTTTTGGGGGGGGATCAGGGGGGAAAACACTAGGGGTCAATTTTTCTCGCGCGCGCTTCGCGCGCGCTCGTGTTGTTCCCAAATTTTCCCATCGGTGAACCACTAGGTGGGCACGGTGTGAGGCGCTGGGTTCCTTCCGTGGTTCCTCTCCCGCTCGCGCCGTCGGGTGCCGGAGGAAACCAAAAAAATGGCTTTCGGGACCATGATTTCGACGCTGCCCCCTGATATGCCACGGCCGTCAAAGCGCAAGGACTTGGTTACTAGACGGGCACGCGAGATGGGGGGTCTGGGGGGCAGAGCCCCCCAGCCGCCGGAGGCCACGGTAGTGAACATCTGTTCATTGTGGGTGTACAGATTCTGTGTGAGTTGGCTGCGCCCCCTGAGGCGACTGGGAGAGGCGCGTCGGTTCCCGGCAGCCGCCGGAGGCCACGGTAGTGAGCATCTGTTCCTGCAAAACCATACTCTCTTCGATGTCGACCCAGTGAAAGTGGGTTGACGCTTGGTCGACGCTTGGTGAGCGTCGACCCAGTGTAACCGGGTCAACGCTAGGTTAGCGTCGACCCAGTGTAATAAATGGGTTGACGCTTGGTCCAGGCTTGAATGGCAACCCAGTTCCACTGGGTCGACGCTCCAAGCCTCGACCAAGCGTCAACCCAGTCCACTGGGTCGACGCTGGGTCGACGCTTTTTTATGGGGGGGGAAACCTCAAATCACTGGGTCGACGGTCGACGCTTAGCGACATGCCTGGGCTGGCTCCAGATGGGAGGGGGGGGGGGGGGGGGAAGACGATGAGGGGAAAGATGTCGGGATTTGCACAGAACGGTCGGACCCCCGATACCCTGGTGTTGAGCGACTTTGAACGATTTGTGGCCGTGTTCGCAGCGCGCCCTGGTGAGAAGGGGGGTCGCTGTTCTCCTGGCCGCACGGTGGCATTGCCTTGCGTCGCCCCTCTGCATCTTTTCCTTTGTTGACTAGTTGGTCAGTCCCAGAGGGCGGGACTATGCATTTCTCTGCGATCGCACAGCTTAGAGCGGAATCAAAATGCAGAGAAAGGTGAAGGGGCAGGGGCAGCGAGTTGTTGGCAAAAGTGTCTCTGCGCTTTGATCGGCACTTTTTGCTATGGGTTCTTTTTGCGTTGACGCTTCCACACTCACACTCCTGCTGCTGATGGTGTCGTGAGTGAGGAGCACAAGGGCACGAACAAAGCGCGAGAAGCTTTTCAGCCACATTGAAGGGGTGCGGAAAAATACAGCAGCAGTCTCTCGAGTCTTCCTTTCAGATGATTTTGCATTGATCGCTTCCACCATCCGGCATCCTATGCGAATACCCGCCGCTCCCCGGGAGCTGTTGCGGGAACCATCTGCTCTTCCGACCCAGCGAGACTCTTGCCGTATTTTCTCTACCACACGGGGTGTGTTTTACCAAAAAATGCTGTCGCACCCGCTGGTTGGGCTCATTGGCGCTGTGACCGCCAATCCCCAAGGAATATGCCTGTTGGTATGATCCTCCCCCCCGGGGCCCCCCCCCCTCTGTGGCGCAGGGTTGACGCGCCGTTTGCACATCCCATGGAGTCACAACATGGGGCACACGCGGTGAATCAGCGTGGTGTGGGTTTGTTTGATGTTGCCTTAACGATTGCAAGTCGTACTCCTTTCGCTTTATATGTAGACACCCTGTCCAGCAACTGTGGGAGAACAGTTCCGGACTACTTTTTGTTGAGTGCCTCAAGGCAGTGTTGAGCCCCTGTGAAAATGGCATGAAGGAGCTCATCCTAAAGCTTCAGTCGTAAGATTTCCTTCGTTACTTCACGACTTCGCTAGCTTCGCCGCTCGTAACTGGTAAGAAAAAAGGCGTGGCAACCGTGCTTCCTTCTTCCTTAATGATGCGTTGACGCGTCCACCACCTTTTAGCCTGATGATTTGATGTGGTTGCGAAGCACATGTGAACACGAAATAGCAAGACACACAGAAAAGAAGCAGGTCGTCGGAAGCACTCCTACACTTTTACGCATCATGCTTAAAAATCTTCAGGGGCGGGGAATCCGGGTGAAAAGTCAGCTGCCCGCATGTGTTTGACCTAGCGACAAGGGTTCGAGTGAGGCAACCGGGGTGGACCAGTTGTCACAGGCATCGCAGAGGAGGAAATACCCCACACGGCATACGCTCCCCACTGGCTTCTTCCGAAGAATCAGAAAGTGTGTTGTTGGAGAACCGTGGACAAGCCAATATCGGGACCAGTGCAGAAAAGGAAAGGTGGAGCCATAGGACATGGAAATGCTGTGAACCACTGATGTACTGCATGTAGGGGGGGCATCCACACTCACAGCGTGCTGGAGTATATGTTTTCCAAAAAAATGAGCATTCGATGCCATTTTTTTGGCAATGCACCCGCGCGCGCAATTGCAAAGGGGAAGAAAACACCAAAGGGTAGAGCGCATGAGGAGATGGTAGTCCTACAGCGGTGTAGATTAGAAACCCGCACATGGGGGAAGAGAGGTCGCTGCTGTCTCCACCCGAGAGGCTGTGGTGGCACACACATGAATCTGTCGTCGAATGATGAATAGGGGGACTGCAGACAGCGATGTTGGCACTTATTCTTACCGCAGGTGTACAGTGTTTACTATAACCATAACATGGCTGGGTCATGTTGGGTCTTCGTGGGTTTGCGCGTTCACAGGAAAGGGAAGGGGGCGAGGGTTAGGGCTGATAGGCTGAGATAGCGGACACCGGTATATACAACGGGTGCCGCAGCCCCATTTCTTTTTGCTTATGAAATATGGAAAGGAACGCAAAGGCATCGCGCCCCAACAACCAAGATCTACGATATTTGTTTTTCCTTTTGGAGCGAAGTCGTTGTAACTTGTTGGGGGTGATTACTCTCGTTTGCCAGCATCACATCTACTTTGTGTGTGATCAAGCCACAGTTTTCTGCACACATTCGACCCCCCTTTTCACCGAACTGCCACAATGTTGCTCACGTCGAATTCGTGCCAGTGCTTTTCTTTTTCCACATGACACACTTGTGTGGTACGGGAAATGCTACGAGGAACGCGATGGACTCGGGACTGCTGCTGGCCTCTCTTGCTATGGTTTACTTATTTTACTTTCGTGCTCCACCTGCTCCACCTCATTGGAGGGTCCTGGGTGGAAGCGTCCAATGCAATACTCGCAGCATAGAGGCCAAGTGTTTCTCGCAGTATTTTCCTAGGACTTGTGAGATCAATTCGCCCCCAGCCCACATACTGTGCGCCGTCGTTACCCGCGTGCTTCGTTTCCAGAAACAGGCCTTTATTACAACTGCGGCAACAGGAATCCTGTTCAGTGGGGATGGGCAGCACTTCGGGGGAACAAAAATCCAATGCCTGCACACAGCACAGGCGATCTTCTCGTTTATCTTCTGTATTTCCCCACGAATGATCCTGCACGACCCCCAGCCGTATTTTTCGTGTGGACGGGAAAGATGCCAGGGGTGTGCATCACACCCGGGCACGCCCAGTGCATTCGGGTGCAACCGCACTGAAAATAATGAAGATTAACATGGCGTGTGCGCGGTATGCGGTATGGGGTGGGGTAATGGAAACCACCGGGGGCCCTCGCTACCAGGTGTGGCTGAGTATACTGTGTATTCGTGCAAATCTGAAAGGAAACAAAGAGAAGAGCCGAAGGGCATTCGTCGATCGCGAGAACACCCCCTGAGTGAGAAAAAGTGAGCCACGGCCCACTTCCCCCACTGGCTGACGAGCTGTGACTGGTAGCGAGGGCCCCCACCGGCACACATTCATTTGGCTGTCTTTGAAACATGACAGCATACCTGGGGGGGCTTAAACACGGGGGGTGGCACGGTGGAGACCAATGTGTCCGCTTCCTGTTTTGACCTCTTTACGTCGTAGGGGGGTGATTCCGGTCCGGATGGACTTTTGACATCCCACTTTTCGACTCTGGCAGCACCTGGAGGGCACCAGGTGGCCCAGGGCCCCTGATGACCCCAGACCGACACATCCCCATGCTGAAACGGGTAAGAGGGTAAGAGGGGTGGGGGGGGCGAAACACGGGTCCCAGGTACCACGAAAACAATCACCCCCACATCCCACAATGCTGCCACACACACGCATGGTAATCTTGCTGCAGTAGTAGCACACCAAGCGACGCACTTAATATCAATTTTTTTTGCGGCCTGTGTGGTTGTCTTCGTCGTTTTTCTTCTGCGACCGGACATCCCCTTCTGGAGACACCGATCTATACGATGAACCGCTAGCTGATGCTGGAGCTTTCGGGAGCCTCTGCGAGTGGGTGGCCACGTTTTCTTTGGTGGACGCACCCAAAAGGAAATAAAGAAATAAAGAACCCGAAAAGAGGTCGCACTGCTCTCCTGGACAGGGTGATTTGTGCGTTCTCAAAAAACGTGGAGGGGAGGTGGGGGGGTCTTAGCCATGGTGCCGAAAGCGGTGCGTTTCGGTGTGCTTCCTCCTATCTTCCGGAAGAAGAACCGCCAAAAATTTGCCGATGGCGAAGACCCCCTGTCTGAATGGGAGAGAAGGACTGAAGTGCATTCATCGATCGCGAAAAAGACTTGAAGTTGCGTTCTTTGTACGAACGGTGCCTGCGAGTGCAGGTGTGTGCAGATACCGAACGCTGCCACGAGTCTTGTCTGTTGGAAAAACACGTTGTTTGTGTTCAGAACTAAAAGGGTTGCAGTGGGAGCAATGTTTTGTTCACCGACACTCCGCGCCCCAACGTGACAGGTGACCGGAAGGTTGCACAAACAAAACAAAAGAAATCCGGCAATCCTTTTTCTGCCAAAAAGAAATGTCTTCACCCCCCGCTGATCGTGAAGCGGCACGACAAAAAATACGTTGCGGGGCGGGGGCAGTGATCTCGCTGGGCTCGTGCCCAAAACTTTAATAAACCCCCCTCACGACTATTGTTTATTAAGCACACTCGTGTGAGCGGAAAGCGCCCCACCACAGCTGCAACCAAACGTGCTCTATACACTAACCCCACCCTTCATCAGGCTCAGGGTGTGATCAGTTCAGGGTTTTGTGTGTAGAAGCGTCAACGCTTTCTGTACTTCATTGTAAGCAGGCGAGAGAATCAAGAGGGGGGCAAGAGTGACAGAAGCGGACAGAGTACGCCGAGCTGCGTGGTCGTTCTGAAGAGAGAGGGACAGTAACTACGGGCTGAGGGAGTACGCCGAGCTGCGTGTATTTTGAGGTCAGAGAGGGACAGTAACTACGCCGAGCTGCGTGTATCGTACAGAGAGGGACAGTAATTACGCCGAGCTGCGTGTATCTTGAGGTCAGAGAGGGACAGTAACTACGCCGAGCTGCGTGTATTTTACAGAGAGGGACAGTAACTACGCCGAGCTGCGTGTATCTTACAGAGAGGGATAGTAATTACGCCGAGCTGCGTGTATCTTGAGGTCAGAGAGGGACAGTAACTACGCCGAGCTGCGTGTATCTTACAGAGAGGGACAGTAACTACGCCGTGCTGCGTGTATCTTACAGAGAGGGACAGTAACTACGCCGAGCTGCGTAACAGAGAAGATGGCCATTCTGGATTGGGACACCCTGAAGGTTCCCGACCCCGCCCACCCCGACAACGAGCCAGCAGAGCGTCGCCCCGAGTGCATATTCGAAACCTGCAATACAACGCACACAGCCAGGACCGCATTCAGCTGCCACGACTGCGGTGGGACCACGGTCAGGACGTGCATGAGAGAGCACATCCCGGCGCACATCGTCCCCGAATGGCTCGAGGGCGCAGGGGACAGGGGCTGGGTGTGCCCCGAGTGCGCATGGGTCCGGCAGGCGGTCGACGAGGAGACCGCGGCGGACCTGGCAGCAGGGGCGGGCGAGCTAGGCGAGGACGGGGAGTACAGCGAGGCGGACAGCCAGAGTGGCACGGGCCTCCAGCACAGGGACGCACACCACCCCGCCGACTCGAACACCGATCTCCGCGTGGCGAACTCGCTGGAGTACCTGCTGAAGTTGACAGGCCGGCTGGAGAAGGAGCAGAAGGAGCTGAAGAAGACCGTGGAGACGCAGGCGAAGCAGATGGCCACTCTGCAGAAGGCGCTGCAGCGGACGGAGGCCGAGCTGCCCGCTGACTTCTCCGCCCACATCGTGTCGACCTGGGGATCGTCGATCGCCACTGCCCCCGGACGCAGGTTGGTGAAAGCTGAGGTATCCCGGGTTTTCCGACAGGCGGAGCTCAGCGATGCCCCGAGTTCACCGGACTGGCAACACCAGCTCATCCAGGCCTTCGACTCTCTGTTTCAGACAATGGGGCTGATCCGCGACGACGACGATCCGGACCGTTTTACCGAGGCCCTTCACAAGACAATCGTCGCTATGAACTCACACTTTCTCCTGAAGGGGCGAGCGGGCGCCCGCCTCTACCTGGCAAAGGCGAAGATTATGGACCCAGCGAAGTACGATGCGGTGGCACACGGGCGCCTACTCCGGGAGGGGCGGGCCACGCAGGACGACACGCAGGAGAGGCGGGCCGCGTTTCAAGAGCGGTTCCTGCAGGAGCGTAACACGCAGGACCGCCCCGCGCCCTACTCGGGAAAGGGCCACCACAAAGGACGGGGGGGGAAAGGCAAGCGACAGTGACTTCCCGACACCAGCAGGGGACGCCCGCGGGCCACGACCCTCCCCCCCGCCGCGGTGGTGTATGTGAAGGCAGTACCATCTGCCCCCCCGTCAACAAGAGGACGCCCCCGCAAGACCGAGACGAGCGTGACCCCGGAGGAAGCAACCACCATTCGCCAGGAACTACAGCACACCCTGTCCCAAGCCCTCGCACCCACATACTGGGGGGCCCTCCGCCGCACATACGACAGATACTCGCAGTTCCGGGAAGGGTGGATGAAAGCGGAGAGGCGGACACTGCCACACGACGAAGGGGCGGTGCTGTGGGTCACGAAGCAACGGAAGGACGGGCTATCAGTGCAGTCCGCCCTCCAGTACCTCAACAACCTTGCAGCAGCACTCAGACGCTTCGCAGCGTTCCCCCTCGACGGAAGACAAATTGTGGCGGACTACAGGCGGGCGCTGAAACGGGGAGGAGCACTACGACCACAGAAGCAAGCAGAACCAGCAACAGCCCACAACATCCGGGAGGCGCTAGCGAAGGAGCCACGTCCCATCGTGAAACTGCTGCTCGGCATCATGTGGGGGGGTGCGGCAAGGGCTTCGGACGCACTGCGTTTGGATGTGAAGGACGTCACAGCGGAAAAGCGCAGCGAGCCGATATACGTGCGCTGGACCCAGTCGAAGGCGGACCCTTTCCACATGGGTCACATCACAGGAATCTCCCTGCCGAAGGACCTACACCGTATCCTCCGACACCGCCTCCGCAGGGCGCGCAGTGCAGGAGAGACGAGACTGTTCCCGGCGGACGTCACCTACCGGACCGTGGTAAAAGCCGTCAAGCGGGCACGGAGGGGGCTCACGGCACACTCTCTGCGGAGGGGGGCACTCACACAGCTTGCGCGGAAGAACGTTCCACTGGAGGAGGTGCGCCTCCTCTCGAGACACGCGACGGTCGACGGTGTGATGCGTTACGTATCAGCGGCGGAAAACGCACACGCGCGCGAGACAGCACAGGTGTCGGCGAAGATCGAGTGGTGAAGAAACAACGACAGCAAGGGGGGACGACGCGCACACAGCCAAAACCCCTGACAGCAACCCACTTCCCGGGGACCACGAGGCTGTTCGCAGCGCGCCGCTACTACGAAGATGCCACATCCGACGAAGCCACGTCCGACCCACCACCCAGTGATGAGGAAGCGTGGAGCGAGGTGGATAGCGCAGAGTCGTACGGTCCGGGTGTCGAGGACCTCTACGGGGAGGACTTGGGTGTGTGCACGGGGGGGAAGGTGATACGGCCAGCCAACGCGAAGACGGAGCTGCCGGAGGAAGAGGACTACATCGCGGAGATCTGCACCTCACGCCTCAATCTCAAGGAACTGCGACGGTTGGACAGCGAGGGTGAACTGACGGGGGTCCTGGACCTCATCGCCAAGCCAGCCGCTTTCGCTGACGCACTGCTTCCCGAGGCCCGCCAAGAACTGCGAAAAACGGGGAGGAAGGTATCACGCCACATGTTGCACCACCTGGACACCTTGGTTGAGTATGGCGTCCTGACGGAGGCGGATGCACACCCGTACCTCACGCTGCCAGCGTTCACCGTGTCCAAGAAGTCTGGGGGCCAACGTTTCATCGTCGACGCAAGGCGGCTAAACGCACTGATGACACGCCCACCGGACATGCGTTTGCAGGACATCACGGAGGTGACACAGCGAGTGGCCGCGGCGAGCTGGGTGGTGATGGCAGATGCACGCAGCTGGTTCTACCAGTTCCCCGTACACAAGGAGATCCAACGCTACTTCGAAGTGCGCCTAGGCGGGGAGAGAAAGACATTCGTGAAGACCTTCCTGACTGTCATGTGCATGGGGTGGTCACATTCCCCAGCAATCGCGAACCGCAGCGCACGCGTGCTGCTCCCGCCAGAACACGGAATAGTCTGGATTGACAACTTCATCGCTGTCGGAGACTCCCTACCAGAGGCACAGGCGAGGTACGCCGACTTCATCAGCCGCTGCGAGAAGGTGGGGGCCGCCCTGAACTTCGACGACACACAACACGGCGTGCCGCTGCAGGACTTCACAGTGTTCGGGATCCACTTCGACCTGACGCGACACCGTTTCCACATGGACACAGCCTGGGTGCAAAAAGTCCTCGGACGGGAAGAGTACAAGGAAGTCGTCAACGGCCACACGACACCACGCAGGGCGTTCAGAGTATTCGGGTCTTTCGTCTGGCAGTCGTATGTGATGCGGACGCCGATGTGTTACATGCCAGCCGTGTTGTCCTTCGTGCGGCGCATCGCGAAGCAGACTCACTCGAACAACGCCCGATGGGACTCCAGGGTCGCAGTACCTCCGTCAGTGCAGGCGGAGACAGTGGCGCGGGCACGCCTCATCGAGGACAACGAGTGGTATACGCCGCAGAACCCGCCACCGACCATTGAGCTCTGGACAGACGCGTCATCAACGGCGTGGGCGGCGGTGCTCGTGTTACCGGGAGGGGAGTCAGTGTCCCAAGGTGCGTTCGAAGGGAGCGACGCGGACACGAACATCTTCCTGAAGGAAGCGTATGCAGTGTGGCAGGGGGTGCGCATGATGCAGCGTGTGAGGGAGGCAAGCGTGACCTGCCACATAGACAACCTCGGCCTGGTGTTCGCGCTCCGGAAGGGCCACTGCGCCAACTACCGAGGCAACCTTCTGCTGCAGGAGATATACACAACAGCGCGCCGCCAGCAGATACGACTGATTCCACACTGGGTTGCGACCCACGACCAACGCGCAGACGCGTACACGCGAGGGACGCAGGCCACACACCCCGTGGAGTTGCCACCAGTGTCGATGCCACCCACACTTTTACCAGCGCGCCCGCCTCGTTGAGAACGAGACGGACACGTCCCTCCGGATGAGGGTCCTGGTGTAGAAGCGTCAACGCAACAAACAAAGGAAATTCATCAGAGCGGTTGTAGCTGTGAAGTGATAGGGCGCTTTTTAAGCACACTCGTGTGAGCGGAAAGCGCCCCACCACAGCTGCAACCAAACGTGCTCTATACACTAACCCCACCCTTCATCAGGCTCAGGGTGTGATCAGTTCAGGGTTTTGTGTGTAGAAGCGTCAACGCAACAAACAAAGGAAATTCATCAGAGCGGTTGTAGCTGTGAAGTGATAGGGCGCTTTCCTACAGGTATTGTTTACATAAAATTATTTACATGTATCATACATCGGGCGTTATTGCGTTACCAGTAACGGTAATACCGTTATTTTTTCGGTAAAATAACTTACCGTTAATAACGTTCCAGAACGGCCGAATAACGTTATCCGAAAATCGGTAACGTTATTTTTCCGCGTTATACCGTTATCGATAACGGTAATACCGTTATTACCGTTATCAGGAACGGTAATAACGTTATCGGTAACGTTATTACCGTTATTACCGTTATCGGTAACGGTAATACCGTTATCAGTAACGGTAATAACGTTATCGGTAACGTTATTACCGTTATTACCGGTAATACCGCGTTATTTTCGGTATTTTTGGGCAACTTCTATAGGGGGACCCTTTTCGAATTTTTTTTCGGGGTGGCCAGAATGGGCTGTTTTAGGCTATTTGAGGCCATTTTCGAGCAAATTTTTGGGTTTAGAGCCACGCAAAGGGTCTAAAATGGGCATGCCAATCTCAAAAAATGCTCAAAATTCCGAGAGATTTCAGATTTTTCGAATTTTTTGACCGAGAAAATTCCGACCCCAAAATGTGGTCCTTGTGGTCTGGAACTGTCCGTTGTCGAAGGAATTGGTGAAAAAATCGTGATTTTTGGCCTCTGGATCACCCATGCCGTCCCAAAAATCAAGCAAAAGAGGTTTGGTAGGTGCATTTTTGGGTGAACATGAGCCATTGTGCCAACCTGCTTGATTTCACCCGAAAATTGGAATCCGTTGAATATGGTTTCTGATGAAAATGTGAAAATTTTCGACCTTCTTCGCAGTTTTTGCCACTTCCTTGCCCCATCTTTCCCACCCAAAATCGAAGTACCGTGAATGGTGTTGTTGAAAGGTCCAAATTGCGTTGGTTGTGCGTAGTTCTGCCGAAATCGTGCACACGTTGTGCATAGTGCATGTGTAACGCCATTTGCGACCAAAATGTAAATTTCCTGCACCCGAGCGTTGACGCTTCCACACACCCTTACAAACCCACTTGCCTGATGAAGGGGGTGGTGTGTAGAGCACGTTTGGCAGGGCTGAATGACACTTTCCGCGCGAAGGTCGTGTGCGTAATTAAAAAACGGTCCGAGGGCCGGAGGCCCGAGGCCTTTTTTTACCTGCACGAGGGTGCAATTGAGGCCGATACGGGGTGCAGATGATGGTTTCTTGCACAACCCAGTCATGTTTTGCACATCACGACGAACTCGGAAATTCCTCATATTTGCACTCCAGGTCTCATATTTGCACTGGTGCAAATATGGGACCTGGAGTGCGTGCAAATAATGACTGGGGGGTGCAAGAAAGTTCAAATTGCGTAGTTCCTGCGTACTTCGTGCGTAGCCCGAGCGTACTTTGGGTAGTTCGTGCGTATATTGTGCGAAGCGTCTTTGACAGCACCAGTAACGGACTTTTGGAACGTAACTATTTTAGAACGGACCGGGAAAAAATGGGCACGTCGCTACTTCGCGCTACTTCGTCGCTCGTAACGAGTAAAAATATCAGGTGGTTTATACACCGCCAATGTGAGGTGTGCGGGTGTATTCCTGAAGGATTCACTTCTGCGTCCACACTGAGTGATTTTGGAGTGATTTTCACTCCAAATTTGAACGATTTTGAACGATTTTTGGCCGTGCTCGTAGCATTCCCCGTTGAGGGGGTCGCTATTTCGTGTTCTCCTGGCCGCACGGAGGCATTGCCTTACGTCGCCTCTTCCTCTTTTCCTTTGGTGGTGTGTTGGTCTGGCACAGAGGGCGGGACCGTGCTGATATGCACAGTGACGACTCTCCCTTTTGTTTTGTGCCCGCCTCCACCGAGATTCGGCTGATGCCTCTCAGACTGGGGGCGGGCGGTCGCCGACCCTTTTCTGTACGAGGTTTTCCACAGGCTGCACACCTGCCCCGCGGCTGTGTGGCAGTCTTCGCGGAGTGCAATGCGAAGGTCTGGCCTGACGTGGTGTGACTATTTAGACTCCAGGTGTCTCCACCCTTCCTGGTCTGGGGAGCCTCGGTACCCAAGCAGTTTTCGGTCATGCCCTGGACCACGGCCGTGCTAGACTCCTGGTGCAGGCACCCGTCATGGTCCGGGGACGGCCCCCCCAGGCAGTTTAACGTCTTACCCAGGACCTTTTTTTTTTCCCTCTTGTGTCCCATGCCTTGTTTGCAGTGATCGCATTGTTGGCCATCCTTGCTGTAGTTCGGCATGCCGCCCTTCCCACCTTCCCCCACCCCCTCCCCGGCGGTTTTGCTCTCCGTGTGGTTTGGTGGTACTGGTGAGCCATCTGGGGAAAGAACCTTGACAATCCCGGGCCGGCAGTACGTTCGTCACCCCCACGGGCTCGGCCGGTTTCTAAACCTTTAGGCAATCTACGTCCGCAGGCCAAGAACCCGGTGTGCAGATGCACGTTGGGAGCCCCCTGAAGTCCGCACACGCCCTCTCTGAGTAGTCCCCGACCAAGCGCTGGCCTCTCTGACCGACTACCATGCCGCCGCAGGCCAAGAACCCGGTGTGCCGAAGCACATTGGGAGCCCCCTGAAGTCAACACAGCACCCCGCCAGTGGCTCCAGCTGTCCCTCCCCATGTCAGAGTTGACGGAAAAAGGCGGACCCTCTTTTGTCCCAGTGCTCCGTGCTATGCACTGGGACCCCGTTGCCCAGGCGGACCAGCCTGGGGGAGCCCTCGGGGTGTGGGGTTGAGTTTTACGACTTCCCTAGGTCTTAGGTAGTTTAAGGTCGTGCCCAGGACCATTTCACTCCAGGAACATTGGATGCTGCAAGGTTGCAGGGGTTTCTGCAGTATTTGCCTTGAAAAAGCCAAAAAACATGATTTTTTCACGAAAATCGACATGTCCGTGCGTTATTATCCAAAAAATGGTCCCAGGGGGGTATTCTGGAGCCATCTCCACCAAAAACTACACCATCCGCCCGCAAAATTGTCCGAATAACGCAAGTTTTCATGAAAATAACGGAAAAATAACGCGTTATTTTAGGAGAAAACGTTTTCCAATTTTTTGACATCACGGAGTGGCCCCCTGGAGTGATATTTTACCCAAGAAAATTCTTTTAGGGGGGGTAGGGACCCGAGTTTCGGGTCAGATTCACCGGGAAATGCTGCCTTTTTTGGGGTCAAAAAATAACGCAAAAATAACGTTATTACCGTTACTGGTAACGGAATAACGCCCAATGTATGATGTATTGTTTACATCCGATTATTATTTACGTCAGTGTTTAAGATACACGGTGGACTCCAGCGGGGGTAGGGTAACCCTTTTCGGGAGTCTCAACTAGGGGGAGTCCAACTCCCGCTAGCGGGAGTCTGACTCCCCCTAGCGGGAGTCTTTTCACCTATTTTCACTCATTTTTCCCATGATACCTATGCAATGTGGCACTCGTCACTGAAGTACAGCCACACCAAACGAAACGGACGTTTCCACCCATCCCAGCTCGCAGACCTGATTCACAAAAATGGGGAAGACGACAACGAAGCCGGCAGCGAAGCCGGCGGCAAAGTCGATTAAGAAGAAGAAGAGCGCAGAGAGTCCCGAGGCTGCGGAGGCGACAAACATTGTGCATGATTTTTGCACGGCCTTCCCTGTTAAAAAAGGGGGCAGTGTGCTGACACTGGGATCCATTAGAAGGCTCCTAGCAACGGTGTTGAGCAAGGAGCTCCACCAGCACAGCACCCAGGTGGCCAACGCAATCATCGCCATGTCTTCCCTGACATGGATAAGTTCGCTGTCAGGGAAGTCGCAACGATGCGGAAGGAGGGCGCTCTCCGTCATATACAAGGTGGAGGCGAAGTATGGCAAGGTGCAGGATACAAACGTGTCGTCGGGGGCAGCCTGAAGCCGCGAATGATCGCGACACGGGCGAACGGCTTGGCACCGTGGGTCTGGATAGATGCTGGAGTTCGGCCGGGTGAAACCGGAAGTCGCAGCAAAATTTGCCCCCCCAGATTTCTTCCTCAAACCCACCCGTGGGCTGATCCGGCCTTGCACGGTGGACTCCAGCGGGGGTAGGGTACCACTACCGGGTTTAACCCTTTTCGGGAGTCTCAACTAGGGGGAGTCCAACTCCCGCTAGCGGGAGTATAGATCAGCAGTGGGCAACAATGAGGCGATGCGGGGGGCGAGGGCACCGATGCTCACTGTGCGACATCCCAGAAGAACGCTGGTATCAACAGGTGCATCGATACCCGCACCTGACTCTCTCTGAGATGAAAGAGGCTGGCTACCCCTCCCTCTTGGCAGGTGTGCTTCCCAATGCCCGCTACGTCACCCCAGCACTCCATGACTGCAAGGGGCTCGCCATGCGGCTGATCAGGGTACTGGATGAGACAACAAAAAAATATTCGACAAGACCTGTACAAACCTTGCACTGAATGTGTCGCAGCATGGGACAGGTGCTCAGTTCCGGAAGGTCGTGCTTGCCTGTCACAGGACACACCTACAAGGGCTTGTTCCGCTACCTCTTTGTCTCCCTTGCAGACCTCATGCATTTCCGGTATGCAGACATCCCCTGGCGCTTCTGGGGATGCAAGGATGAGTCAGCCCGGATTCCCTTCTTGCGTGCTCGGATCTCAGGGCATATATTTCACTGGTTGATGGAGCATGCCGAAAAGGGATCAACGCGCAATGCCTACGTACACAGTCTCCATCATTGGTGGGCTCCAGAAGATGCAGTGCCTCTGCAGAACAACGACGAATTTGAAGAAGCAGAGAACGGACATCGCAAGAAAGATGCCGTTACAATCGCCAGCTCCGCAACTTACGAGAGAGATCTTGCGATGGCAGAAGAGAAGCGGCGCGCATCGGGCATGCCTTGGAAGGTTGCGCACCTGTCGCAGGACGGGATCCTCGGGTATAGAGAAGTCATCCTGTGTCCGTGTCTGCACACCCGACACGCTCATAGATTGGCTGTGTATGTTCTTTGCACACAGTTGACACAGCTGCAGAAGGGGTTTGTGCACTGCAACACACAGGACTTCGTTGAACCCATCAGCGCGCCCTACTTCCTGTTCCGGTTCCCCGAAGGACACCGCAAATTATCGCTCTGCTTGTGCAAAATGCCAATCCCGCTGGGGGCGACTTTCACACCATTCGTGTCATCCGAGGCGACTTTGAGCACGCTTGACCAACGCGCACAGCAGGAGGGGGATGACAGTTCTGACGAAGAAGATGAGGCCTGCAGGATGGCTTGTCTTGCCCAAGGTGTAACACAACTACGACAGGCGATGGCCGCACTTTGACACCTCAAATTCTAACCGCTCACCTCCGCAGGTGTAGCCGCTACCAGGAGGATAGGTAGGTAGTCCAGAGTCCGGGGAAACTGACAGAAGCAAAACAAGCCCCTCCCCATCCCTCTTCCACCATGATTTTACCCCCCACGCCAGTAGACTGTAACTATATCATGGGAAAAATGGATGAAAATAGGTGAAAAGACTCCCGCTAGGGGGAGTCAGACTCCCCCTAGCGGGAGTATAGACTCCCGCTAGCGGGAGTCTTTGACACGCTCAGACTCCCGCTCCCAGACTCCCGCTAGGGCCGCTGGAGTCCACCGTGTACTGTTACGAAAAACGGGGCTTAGCCCCGGTTTTTGAGATTTTGCCCCGAAAAACCGGGGGTGCCTCTTTTTTTTTTCCACCGGGATTTTTCTGAGATTCTGTCCGGGTACTATTCCAGGGTACTTTTTGGCCAGAGGAGGCCGGGGGCAAGAGCACAGTGCCCTGCCCCAGGGTTAGCCCGATGAACCTGTTGAGCACAAGGTGCACGTTGACTACATGCGGCGTGCGACTATGGAGCAGAATCAGCTGTTCGCTACCGTGGCCTCCGGCGGCTGGGGGGCTCCGCCCCCCAGACCCCCCTGTGCCGTCAGCCTGTCTTATATCCAACACCCTTTGAGGTCAATTGGGGATGGAATACAGACCACCCGGGAGGATGCAGGCAGCTCACAGAATCGTACGGTTACAAGGAACAGATGCTCACTACCGTGGCCTCCGGCGGCTGGGGGGCTCCGCCCCCCAGACCCCCCATGTGGCCTGTGCCTGTCCAGAACCAAGTCTGCAAGGGCAACCTGCGGTGCTTTCAACACCACCGCGCTCTCCCGAACGCCTTTCTCATCGACTGGCTCCTTCGCGTTGGCGCCAAGAAGGAGCGCGCTCCTCTCGGACCTGGCAGCGGCCCCCGCAGAGGAGCCACCCTGCCCATCCCAGTTGAGTGGCGTGGGGTGGGGTGGGGTTGTGGGAAGGGAAGCCCTTCCAGTTGGGGAAATGGCTGAAATTTTACCCCCGATTACCCCCGGTTTTCGGCGCGCAGCCCGGAACCCTATCTTTTACCCTGATTTACGTGCAATTATTTTATTTTTCGGGGGGTTCAAAAATATTTCCAAGGTGCTCTGAGGAGTGAGACTTGGTGCCTCTGTCACCAAAGTGACCCCACCAGGATCCGCGCAGGTTCCAAACGTTCAAAAGAACCGGGTTTGGAAAGCCCGGTGAGGGGGTCCCGCCTGGGTGGGTGGTGTGGTGGGCTAGCTGCCTCCCAGTCACTGAATCAGACCAACATTTCATGGATGAATCTTGGCACCGATACCACCAAAATGACCCCACTACGATCCGCACGGAGTCCGAAAAGGACAATGGAAGTGGAAAATCGCGATTCCGCACAGGTTTCGAAAAAAAATGCTGAACTATGTAAACAGTACGTGCGTGTAAAATCATTTACACGTATTGTTTACAGTGAATATTATTCACAGGGGGTCCTCGCTACCAGTCACTGCTCGTCACAGCTCGTCAGCCAGTGAGGGGAAGTGGGCCGTGGCTCACTTTTTCTCACTCAGTCACACTTGGTAGCGAAGGCCCCCACAGCTATTATTTACATGCACATCTACTATTTACATGAAGCCAGGTAAACAATAGCTGTGACCCCCCTTTAGTTTTCTTTTTGACAAATACATTTTGTGCAAGAACACCGAGGGGGCGGGAGACAACACCAAAGAAAAGCCACAATAACGAACAACCCCTTGCGTTTGGAAAGGGATGGTTGGGTGATGGGAAAACACGACAAGGCGTTGAGTTGCCAAACCCTGGGCAAAGAAAAGGCAAAAATGGCTACATTGCCGGCGGCAAAACAAACTGTGTAGTGGTGCAAATCTGAAGAGAAGAGAAGAGCCGAAGGGAATTCGCCGATCGCGAGAACACCCCCACGTGCCTGTGGTTGTGGAGCGTGGTGATGTTCTGCAAGAGTTTGCACAAGGCACAGTTTCCTTGCGTTGTGAGCACCGCTTACGCAGCCCGGGTGCGCCTGAATTAATTACCTGTGGGAAATCCATACGTACAGTCTGGCTAATAATGAATGTTATGGGGGCCAAAATGTTAAACCGGGACTTCTCAGAAATCGGGAATTTAATTATTTTTACAGGGGGGGGGGCGAATAGTATTACTACGTAATACTATTCGGCGAACCAACCTGTATATTTGACCCCCCCCCAAAAAAGGTATATTTTTGGGGGTGGCCAAATAGTATTACGTAGTAGTACTACTCCAAAATTCGTGAAAAGGGGCGTTTCGAGGGGGCTCCCGTTCTATTGCACTTTTCGGAATCCGTGCGGATCGTAGTGGGGTCATTTTAGTGGCTCAAGTGCCAAGCTTCACCCATGAAATGCGGGTCGGGTTCAGGCACTTGTGAAGGGAAAAGGTGACTGGGAGGCAGCTTGCCCACCCATGCCACCCACCCAGCCTGACCCCCCTCACAGATTTGCCAAAACACCGTTCGTTTGAACGTTTGGAATCTGTGCGGATCGTGGTGGGGTCATTTTGGACATGGGGTGCCTATCTGCACCCCGTACTTAGAGTCACCAAAAACATGCCCCAGAGCCCCAGAAAAAAAAGTAATACTATTTGGCACCGTAATACTATTCAACTAGGTAATACTATTCGCCCCCCCCCTGTAACATTTTTATTTTTAACATTTTCAAAAATGTTATGGGCTTGGCGTTTTTTTGGTGGCTCGGTAGCGAAAATTTCCGTGACATTTGCTCGATCCTGCGACCCACACACACCCACCAGCTCTCTGTGGGGCTTGGGTGCAGATTGGTGGCATCAGCGGGCTCTAGCGGAACCCCCCGCTTCTGGTACCGAGCGACCGATGACACTGCCCAAGATGATGAGGTGATCTGGAGGACAGTCAGAGCACTCGGCACACTTTCTTCAGGTGCCAGATGGCTGCAGAGGGCCAGGAGAAGCTCGATGAGCTCGATCGGCAGGGGAGAACGGGTGCGAGGGTCGGGCTGACCCCCCTTGGGTGGGCCCCACCCCCCACGCGCCCGATCTAACTCCAATTAATTAAAACACCGAATTTAAATGTTATGGGAAAATGTTATGATTCCGAGGTCCCGGCGAATTAATTATCTTTATTTATTTTGCCTTGTAACAATCATTATTAGCCAGACTGTACGTTTCTTACAAAAAAAATAAATGGGGGAGATCGGAAGCATCCGTCGCCCTCGTCCGGCCAACTCGGTCGTGCGTACTGAACACCCCGACTGCGCCCTGCTTGGCTGTAGAAGGGGGGAGGGCACCCTGGGGGAAAATACCCACCAGGTGTATTTTTAATCCCCGATTCATCCCCGATTCTTTCCAGCCAAAAATGGCACCCAATGTCCCTCCCCCCCAGTGTGGGGCCCTTGGTCTTGTATCAAATGGGTTCCTTCCACGAGTCCTCCCGCTCGCGCCATCCTCGGGTGCTGGAGGAAAACCCCAGAAAACGGCTTTCGGGACCGTTATTCCGACGATCCCCTGATATGCCACAGCTGAAACAGCCCAAGGACTTGCTGCGGTTACTAGACGGGCAGAGACACGCTACACGGGGGGTCTGGGGGGCAGAGCCCCCCAGCCGCCGGAGGCCACGGTAGTGAACATCTGTTCATTGTGGGCGTACAGATTCTGTGTGAGTTGGCTGCGTCCTCCTGAGGCTACTGGTGCTGTTGGATTCCCTGACCTGATGGGAATCGAAGGACTTGGGTACGAGATATCCGCCACAGGGGGGTCTGGGGGGCGGAGCCCCCCAGCCGCCGGAGGCCACGGTAGTGGACGTCTGGCTCTTGGCTGGAAAAAAACCAGATTTTGGCTGGGAAAAAACCCGAAAAAGGGGCGGATGCCCGGAGGACTCATCCTCATCCCCCACTAGAAATGCACCTGATACCCACCCTGGAAAAAAAACACGTATGGAGTACGTATGGATTTCACCTATGGAGTACGTATGGATTCCACATGTGGGTCAAAAAAATACAAAATAAATAACGTATGGAAATCCATACGTTCCACATGTGCAGCGTAAGGGGGGGTTGTGAGCACGACCCTCAAAAACTTTGCGTCTGCATAAAAAATCAGAAAGTGGAGAGAAGAACCAGCGGGTATTCATCGATCGCGAGAACAACCCACACGCCTGCTGCGGGTGTGGTGTGTCCTGCATGATCTGCATAGCAAAGTTTCCTGCTGTGTTAGCGACAACTCCAAAAACAAAGGCAGGGGCTTTGCCAGAAGGTTCTAGCGATTTTTCTCACACAGAAACGGGAGAAAAAACACCGCAACCCCATTGGTCGGTCCACTGAAGAGTTAAGACCCCCGAAAAAACAAGCAGCTGCAGCATTCCCTGCTGCGGAAAATATTTTAAGAATCAAAATGCAACCCTGGGTGAACCTCAATCGACAATACCAATATAGAGGATAGTAAGAGAAGGGGTGCAACGGCAATTGGTGTTGAACGTGTTCTTCGAACGCGGAGCACCCCACACAGACAGGTTGTGTGAAGTGTTCGTAACAAAAAAGGAGGGGGTGGTGGGGGGCGGTATCTTGCACAGCTCAATAAAAGCTTCCTGAGTTGGCTGCTCCGAACTGACTAAAAAGAAATCAAGCGAAGGGGGCCTCCGCCAATCGACAAGCTCCGGCAAGCATCGGTGTATTCGGACCGATTTCCCCAAAACAGATATGGAAATGCACCTACATATTGCACTGATCTGCACTGACTAGCGAAGGAAGACCCTCTGCAGCATCAAGAGAGAATGGGAGATTTGGCGTCTCTTCGAACGCTGAACACCCCACGGCCTGCCCGGGGCGTGTGGAGTGTACGCAAAGGTTTCCCTGAGGTGCCTCCGACAAAGTCGATGAAATAACGAGCTGACTGCGAAAAGAAACTTTGTGTCTGCAAATCAGAAAGGGGAGAGAAGAACCAGCGGGTATTCGTCGATCGCGAGAACACCCCACACGCCTGCTGCGGGTGTGGTGTGTCCTGCATGATCTGCATAGCAAAGTTTCCTGCGTTGTTAGCACAACTCCAAAAAGTGTCACTTCAACTCTGCCGCTCTTTCTCTACTGTTGATACTTCGTTTGATGCGTTGACGCTTCCACACACACTTACAAACCCACTTGCCTGATGAAGGGGGTGGTGTGTAGAGCACGTTTGGCAGAGCTGAATGACACTTTCCGCGCGAAAGTCGTGTGCGTAAAAAGTGTCACTTCAACTCTGCCGCTCTTTCTCTACTGTTGATACTTCGTTTGATGCGTTGACGCTTCCACACCCAGGACCCTCTTCCGGAGGGACGTGCTCGCGCACCGGTTGGTCATGTAATCATACGGTGCCGAGTGCGGGTTACGTGGTGCTGCGTGTTGGTATATGTGCTGGCTCGAGGCGGATTGCCCGTTCGGCTCGTGTTCCGCGCGTGTAGGTGTCAGCCCGCTGCTCGTCGGTTGGCACCCACTGGGGGTTGAGCCGCAGTCGCTTCGTCCGTGCCACGAGGAATATGCGCTGCAGTAGCAGGTTGCCTCTGTGGTTCGCGCAGTGCCCTCGCCGCATGCAAAATACTAGGGGGAGGTTGTCGATGTTGCACGTCACAGCGATGTCCTGTGAGTTGATGATGCGTAGCCCTTGCCACACGGCGAAGGCCTCCTTCAGGAAGATGTGCGCATCCCGATCTGCCCCGGTGAACACCCCTTGTGTGACCGTCTCCTCTCCCAGTTCGAGTATCGCCGCCCACTCCGTCGATGACGCGTCGGACCACAGCGTTGCCCGCGATGTTGGGTCTGCCTGGTGGTGCCAATTGTTATCGCGCATGAACTCCATCCGTGCTGCTGTCTCCCGGATCACTGAGTTCGGCACTCGTGTGTTGACATCCCACGCCGCGTTGTTGTCGTGCGCCCGGCGTCCTAGGCGCCGGACGAAAGAGAGGATTGCGGGAGCGAAACACAGTGGCGCGCGCATGACGTATGACTGCCAGACGATGGATCCGAAGATGCGGAAGGCCCTCCGCGGCGTTGTTGTTCCCTCCAACGTCTCCGCCAGCTCCTCCCGCTGTGCCACCTTCGCCACCCATGCAGGGTCCATGCGGAATCTGTGCTCCACCAGGTCAAACTGGATCCCGAACGTGCAGAAACGTTGCGTCGGCATCCCGTGGTCGGCATCGTCGAGGTTCAGGGTCGCGTTGACGTAGTCGCACCTTTCGCGGAAGACCCTGTACTTCGCCTGCACCTCGTCCAGTGTCTCGGCTGTGACCACAAAATTGTCTATCCAGACGATGCCGTCTCTTGGAGGGAGGAGCACCCTCGCACTCCGGTTGGCAATTGCTGGTGAGTGTGACCACCCCATGCACATCACCGACAGAAACGCTGGCACAAATTCGTCCCGCTTGTCCCCGAAGCGGATTCCGAAGTAGCGCTGGATCTCCTCCTCCACCGGAAACTGGTAGAACCAGCTCCTCGCGTCAGCGAGCACAACCCAAGTTGACTCAGCGATGCGGCGCGTCACCTCCAGGATGTCGTCCAATCTCATGTCTGGCGGTCGCGCCATGTACGAGTTCAGAGTACGTGCGTCGACGATGAAGCGTGTCCCCCCTGACTTCTTCGGCACGGTAAAGGCTGGTAAGGTGAGTATCGCATGAGTACAGGCTATAGCGATAACGCCGTAGGCGATGAGGTCGTCGACATGTTTCAATGTATGGCGTGATATCATCCTCCACTTGTTCCTGAAGTGGTCGCGTGCTCCGGGGAGCAACGCATTTCTGAAGGCTTCGGGGTCTGTAATGAGGTCCAACACGTCTCGCAGTTCCTCGTTGGAGTCCAGCTCGCGGAGTCGCGCCAGGTTGAGGCGCGTGTCGCAGATCGGAGCAAGGCGGTCGTCTTCAGATGGGTCTTGCCTTTCATGGGCAGGTCGCACGATATGTCCTTTGTGGTGCACGCCGACACTCTCCCCGTAGAGATCGGCGTCTATGCCCGGTCCGTGTTCTGAGTCGGTGTCCGCCGTGTCGTCGGAGCTGTCGTTTTCTTCAGGAGGTTGGTATACTTGGATGGAGAGCTGAGGCCTGTGGTATGTCTTTGGGCGCTCTCTCGGCTGTGCGGCTGGATCCCCTGCGCGTGTCGGGTCATCGTTGTGAGTCGGCCCGGGCCCCGCGCCGGTACCGTCCTTTCCTCCACCGACCCCTGCTGCGCCGCCCCCTGTCGGGTAGTCATACCGTCGTAGTTCACGTGTGATGTCTCGCCTCCTTTTGTACGGGAAATGTGTGCTAAACTCTGGTCCCCTGTGTCTCACGCGTTCTTGGCCAGCTCTTTGGACAGTGCCGCTGTGTCTGCCACACGCTGTGTCGTTGCTGCTGGTATGTATCGAAACACCGCGTCGGGGGTCGCATGTCGCGACAGCATCATCAGCTTCTCGACTGGCACCCCGTTGCGTGCCAGATGGTGGAGGGCCCCCCTCCGGAGGGAGTGCGGCGTCAATCGGGCATCCACCCTTTTCACCGCCGCCGCGATGCATCGGTATGTCACGCTCGGGGGAAACAGGCTCCCTTCTGTCTTTAGCTCTTTCATACGGCTCCGCAGGATCTTCAGCATCTCCGGTGGCAGTGACATACCCGTTGTCTTCCCCAGCTGGAAGGGGTCCGACTTCGTGGTGGTCCACACGATGGTAATCTGGTCTGACTTTGCTTCCGTCTGGATGTCCCGCGTTGACAATCGTTGCACATCCGACGCTCTCGCCGCCCCGTGCCACATCATTGCGACGGCCAGACGCACCAGCGGCCGCGGTTCCTGAGCCACTGCCTGTGCTGCCTGTTCTTGAGTCGCGGGGTGCGCCTGTTGTGCTGGCTTCAATGCCCCGCTGCGGCACAAGCTTCGCTTGAAGTCCCGTAGCACGTGTCCTTCCTGTTCCCACGACTCGAAGCGGCGCAGGCTCGCGATGATGTTGCCCAGGTATTGCAGCGCCGATGGGGCGGACAGTCCGTTGAGCCGCAGGTGTGTGATCCACAGGGTGATCCCCTCCTCGTGTCGTAGTGTGCGGCCCTCCCCCCTGCACCACTCCTCTCTGAACTCGCGGTACCTCTCGTAGCTCCTGCGCAGAGCCGTCCAGTACGAACTCGACAGTGCGTTCCCCAAAGCCTCCTGCGTGGCCTCCATGATGATCAGCCTCATCTCGCTCGACAGTGGTTGTTGCTTGATGCGGGGGCGGCCCTTGTTGGTTTGCTTCTTTTCTTTCAGGATGAACTCGTATGGGGATGGTGTGGGCGGCGTTGGGCTGGTTCCTGGGTGGGTGGTCTGCTGGAGTCACTGTCCCCCGCGGGGCCCTTTCGACCCCTTTCCCACTGCCCTCTGCTCCGCCCCCTTTCCCGTCTTCCCGGTGGGGTACGGCGTGTAGCGCGGGTCAGCCCCCTGTTGCACACGCGGTGGTACCAAACGGCGCGGGTTCGCCTTCGCCTGCGCATCATTCGCCTCTCCCACCAGCCGCTGGTGCAGAGACGCCGAGAACGTGAGGGGTGGGATGTTCTTCGCCTTGTGCTCGTAGTAGGCACGTGCCACATACCCCGTGAGGCAGGCCAGAGCCGACATTTCGCACACGATGCGGTGCAGGGGCAGCAGGCTGGGTTCCTCCTCCGTGTTCATCTTCATGAGCTTTAGCACGTCGTCGAAGTGCTCGAAGCATTTGCGGAGGCTGTGCATCCATTCCCCCGCATCTGTGCCCGACGCTGGCAGGCTCGCCTCCCGGAACACGCGGGACACCTCTGCCCGGATCTGCCGCCGCACCGCGCCCTTCCATATGCCAGGGCGCCACGTCGCGACCGCGTATGGCGAGAAGTCGTCCGGCAACCCCTCGTCAGCCTCCTGCAGCTGCCTCTGCAGATCGGCGATGGTCTCGGCCTGCTCCTCCACCTTCGCCTCCAGCCGAGTCATGCGCGCCTCCATGTTGAGCCCTTCACCGGCTCCCAGTTGGGGCAGCGCCCCCAGCCCGTCCTCCTCTTCAGCGGCCTCCTCCGCTGCTGCCGCGCCGCCTGCCTGCATCTTCGTCCACGCGCACATTGGGCATACCCATCCGGCGCTGCCCATGTGGGCGACGAAGGCGTCCGCCACCGCCTTCGGGTGCAGATGCGCCCGCACACATGTCCTCGTCGTGGCTTGTCCGCAGGCGTTGCATGCGTGCGCCGTTCCGCCCTCATGGACGGTGGCGCATGTGGGGAACACGCAGTGCTGCATCGGCTCCGCTGCGGGCTCCATAGAGAGGGCCGGCACCTCGACCAAAGCCCAGTCGACGTCCATCTTTCCTCACTACTCTGCTTGTCGTACGCCTCTAGCTGTCCTTCACACCCGCTGATCCTTCACCCCGCTGATTTTGTTCACACGCTTTGGCGCCCCTGTAAAACACACACGCTCTGCTGTCCGTCACCACCGCTGGTCCTTCACCCCGCTGCTCCTGTAAAACACACGCGTCCCCGCTGCGTTTGTTCACGCGCTTTGGCGGTCCTGTAAAACACACGCGTCCCCGCTGCTTTTGTTCACGCGCTTTGGCGGCCCTTCAAAACACACCCGCTCTGCTGTCCTTCACCACCGCTGTTCCTTCACCCCGCTGCTCCTGTAAAACACACGCGTCCCCGCTGCTTTTGTTCACGCGCTTTGGCGGCCCTTCAAAACACACCCGCTCTGCTGTCCTTCACCACCGCTGTTCCTTCACCCCGCTGCTCCTGTAAAACACACGCGTCCCCGCTGCTTTTGTTCACGCGCTTTGGCGGCTCCGCTCGTCCCTTTTCGCTGCTTCTGACTCTTCTCACTAAAAATAAATGTGCGTTGACGCTTCCACACACACTTACAAACCCACTTGCCTGATGAAGGGGGTGGTGTGTAGAGCACGTTTGGCAGAGCTGAATGACACTTTCCGCGCGAAAGTCGTGTGCGTAAAAAATATTTGTAACGTTCACATGGAATGAATGCGGTGAGGGAGGGGATGGAGGTACCATCCTGCTGGGTATTCGACCAGAAGTTCATTGTCACCCCGTCCCGAACGAATTTGCCAACACCTTATTTTTTGTAAGGTGCAGGCGTGCCCGTCAATCAGGGCAAAAACTGTGTATTGGTGCAAATCTGGAAGGGAAACAAAGAGAAGAGCCGAAGGGTATTCCTGCGAGAACACCCCACACGCCTGTCATGAAGCGTGGTGAAGTTCTGCAAGGATCTGCACTGGCACAGTTTCCTGCGTTGTTGCACAACTCTCAAAAATCCCACCTCCTCCACACAGCACTTGCAAATACGACACCCAACACATTTGGATACTATGTGTTGGTCGCGCAGCAGAAAATAACTAAATAAATACAACAGCCGGGGGTGAACGTCGAAGGATGATCTCAAAACCATGGCAGGTGTTGTGATGCGCGCCACCGATACAAATCACACAACACGCTGGGGAGGTGCTTAACCCTTTCCCGACTAACCACGCATATATGCGTGGTTAATGCAAAAAAATTGGGGTTGGGAGGTAAGTTCCTTAGAATGTCACCTTTTTGAAGATTTCTTTTTATGGTGAAAAGGGCTGGTGAAAAATATTCCACGAACATGCGTGTTTGGACATGTTGGTTTACAGAATTCATGTTCCCACCGGAGGGGAAAACACGAAAATCCGAGAATTCTGGTTTTTGGTCATTTTTTTGGAAAAACGAGAAAAAAATGTCAAGACCAAGTAACATGTTGCGAACTTGAACTTTTTGACATACATGGGGCGTTATTGCGTTAGCGTTATTGTTATAACGCGTTATTTTGGGCGGAATAACATTACTGGGGGGGGGCAAATACAAGGGTATACTCTTCTATTCACCGTGCCAGCTTACGTAATTCAGGGTTCTCAAAAAATTGTTTTTTAGCTGAAAAGTTGTCTACCATGCAAATACAAGAGTATATACTCTTGTATTTGCATACTAGAAATGTGGCCTCCGGCTGGGCCCTCATGGGGCAGCGGCGCCGAATAGACAATCCGAGCGTCATCTTGGCCTTTCCCACCCCCGAGGCGACTCCCACCCGACCGTGACGACTCCAGACAGGAGGCCCACTGGCCTGGGGGAGGTCATTGGAAGCACAAAATATGATGAAAACCCCACAAAAGTTCTCCAAAAGTCTAGTATGCAAATACAAGAGTATACTCTTGTATTTGCTCGGTGAACTTTTTAAAATCGCAATTTCTGGAGTACTCTTGTATTAGCATATACCCTTGTATTTGCATATACTCTTGTATTTGCCCCCCCCCAGTAACGAAAATAACGCCTCGTAACGCGTTATTTTTGTTATCGAAAAATAATAACGCATTTTTTATCGCGTTATCGGTTGTTATGACGTTATTGAAAACGTTAGTAACGTTACTAACGTTATCTATAACGTTAGGAACGTTAATAACGTTAGTGATAACGTTATCCGAAGTTATATCATTCATAACGGTATCGGTAGCGTTATTAACGAAAATAACGATACCGATAACGTTATTCGTCAAATAACGCGTTATTTGGGCGCGTTATACCACGTTATAACGCGTTATAACGCGTTAATAACGCGTTATATCGCGTTATTTCCGTTATAACGCGTTATAACGTGGTATAACGCGTTATAACGCGTTATAACGCGTTATTATTGGTATTTCTGGGTGAGTTCGGCAGGGGATCCCTTTTCGCTTTTTGTTCGGGAGGGTATCCCAGTGCCCCGTTTTTGTTCTGTGCTGTGCTCGAAATTTTAGCACACCATCACTACTGTGTCCGGAAACACATTTTTGGGACACATGCACACCCAGAGAGCCAGATTTGGCCAAAAATTCGGATCCGGGCCCTGTGCGCACAGTTTGAGCAACAAGGCAAGGCAGATTGTGTTTTGCCACCGAAAGCGCTGTCAACTATCTTGTTCAGCATAACAAGGTTCTTGTTGTGTGTGAAAATGTTGAAATACGGCATCGACGGGAATTTTTTACGCACACGACCTTCGCGCGGAAACTATCCATCAGCTCAGCCAACCGTGCTCCACACACCTTCACCAGGCAAGTGGGTTTGTCAGTGTGTGTGTGTAACTCGCCATGTCGGTGCGTTATTTGGAGGCACACCTCCCAGGAGAGTACTGTGGGGTGCTCTTCAGCAGACACTCCTCATTCGTTGCCCAAAGAGATGGTAATATTACGAACACACCAAAAATAACGGGTTTCCACAGCCTTGGAAGGGCCAAAAAAACGACTTGTTTGGACGAAAATCGCCATGTAGGTGCGTTATTATGCCCCTAAATAATCCCCAGGGATAATTTGGGGTGTTCTTCACCAGTTACCACCACTTTGTTGCCCGAAAAAGGGCTGATACTGCACGAATACACGAAAAAATATGGTGATTCCACCTAAATTCCCTTGGGAAGGGCAAAAAAGACGATTTTTCTCAAAAAATGCACAAAAATCGCTATCTCCGTGCGTTATTATGGGGGGAAAAATCCCAGGGGATTTTCTGGGTTTTTCTTCACCCGGTAACGCGACTTTGTTGCCCGAACTCATCCGATAACGCGCAGAAATCTCAAAATAACGTTTCGATAACGCGTTATTGGGATTCAAAATTCAAAAATAATTTTGCGACCCACAGGTTAGCCCCCAAGTACGTGATTACGTGCTAGAAATTCATCCCCGAGGGGTAGGGGTCGGATTTTCTGGTCTGACACAGAATTAGATGCTGCCCGTTTCTACGTCAAAAAAATAACGCGAATAACGCGTTATAACAATAACGATAACGCAATAACGCCCTATGTATGTTTTGATCGATTTTTTTCTTCCTGGAATTGTTCTGGGCTGAATCTGTCCGAAAATCGCCGCTTCGCACGGATTCGTGAGGCTGAAAGTGGCCCGGTGGGGGTGACGACACCCAGACCCCATGACCAGGAATGCTAATTAACCAGGGACTTGGCTTTCGCGTTTGTCAAGGGAGGGAAATATTTTTGTTCAACAACTCTGGCAGTCTCGAACATGGCACGAACAGCGCATTTCACGACAACAAATTTTTTGAAAAAAGACGTTGTTCCGTCCCACTGGACGGCAGAGGTCAAGTTGGCCCCCCCCACCCACACCGACCACCCACCTATATAGGCCCCTATATAGCCTGCATATACGTACCCTGGAAAACCCTCGAAAATATTTGGTTTTTGCGATCAGCAGTAACATGCTTTGAACTCCACCATTTGGCGATTGTTTGACCACCGAGAGTAGGGTTTTGACAACTGTGCTCGAGAAAGCAACAGTAGGCCCTGAGTGGGTTCCAGATACCCAATACATTTTGGTTGCCAAGGCCACACGCGATTTTTTCAGGATTTCAGGGTGTTTTCACGGTGTGCACTTTGTCACTGCCGGGAAAATGGAAAAAATAATTTTCCGGGGACTTTGTTTGGTTGTCTTGAATATAATTGCGACAACCGATTTCACCATCAAAAGAAATCTTGAAAAACACCAAAATCCGTCCAACTTACTCACGATCGTGGTGTGAAACCCGAAATCTCGAAAATTAATTAACCCCCCCGTGGTCGGAAAAGGGTTACTGGGGGGGGGCAATTAATCGTGCATAGTCGAATAATCGTGCATAGTCAAATAATAGTGCCTTTTTGAAACGGGCATTTATCACTTTTGGCTATTTTCGGTCAGTTCTGGAAGAAAAATGAGCAATTTTTCCCGCAGAATATCCCCCCCACTCTCGTCACCAGTAGCGGACGTACCCAAGTGGTTACGGGGCTCGCCTGCTAAGCGAGTGTGCTTTGCATGCGCAAGTTCGAACCTTGCCGTTCGAAAAAAAAAAGGGGGTCGGGGGCGGAGGTCTAAGGGAGGGGGTAGAATAGGGGGACGCCCCTAGGAAATTACCCTCCCTGTATAGCCCGGCTATACCACGTAGGCTGACCTCCGCATGGAGGGCCTTACCCGCTTAGGGGAAACCACCATCCGCCGCCTCCGGGCCGACCACCACCGCCTGGTGTACGACCACGACGTCCCGGGCAGCGCACAACCACCGTGCAAACCCTGCCTGAAGCTTGCGCCGGACAGCCCCCCGCCTGGGGTCTCGCTGAAGCACCTATTCTTCGGCTGTCCCGCGACAGCGTCAGCCCGACACCACCTCACAGCCACAAGCGTGCACAACCTGCTGCTGCACAACTGCAAGGGGGCCCTACGCTACCTGGCTGAGGCAGGGGTGACGGAGCACAGCGAGAAGGACTACCTGATCTCGTGAAACCTGCAAAAATCAACAGCGGTCAAGGGCTTCGGCCTGACACCCCAGCACCCCCCCCCCCCACCCCCAGACCCACGTCACTTTCCACGGGCCGCCAGGCGCGTCAGCGTCGGCGACCGCCCGCCCCCAGTCTGAGAGGCAGCAGCCACGACTCGGCAGGAGGCGGGCACAACAAAAAAGGGAGAGTCGTCACTGTGCATATCAGCACGGTCCCGCCCTCTGAGCCAGACTAACCCGCCCATAAAGGAAAAGAGGAAGAGGCGACGTAAGGCAATGCCTCCGTGCGGCAAGGAGAACACGAAACAGCGTCCCCCCTCACCGGGGGACGCGACGAGCACGGCCAAAAATCGTTCAAATCGTTCAATATTCAAAAACCCCGGTCTTCTGAATGTTGGGAGCCCGTGCGGATCGTGGTGGGGTCATTTCGACCATGGGGTGTCTGTCTTCACCCGTGACTGGTCGTCACCATTTTGGCTCATATTCGTCCACATGTCCGGACTTGTGTGCCTCCAGTTTCAACACGAAAATGAGCCCAGACGGTGACTGCCAGTAAGGGGTGAAGACAGACACCCCATGGCCAAAATGACCCCACTACGATCCGCACAGATTCCAAATATGCAAACGGACGAGGTTTTTGCGATGTTTGTCCCCAGAACTGACCAGAAAACTTGCAAAAGTGAATAATCGTGCACCCCACGATTATTCCCCCCCGTCAACTTTTTGACTTTTTTTGGGCCCCTCAATTATACCCGCCCGTTCGCCAATTAATAGTGGAGTGCACGATTATTTGCCCCCCCCCAGTAAGGCGCCTCCTTCAGTTCACTTCTCACTCTTTCAGGTCTGAGATCACCCCACCTGTTGATGCGTTGACGCTTCCGCACAAACACGACACTCCCGTTTGTTGAGTGTCGGTCACACCGAGCAAAGCCCGATGATTCCATCCACTCATCTCGTTCCGCCACGACGCCACCCACAGCAGCCCCTCTCGTCAGATGAAGGGAGGGGGTGTGTGGAGTGCAGCCCCACGGTTGGAACAACTGAAGAATACCACCTTTCGTTTGAAGGCCGTAAGAAAAATACAAATAAAACAAAGCGTAAAGAGCGTCGAATCTGCGACTTTTTTTTTTGACTGTGCGCACTTTGCAATATATACCTGTCTCTTACCTATTTTTGGAAGAATGGATGTTGCACTGCACGCCGCCGACAGCCTGTTGTCTACTCACAGGCACAAACTAATGCAACCGAGTGAATCACAAGAGAGAAAGGTAGCAACGACAGTTGGTGTTCTTCGAACGCAGAACACCCCTGACTATTTGGCGAAATCGTACTCCTTTCGCTTTATTATAGACACCCTGTCCAGCAACTGTGGGAGAACAGTTCCGGACTACTTTTTGTTGAGCGCACACTTGCTGTCTCAAGGCTGTGTTGAGGCCCTGTGAAGTGGCATGAGGTGCTAATCCAAAGCTTCAGTCGTACGATTTCCTTCGTTACTTCGCGACTTCGCTACGCTTCGTCGCTCGTAACTAGTAAAAAAAAAATTATAAACAGGCAGTCAGAGAGAGGGAGAAACCGTGGGGCACGTGCCGCCCCATCGACGCCACAACGAGATTTTGATGGAACGAACCCCCCTCCCCCGTTCCATTTTTTTTGGGGAGGGGGGACTTCGTCTTTGTGTCAGCACAGCTCAGCATCTCTGTCCAGCAGATCGCACACCGTGAGCAGCGAATCGCTTGCACGGTAGAGCACCCACCTGGAGCAGGGCGACACGGCGAGCGCGCTGTGGAACCACGCCTCGGTGTCGATCGCACCGACACAGGAAAACGTCCGCAGGTCCCACTGCCGGATCGTCCGGTCGAAGGATGACGCGATAGCCCACCTCCCGCACGGCGTCACCACTACCCTGTTGATGCTGCTCTTGTGCCCCGGCAGGGTGTGCCTGCAGTCCACATTGTGAGTGCCCCACACCGCCAGCTCCCCGCTGGTACACCCCGCTACCAGCCACCCGTTGTCGTGCGAAAGCGCGACCGCCGACACGCCACCCTTCTCCATGGCCCGCACACAGGCGCCAGTGTCGATGTCCCACACATACACACGCTCCTCGTCGTAGCCGGCGTAGTGAGCCCCGCTTGGGCTGAGGGGTGACGCAGGGCGGAGCGCGGCACTGCCTTGCAGGAACTCCCTCACATGTGCCCCTGTGAGAATGTCCCGGACATGCACCCCGTGCATCGTTTCGTACACCACGTTGCGGTTGCAGGGTGACACGGAGGCGGCGAAGATAGGGTCGCGGCACAGGGCGCGCTTCAGCGTGCCGGACTCGGAGGAGAAGACGAGGAGGCCGCGCTCCTTCCCGTTGCCGGAGTGGCCCCCGCTGACGATCCACTGCGAGCAGCCGGAGACAGCAAGGCAGGCGACCATTCCGTTGTCGCCGCGGAGGCGGCGGCAGAGCCGGCCGCGCTGGGTGTCCCACACTTCGATCGTCCCGCTGTCCATGCCGACGATACACATCTTGCCGCAGGGTGACAGTGCGACGGAGTAGATTGCGGATTGCGTGTCGTAGTCGCATGGGCTGCGCATCACCGCCAGCCCGCGCCGCAGCTGCGCCAGCGGTGCGGATGGCAGCTGGGTTTGTGCGGCAGCAGCATCCCCCACCGCTGTCGGATCACCCCCCCGTGCCGTGTGGTGCTTCGGAGATGCGCCTTTGGGTGTGCGCACAGAAGCAGCAGCAGCGGCACCCACGCCCAAAGCAGCGCTGCGGTGGCTCCGGGACGAAGTGTATGAAGAGGAGGAGGAGGAGGAGGAGCAACGGGGGTGCGACAACAGCTGGTCGCAGGCCGTCTTGCCCCACATGTCGACGGCACAGTCGGGCAAGGGGGTGCGGGGCAGTGTGCAGGCAATCATGTTGTGGGGGGGAGGGAGGGGGGGTGGGTGGGTGTGTACGGGCTGTATGGTCAGTATTTTTTTGGTAAAACACACCCCGTGTGGTAGAGAAAATACGGCAAGAGTCTTGCCTGTGGTTTTCATGAACCACCCAAATTTCGCGTGAATTTTGTGCATGTATAGGCCCGGACAGGCATGTATTGTCCCGTTCTGGCCTGTTTAGGTCGGCTGGAGGACGTTAAAGGAGTGCCGTCTCGCTGAGGGTTTCTCTTTGGTGTTGGTGGGCCAACACCAGGAGAGGGTTCCGATATATGATCTACGTCAAACAGGTGGGGAGAGCAACCTTGGCAGGGGGACTCAAACTCCCCCAGTGTGCGCAAGAGAACACGATGCCGACCGTTCCCCGCCCCACCCGCATATCCTTTTGCCTCAGTTAAGGCCCTGGTGAAGGCTCGGCAACCGCCAAAGGTGGTAAAATACGAGAAGCTGCCTGACACGCGCAAGCGGGTCGGCGAGCGTTACGCCAAGCACATTTGGTTGCTTGGCGTAGAGTCGTCGGTCGGACGGGTGTCGCACGCCTCAGGCGTCGGCAGCAAGCGGACGGACGTGGTGGCGGATGTCGGGGTGGCGGCGTGGGCGGCAACGGCAGGCCAGGTGCCCCCCCTCCGATGTGACATCATTTTGTCACCGTCGGAGACTGTGGTGAGCCGCATCATGCGCGGTCTGATGGATTCCAATCAGGAGGTTTACGACCGGCTGACGGGTGCCACGGGGCAGTCTGCTCTCGCGCGCGGAGTGGAGCTGGAGGAGCGGGTGCTTCGCGCCCTTGCCCACGCGGTGGCAACGTGCGGGTGACGATGCACAGGGGGCAATGTGGCCGTCTTCACAACTTCAATTGTCAATGAAGTTGTGCAGGTCCGAAACCTGCGCCGGGGTCAGCGCCGCGTCTTCGCCCCCCACCTCCTCCGCATCGTCCTCCTCCCTCGCGGGCGCCGCCTCCTCCTCCTCCCTCTTGCGCTTGCCGCGCTCGCTGGCCGCCTTGCGGGAATCCGAGTGCGAGGTGTCTATCACACTCGCCCTCCCCGCCTCAAGGCGGCCAGCGCAGTCGGGCGCCGTCAGCAGCCCCTTCAGCCCGCTCACCTTGTGCTTGAGGTATCTACACCTCTGCACGTGGTTGAGCATGGGGCGGGGGTCGCTGAGGTGCTGGAGGTAGGGCTTCACGCCCTTGCCACACGCACACTTGAACAAGCCGGGGGTAAATTTCCCGACCTTGTCCCGCAGCGACTCCACCACCACCTCCTCCGTGGTGGAGTCCTGCACCAAGTTCTACCCCGGCCAGTGCGCAGTGTTTTCCCTACGATGAAAACTACGATGAACTCATCATTTTTTCATTTTTTCCGAAAATTGGCTTGATGAACTCATCATAACAGGGATTTTCCTTAGGAAAAGAATCTGGGGGCTCCGAGGGTCTTCAGGGGCACTTTTTCTGATTTGGGGCAGTTTTTTCATCACGCACAGAACAAACCCCCTCCCTAACAGGCGCCACCCCCGCAGGGTGCTGCTATTAGATGCAGAAAAAGCTCTCTCAGTTTTTTGGTGGTGGAAGGGGGGCAAATGCGAAGAACTGACTGCGACACCTTCTTAGAAGAGAAGGGCGAACTGGAGCGCCAGGCCTCGTACAGAGGCATCAAAACAGGCGGTGTACTTCCTCCGGCCAGCAGTGCCTGCTCATAGGACCTGTGGTCAGCATTTACATGCCATGGATGACATCCAAACGCAACAGATGTTCACTACCGTGGCCTCCGGCGGCTGGGGGGCTCCGCCCCCCAGACCCCCCTAGACCCCCTATGGATTTTCGGGAAACCACTGCGCATACTTACAAAATCAGCGCGAGAAATTTTTTTTCACACCCCCCCAAAAAATGTACCTCATCATGAGCCCCGTTTTTTTCTTGATGATCGGGAAAACACTGCCAGTGCGCGGTTTGTTTGTAGTTGTTTTTGTTTGCCGCCAGCATGTTGCCACCAAGTTCTAGCCCGGCCAGTGCGCGGTTTGTTTGTAGTTGTTTGTATTGTCCTTTTGTTTGCCGCCAGCACGTTGCCACCAAGTTCTACCCCGGCCAGTGCGCGGTTTCTTGTAGTTGGTTGTGTTGTTGTTCGTGGAGCACATATCATCGTGCGAAGAGCCCGTTGGAAAAGTATGGGAGAAACCTGCTGCGCCCCCCACAGTACGACAGGATGCGCGCAGGCACCGGGCCCGAAACCTGAATGTTGAGTCACCCGCCCCCGCCCCAGCTTCCCCGCCCACTTCTTCTCAAGTTACCCCCGACGGGCAAAATCAAGCGAATCTGGAGAGTAGTTGTCCGTATCCAGCCCGGCATTGAGTGTTCTGGGGTGCGTTCTGCGCCACTGCGTGGCAACGAGCTCCTGAAACGGGGAAAACGGGGGCCGCAAAAAACGGGGCCCAAACGGGTTTTTGGGCACGAACAGGGCACGAAATATCAGGGGGTCGATAACACCACACATACTTTCGGCGCTTTATCAGAGGCACAAAACAAACATACAGCAACCATGCAACGGAGGGAACAGGGCAGCGAGACACTGCACTCAGGGTGAAACGGAAGACACAGCACACACAGTGACACAAGAGTTCCGCACTGGCGAGAAGAGCCACCTCCCGCAGAGGCTGAGGGCAACACCACGACCCCATGCACCTATCTCCCCCAGATACTCACCTGTGCTGAGGCGGTACAGCGTGGTGGTGATGAAGCAACAGACTGCAACAACATCACCTGGCTGTGACACAGCAAGCGAGGAAGGAAGCCCGTTTCCTTTCACAATGACAGTACGCATGCATCTGAGGGAGGTTGTGCACCACACCTTGATTGAATTGTCCCCAGAGAACGACACCAGGTGCTGCTCGTCCTTCGTCAGGGCGAGGCCTTTGATGTGGTCGGTGTGCCCATCGAGGGTGTGTGTGTTTTGAAACCAAAGTTTGCGTAGCGTACTCTTGATAGGGTACTGGCCACGCCGGTGCCATGACTAGGTCACAGCACCGCCACCCGACCGAGTCGGGTGGTGTTTGCGACAGCAGGCCAGTACCGTCTCATGGGAGGCTACACAGTTACCACAACGTGTGAGATTGTGAAGAGTACAGAATTGAGCCTCTGGAGAGAGACCGTCCCCGGGCCTATGGTGGCGCTCACAGCAGACAGATGGTCGTGTTCGGGCCTTTTTACAAGGCACACACCGCGGTTTGTTGTGTACAGGGCACACTAGCCTTTTGCCATTTGTTGCACGAGCGACACCAGCAGGCACAGGGATCGGGGGTTCTCCAGGCGCCGGTGAGTATAACGAGCCAACTGTGGGAGCTGCGGGAGCAGACCCCCAGCAGGCCGCTGACTGCCAGTCCGCAGGGTAGAAGCGCTGCGGCAGGAAGCCTGCAATCCAGGAGGCATCTTGGGGAAAGTACAGAGAAATTACATTGTCATTGGAAGCCGGAGTACGGAAATACCCTTCCAATTCACGTACAACATTAAGAGTTAACGGGGAGAGCTTTGGTCTACACACGAGACCAGGGAGGACACCACCCCCCAGAGCTGTGAGGGGAGTTACCTTCGCACAGTGACACGGCCATACAGGATGGCCGAGGGCCTTCGTGAGGGCGGTTCCAAGCCGTCTGAGGGATACCGCCTTCCCCAGCAGGCTTGCGTTGTAAGCCGCGTGCTCATCGCGTGGGCAGCGGCTGCCGGATTCCGCCTGCAGGATCAACGCCGCTTCATCCATTGCCTGGTTCGACAGGCCGTCCGCATCTGTGTTTTTCTCACGCCGGACATGCTCAAACTGTAGGGACAGGTTTGGCATTTCGGCGATGAGTCGTCTCACCCTGGAGTAGTGCGGCTCCAGGTTCGCGCGCGGCCGCTTCACACCAGAGACGATGTCGATGACCGTCTTGCTGTCGACACAGACAAGGACATCGCCTTCAACGCGACAGGATTTCAGCAACTGCAGGCCTACGTAGAGCGCTGCAAACTCTGCAACGTTGTTGGCCCTGACGCGGGGAAGAGGTATCGCGCACTCCGCGAGCTTCTCACCCCCCTCGTACAGGACTGCTCCCGCCCCCGACACTGCATACGGCGTGCCGTTCATCCTCGCACCCCCATCGAAAAAGAGGGTGGCGTCTTCCTCATCGATGATATCAGCTGCGGGGGACGATCCGGATGGTGTGAACGCTTGTCCAGGGGGGGGAATTGTTCCAGCAAGGGGCAGGGTCAGCCCGGCGAAGAGCTCGAAATCAATCGCAAGTTCCGCAAACGTGATGGGCTCGCGCTTTACACTCCAGGTGAGTTGAGACAGCCAGGCCGTGAACGCCTGCAGCATGGCATGTCCAAAGACCCATGCCGCTCCTACATCGAGCGGTGAAGGTAAGCGGAGAATGTGGGGCTCCGTAACCGTGGGTGGTTCCCAAAGGTACGTTCCCGAAGTAAACTTGGTGCCGGTGGTGAGCGCGATGCCATCATGCACCTGCCTGCAGCGTAGTACCTCGAGGAAGTACAGGTGTAGGCGCCTTGTGATATCGCGGCGCTCCATCGGGCATGAGGGCACTTCGGACCAGGTGGCCTCCTCCGGGCAGCGGGGTGGCAGGGGCATGATGCCGTTGATACGCAGGCAGGGCGGCCACAAGGGAGATGCCGCAGTTATGGTGTGCTGCCTCCGCACGTCATTCCATCTGCTGCATTCCCACCACATGTGCTCGACGGTTTCGGCCGTGTCCGAGTCACAGTACGGGCACGACGTGCGCGCAATCCCAGATCGGCCTGTTGTGATCACTGCACCTGTAAGCACTGCACGCAGCAGACCCCGCTGGTACCCAGTGAGGTTAGCGGTATCGTCGAGGAGGAGAGATCTCGTGCTGAGCCCGTCAATCCCCTGAGCTACACCCGCAAAGGCAGGTCGGCGCAACTGCAGTTTGTTGAGCTGCGCAAGGCGGAGGGAGAAGCGGAGGTCGTGGCGTAGTTTTTCCCACCGTGCCTTCTCGCCGAACACGCCTACTACCTCAACCTCGCAAGCAATTCCCTCCGAATCGGAGTACGACAGCGTTGTTGGGGCAGACCAGGTCCATCCCGCCAGATTTAGGGCCTCGCAGAGCAGGGTGAAAGGGCCCATGGTGTCATCCCCGAGAGAGTCGCGGGCCTCCCATGCGGTCTCCGACATTTCTCTCACGTGGGCCCACTTCGCGGCTTGTTGTATCCATGTGCAGATGCGGCGGTATGCTGGGGCGATCGCCGGGTCGATGAGATGTCCCCGAGACAAGACATGAAACACCGCTTCCACCGCGCGGCGGGAAACTCCTGTCCACAGCGCCCCGGCGAGTGCAGAGGCAAGGTCACGGAGCAGTGTGGGGGACAGCGGAGTGATGGCACAACCATAATATGCCTGAGCCACCGCCGTTGCTACAAGGAAGCGCTCTTTCGCAGTGAGAGGAATTGGAAGCTTCTTCAGGAGGCGTGCTACTTCTCGGGCTTTGCACATGCGCCCCCAGATGCGGCCCGACAAGCCAGATTTATCACGGGTCCGCCGTCGCCGAGGGGCCCGACCTACATGTACCATAGCTCCGAGGCAGTCGAAGGAGGTGCATTTCTTCACACGCCTGCGTCCGTTCGTCGTGGGCAGCATGACTTGGACGCGCTGGGTGCCAGTTGCGAACGCACGGCATTTACCGTGATTGGGGTGGATACCGGTGCACTCCGCGAATTCAGAGGTGACATCAGCGCAGCGCTGCAGCGTTTCGGTGTCTGACGCTAACACATATGTGTCATCAACATACGAGCTGGCCGAGACGGAAGGACTGACATCGCTCACCGCCCGCATCCACACCGCTACAATGACGTTGAGGAGGACAACGCTGAGAGGGCAGCCTTGAAGGATTCCATTGGTCACTTCAAAGGGTTCCCCAACCCCACCACCCACGCGAAAACGGCGCTGCATGCCATCGTATGCCGCTCGCAGGGTAGCAGACACACGGGTGTTGAAGCCCAGCCGGTCGAGCAGCGCAAATGCAATACCCTGTGGCACAGAGTCAAAGCACTTCTGCAGATCCAGGGAGATGCCACATAGGGGTTCCTGCGTGATCTCAGCCAGCTCCAGGCGCGCCGCAAGTGTCCAGTACAGATCCTCCGCAGAATGACCAGGGCGTGCGCCGTGCAGGGAGTCCGGGACCCATGAGTCCATCCACCGCAGAGCGCTGCGTAAGCGGACCCCGGCCCAGACTCTGTACACAACCGAGGTGACGCTGATGGGCCTTTGGCGCAGTGGGTCCGCAGAGTCACCACCCTCCTTCGGAATGAGGGATACGAGAGTGTGGAGCAACTGCGGTGGCCAGGTGCCCGTTTCTTCAATCGCGTTGAGGAGGTCGGCGAGCGCTTTTGTTAGTGTCGGTGGTAGCTGTCTGAGTTCGTGCACTCTCCAGCCATCTAACCCAGGGGCACTCGAGGCGGACATGCGGCGGAGCACCCGTTCTACATCCTCAGCAGTGATGGGGGAAGCTTCCATGGGGGTGCTGTCGGGGAAATACTCTTCAAAGCGCGCCTCGAAGGTCTCCCATGACGGTTCAGGGTTTTCGGCAGAATACCGCGCAAACACCTCACCCCATGCCCCGCGGAGGAGCTCGTCCATCTCGGCCTGTGCAGCTGTCAGCTGTCCGTCACTGCGTCGCAGAAAGTCCTGCGTGGGGCTCCGCACCCCTCGGAGGTAGCAAAATACCAGGTGTGGGCGGGACATCAGGTTGCGTTGAAGGGTATCCTTCCACTCTGCAAGCCTGCGTTGCCGAAGGGACTCCAAGGCACGTCTCTGCGAACCCTCGATGTATGACAACATGCCCGCCAGGCTGATGGTGTCGGGGTTCTCCATGTCAACGTTGGGGGGGGAGCCAGGCGTACGTTTCGCAAGCCTTCGGTAGGCAGCCCACGCATGGGTGAAGTCATAGGACGGTGCCCCAATGCCGTCATGTGCACCGCGGAGGCGGATCAACGTTCGTAGATGTCCCCGGAGGCGGTTGAGGCGGCGGCTCCGTTTGTCGAGGGCACCGTCTCTGCCGGCATACCGCGAGGCACACCGTTCCCACCGGAAGCACGGCCCCCCAGAGCGTCCAGCCTGGCGGTTATCCGGAAGATCATGTGTCCCTGACAGCCAGGCCTCAGCTGCGCGACAAAAAGAGCGGTACCGTTCCTCCGTGGGTGTCGCCGCAGCGGGATCCCCAAGTAGGCGCACAGCTTCGGTCAGCGCCGCGTCCTTCGCTTCTGCGCAGGCCTGGCCCCCAGCAGTCGGGAAGGCCCGCGCCTTGATGCACTTGAGTGTGCGGGCAGTGAACGCCGGCACCTGAAGGTCGACGAATAGGGGAACATGCGTGGGTATACCACATTCATCACGATCCATGGTTCTAGAGGACAACACCGCATGCGACGCGACCTCATTCGCTAGGCAGAAGTCTATTCTGGAACCATTTGCGCTCTTCCAGCAGGTAGGGGCGGGCTCGGCACCTGAGCTCCGGGCACACTTCTCAGCAGCATCCACCCAACGACCAGTGGCTAGGGAAGCCGCAAGGGTAGCGCTCGATGCGACGTTGCAGTTGAAGTCTCCCATGATCACCACCGGGACATTCCCGAGTTGCGCCGCTGTTTCGAACACCTCACGCAGTACTGCCTCCCTGGCAGTGGCGTCGCGGACAGGCGCATACACCGAGAAGACATGCAACAGGCGGGAGCCATCCTCGAGTGCTACCGCGGCATGGCACCAGCGCTCTTTGGCCGTGATGGTCGTCGATCTCATCGTGGAGCGTACAGCTATGGCGACACCCCCCGGGGCAGTTTGCGACCCAGTGCGCGCATGCTTCACAGGCGGCAGGAGGGCGCCCCAATGCAGCGTCCAACCCAGAGCAGAGAAGGTGGTGTCCAGGGTGTTCTGGGACACAGCATCAACACGCGTTTCTTGCAGACAGATCACATCGCAGTCTAAGCCGAGCACATCCAGGTAGTGTGACGGCAGGGAGGTGACGTTGGCGCTGCAGAGGGTTATAGCTTGCGGTGGGGGATCGTCGGCTACCTCGACGACACGCGCCCTGACTGGAGGGGTGCGACTCGCGTCCGTGTGTGCAGAAGTTGACCTTGCATGCGGTGTTGGGGAGGGAAGAGGGGCGATCGGCGACAGACTCTGTGGCGAACTTCGGGGGGTATCGGGCGGAGAGGGGGGCGTCAGTCGGATTACAGCAGGGCGGCGCCGCGACCGCAGGGCGCAGATCTCGTCACAAGTCAGGGAAGTGGTGGTATCAGGTACAAGGTCGAAGAACCAGCGGGGAGGGCGTACAGCGTCGTAGTGGTGGGGTTGGTGGACAAGGAACGCGGTGTGCACATATCCCGTCGGCTTCGCAACCAATTGCCATATGTCCGGGCTGTCGGCGCGGAGAACGAAGACTCTGGCTTTTGCACAGACAGCTGCGCGTGCAAGGGACACTCCATCCCCGTAAGTGGAGGGGCGGGCAAGGTTTTTGAGGTATTGTGCAAGGTCAGCAGGGGGTATCTCCGTTGGAGGGGAGGCACGGAAGCTGCGTACCACAGCAGCTCTGAGCGAGAGGGCACTCTCATAGGGAGTGAAGTGGGCTATGGCTGCAAACATACACGCCCCATCCCGCGGCACAGCGACGTAGGCCCATCCGACGGCGGTCGCCACCGCACGGAGTTGCTGTGTGCGCTCCAAAGCTTGTGCCGGGGTCCCCACGGGGTCGCCCCCACCACGGTAGGGGTCATCTGCCCGCGCGGGCAGAGAGGGGGCCCCCGGTGTCGAGGGACCCCGTCACATTCCACCGTAGCTGGGACTCTGCTGCCCAAGAGCTGCAGTGACCTGCTGTAACTGCGCAGTGAGGGTTTGCACCTGCTGTGCCAATCCGTCTCGGTCCGCCTTCAGCTCGCTGATCAGTCCCGCAGCTGTTTCCAGATTCTGCTGAAGGACTTCCTCCTGACCCTGACCCATGTCGGACTCCACAGGTGCCGCAGTGGCTGCCGCTCCAGGGGTTGGCGCTGGCTGCTGCGCAGGTTGCCGCGCGGCTGCCTGCTGCAAGGCTTGTATGGAGGCCAGCACCGTCTGCTGGAACTCCGCCTGCTGCTTCGCCATCTGCTGCTGCCAGAGACGCTGTTGTTCTGCCTGCTGCTGCATCCACGCAAGGATATCCTGCTGTGGGGGTGGAGGCGGCGGTTGTGCAGCCGAGGGGTTCCCCGGGCGCGCTCTGGGAGGGGGAGCACCACGCGCAGGCGCGGGCCCAGCGCTCGGGCGGGTCCCCCCGCGGAGCGCAGAAGCATAGGAGCTGCCTGCGGCCGGCGGGTTCGCTGGGAAGGTTCGAGGGAGAAGGTTGCGGTTCCCCGTTACCTCTTCGATGCTTAGGAGCTGGGAGAAGACTACAGGGTGGAAGGAGGAGGGGCGTGACCCCGACGTCACGAGGAAGTAGCCCGCCGTGATGGGGGTGTCGGGGCTCACCTCCACCTGCCAGTGCAGCTTCTCCAGCAGCACTGCCCGCAACCTTGACGCGGCGACATGCGAGGGAACATTTCGAACCCGGAAGGTTCGCCTCACCTCGGCCGTGGAGAGGGCCATCAGTGCGCTTGCACGGTCGTCCCTGTGGACCCGCACGGCGTAGCCGCGGTCCCCAACTGCCAGTCCGAAGACGCCATGCTGCAGGGAGGCACCCCCGAGGACCCCCATCTGGGCACGGGCCTCCGCCTCCGTGGCCGACCACAACAGTGCCAGGGGCGGCGCATCCCCGGGCGTCTCGTGCTTCGTCCGCACAAATACGCCACCATTCCCGGATCCGCGCAGCCTTGCCTCCAGCTCACCAGCTGGCACGTCGAACATCGCCTCGACACTGCCGTCGAGGTCACGGGTCTTGGTGGCCCGGGTATCCACCACCCCACGCATCCGTAGCAACGCCTGGTGCCGCCGTTCGCCACCCTGTACCCGGGTCCGTAGCACCACGCACACCGACCTGCCGATACCTCCGGATTCCGGCTCCAGCTTCCTGCGGGCATCCGACGGATCCCCGATGGAGGATACCCACAGGCGTTCCATGCGGGTCGACCCGTCAGAGAGGCGAACCAATACATTCCAATGGCGCTGGTGGGGGCACCCCGGGATGGGGGAGGGCCCGACGAGCACCAGCTGGGCGTTCTCCCGGAGTCGGCGAACCCCGGTCGCAAGGTTGTCGTCCCAACCAATCACTGCCGGCCCGTTCACAACGTCCTCCCGGGACGCCACGGGGAGAGCCCAAAAATCGGGGACCAGCTTGGGCGGTGGTACCGGCGTCTTCGGGGAAGGCTTCGGCTTGTTGGAGGGGGGCGGGGCGTCGGTGGCGAGCTCCGTCGCGGGGAAGGTGCAGGCGTCCATCAGCGCCTCGTAGCCCCCACCGAGTTGGGGGTCCCGAATTACAGCAAAATAGTGGGTACCGGTGTACCCAAGCAGGAAGAAGGTGTGGTCGAGGGCGTGCTCCCCGCCATCATGCACGATGGTCGTCAGGCGGAGCTGCCCCTCCGGACCCACGTCCAACACGCCGACGCGGACCCCGAAAACCCTGCAGCAAGCCTGCAGCGAGAGGTGATCTCCCCATGCCCCCGCAGTCCCCACCTGCGACAGATAGGCTTCCCAGTCGCCGGACACATGGTCGCGGTAGCGATCCGCAAAGGCGGCCATCTCTTGGTGGGCCGCCTTTCGCACGGAGGAGTGATTCCCCGCGTTGCCCTGCATCAGGTATGCGAGGGACCTATACAGGCAATCGCCTGCCCCCCCACACTCCCTGACCCGGAAGCCCAGGCGCTCCACCTGCTGCACGAGCCCGTGCACAACGTGCTGTGCCGACGGTTCGGCCAGGCTGTCGGTGGCGGCCTGGGCGAGGTTGTGGACCTCACGCAGGCGGACCGAGTCCCGGACGTGGGATGTACGGAGCACGGGGGCTCCCTTCCTCCGCTGCAGCTCCCGGAGGGCTTCCTTCGCCTGCGCGACGAGGGGGCGCAGGTGCTCCGCTGAACACCCAGCGGTGCCAAGCACCTGCGCGGCCTGCGTCTTGCAGGAGGTGTCGGCCCAGAGAGCGACCTGGGTACGGGGGCGGCCGACGGCCCACTCCAGGGCGATCCGCAGCGCATCTACACGGACCTCCGCCAGCGAGGCATGCGGGTTGGCCGCAGACGTCGACCACACCTCCTCATCCCCAACGTACGCAGCCATAGCGTACTGGCGCTCATGCGCCGCTACGTAGATGGTCGCGGGGGATTCGGCACCCCCGCACCCCGCACGGAAGGGGCAGAGACACTGCCACCCAGGGAGCCCACATGGGCAGGCGGAGGGGGCATCCCAGTTGGCCGACGCCGGAGAGGCGTCGCCCAGGGCCAGCCGCGAGGAGGCCGGGATGCGGCGGGCGGAAACACAGATCGAGGGCATATCGGCGAGAGAGAATGTGGTGTTGTGTTTGTGTGTGGCCCCAGGGTGTGTGTGTGTGTGAGGGTGCTAATGTCCCACACACGGATGCTGTTGTCAGCTGACCCGCTGAAGATCCTTGTGCCCGACACAGCTGTACTGCAGACAACAGCACTGCCGTGACCCTCCAGCACCGTCGCGCTCGGTGTGCCCTTCAAGTTCCACATACGCACCTTGCCGTTCTGGTCTCCAGACACCAGTCGTCCGCAGTGTGTCCACGCTGCACTGTGCAAATCGATGTTGTGGTGCAGGATGCACACCTCCTCCCAGGTTGATGTCAGCCACACGCAGATGGTGCCCTCGTAAGAGCACGTCGCCAACCACGTCCCACAGACAGAGAACGCCGTGTGAGTAATACTGATTTCGCCGTGTAGCAAGTCCGTCACCACATCAGTGGTGATGGTGTCAAACACAGTGATGTGTCCGTTGAGGTAACCCACTGCACACAGCTTCCCACATCTCGACAGCGCGGTGCTGCGTGTGTCGTCGAGCCCACTTGAAGAGTGAGTCTCTCCAGGGGTATTGTACTCTGCGGGAGCCTTGACGTTGGGCCAGCGTGGGGCGAGCTGGACAGTGCCCCCCTCCTCCAGACCCGTGTCAGCAACGCGCTGTGCATCATCCAGCTCCTCCTCACACCCTTCGATGTGTGCTGATACGCATGTAGCCTCGCAGACTGCGTTGGTAGAACCCGGGAATATCTCGTCCAGCGCATCCGCCTTCAGCCCGACCACGGTCCCGTCTTCCGGAACACAGATGACACAGCTGTCCCCGGTCCCAGCATGACGAACAGTCACATCCATGATTATTAAACACCCACTACTGGGGAGGGGGTGGTCATCATCGTGCACACCACTATTAATTGGCGAACAATAATGGGCGGGTCTAGTTGGGAAACACCCGTTTCAAAAAGGCTGACCATCGTTGACAATGATGAGCGGATCTGCATGCGTACAGAAATCCACGAGGGACCTCTGCAGAACTGATACGCGATCACTTCGTTGTCTTGGTCACACTGCACGAGCATGATCTACTCCGTTCTTCGTTCGTGCCCATCGTTGTGCCTGAAGCAGCGTTGTTCAACTTATGATAAACTTGTGATAGCACGTGTCCCAGGCAGTGGGTGGCTGGGTGTGTTGGGCACGGCAGGGGCTGAAGAAGATCCGCAGCAAACAGCCAGTGCAACGGCTGGCTCCAGGTGAGGGGGTGAGCGGTGGAGGAGGGGGGGGGGGTGCTGAATGCAGATATTGCAGCGGAAGGTGTCCTCGCTGTTCACACGGGCCCACCTGCTGACCGCACAGGTTAAGAAATTGCATGCACAGAAACAACAGGGGGGGGGGGGGGGGAAGAAAAGTGTAGCACCGAGTGTGGGAACAAACCCGGTTGGTATTTTTAGAAGCTGCCTCCACAACTCTTGCGACAAGTGAGTGTGGGGGCGCCAGCGCATGAAGGAAACGGAATCAAAGGGGAAGAAGCAGGCACGGCGACTTCTTGACAAACGTGTTGAAGCACCACCAGTACCAACACCACGTGCACCACTCTGCATGCATTGCTTCAACCGACCCCCCTCCGCCACCCATCCACCGGCTCATCACCAATCAGGCATGGGTAGCAGAGACCGACTCAGCCCTTGGCACACAGCATCAGGCCTTCCCTGCCTCTCGGTGTAAATAGTCTTCCTGCCTGGTGGCTGTGGACAGAACGCGTGAGAACGCAGACTTCTCAAAGGCACCGCACCTCCAGACACCGCAGCTCCTCCGGTGGCGGCCGGCAGGGCGTGGTTTGGTAAAACACACCCCGTGTGGTAGAGAAAATACGGCAAGAGTCTCGGTGGGTCGGAAGAGCAGATGGTTCCCGCAACAGCTCCCGGGGAGCGGCGGGTATTTCGCATAGGATGCCGGATGTGTGAACACGTTTGTGCGGTTTGCCCTGTGTTGTGTGAACATATGTGTATGTGTGTGTGTATGCTCCACCCAACCCGACACATTTTCTGTACTTCAGACAGGTAAGGTCACTCGACACGCGGGGGGGGGGGGGTTTTGTTGTGTGTTTTTTCTGCCAGCCGACATCACTAGCGCCAGCGAGAAAAAAAAAAAAAAAAAAAAAAGCGATTTACTAATCGCCAACTCGCGATCAGGCGTTTCCAGGCAGAAAACAGTGCGTGCTAGATCACGGTTTGTTACGACAGAGCGACCAGAGCAGACTTCGACGCAGGTGCTAGATCACCGCCTTTTACCACAGAGCGACCAGAGCAGACTTCGACGCAGGTGCTAGATCACCGAATTTTTTACGACAGAGCGATCAGAGCAGACTCGACGTAGGTGCTAGATCACCGCCTTTTACCACAGAGCGACCAGAGCAGACTTCGACGCAGGTGCTAGATCACCGAATTTTTTACGACAGAGCGATCAGAGCAGACTCGACGTAGGTGCTAGATCACCGCCTTTTACCACAGAGCGACCAGAGCAGACTTCGACGCAGGTGCTAGATCACCGAATTTTTTACGACAGAGCGATCAGAGCAGACTCGACGTAGGTGCTAGATCACCGCCTTTTACCACAGAGCGACCAGAGCAGACTTCGACGCAGGTGCTAGATCACCGCCTTTTACCACAGAGCGACCAGAGCAGATTTCGACGCAGGTGCTAGATCACCGAATTTTTTACGACAGAGCGATCAGAGCAGACTCGACGTAGGTGCTAGATCACCCCTTTTACCACAGAGCGACCAGAGCAGACTTCGACGCAGGTGCTAGATCACCGAATTTTTTACGACAGAGCGATCAGAGCAGACTCGACGTAGGTGCTAGATCACCCCTTTTACCACAGAGCGACCAGAGCAGACTTCGACGCAGGTGCTAAATCACCGAGTTTTTTACGACAGAGCGATCAGAGCAGACTCGACGTAGGTGCTAGATCACCGCCTTTTACCACAGAGCGACCAGAGCAGACTTCGACGCAGGTGCTAGATCACCGAATTTTTTACGACAGAGCGATCAGAGCAGACTCGACGTAGGTGCTAGATCACCGCCTTTTACCACAGAGCGACCAGAGCAGACTTCGACGCAGGTGCTAGATCACCGAATTTTTTACGACAGAGCGATCAGAGCAGACTCGACGTAGGTGCTAGATCACCGCCTTTTACCACAGAGCGACCAGAGCAGACTTCGACGCAGGTGCTAGATCACCGAATTTTTTACGACAGAGCGATCAGAGCAGACTCGACGTAGGTGCTAGATCACCGCCTTTTACCACAGAGCGACCAGAGCAGACTTCGACGCAGGTGCTAGATCACCGCCTTTTACCACAGAGCGACCAGAGCAGATTTCGACGCAGGTGCTAGATCACCGAATTTTTTACGACAGAGCGATCAGAGCAGACTCGACGTAGGTGCTAGATCACCCCTTTTACCACAGAGCGACCAGAGCAGACTTCGACGCAGGTGCTAGATCACCGAATTTTTTACGACAGAGCGATCAGAGCAGACTCGACGTAGGTGCTAGATCACCCCTTTTACCACAGAGCGACCAGAGCAGACTTCGACGCAGGTGCTAAATCACCGAGTTTTTTACGACAGAGCGATCAGAGCAGACTCGACGTAGGTGCTAGATCACCGCTTTTTACCACAGAGCGACCAGAGCAGACTTCGACGCAGGTGCTAGATCACCGAATTTTTCTACGACAGAGCGATCAGAGCAGACTCGACGCAGGTGCTAGATCACCCATGTCGGACATGCACCCCCACGACATGGACTGGTTGGGGGTGCCAGTCGTGACGGGGTACGGGGATCCGGAAGTGGCAGTGGACACCTGCGTGTTCACGCCACACTGCCAGGCGGAGCACACCTCGCGGGGAAGGGGCCATTGCAGCACTTGCGGGCGGGCGGCCTGTAAGACCTGCATCCGGGCTTTCCTCCCGAAAAACGTGTCTGGGGATTTTGTGCAGGGTTTGGGGGAACCGACTTGGGTGTGCCCGATGTGCGCGATGGAGCAACATCGCGACAATCCCCCGGGGGACACTCGGGATCCCGACTCCCTGTCCCTCTCGGAGGACCCCCACGACGCGTCGCTGGGGGCGTCGGACGACGAGTCGTCGCTGAGGCAGCCGGGTGTCGACACACAGGGGGAACTGCGCGCGACGATCGCCGCTTTGGCAAAACGGGTGGACACGCTAGAGCGCGAGAAGCCCCCCCTCCTTTTGCGGATCCAGCAACTGGAGTTTGAGACTAAAAATCTCAAAAAGCAGCTGGGGGCCACCCTGGCACCGGAGTTCTCGCCTCACACAGTGGGGACATGGCGGGACCTGGAGGTGCCCGCGATCCGGGAGAAGATCCGGGACAGATGCAGGAAGGCCTTCAGGGAAGACGCCCTGCCCGTGAACATCGAGGACGCGAAGGCGTACGAGTACGACGTCGCACAGTATCTCAGCACACTGACGAACACACTGGACCTCATCACCGACGGCGAACCCCCGAAGGAGGGCATCATCCGCATGCTGCACTCCAACATCAACCAGCTGACAGGGATTACGCAGCTGGGGCTGTACGGCCCGAAGCACCGGAGGGAGTACGTGGCGAGGGCTGAAATCATCGCGCCAAAGGATTTCTCGGAGACGGCCCAGCGGCGCCTGCTGAAAGGAGTGGCTGAAGAGGCAAAGAAGGAGGGGGAGCACCGCGGACGGGACGGGGACAGGAGGGACCGTGACTACCGGAACTCACGCCAGCAGAGGTCCGTCCCGGCCCACAGCCGCGACAGGAAGCAGGCAGCACCACCTACGACTCGCGATCGTGACTGGGACAGAAAGGCGCCGGGCGGAAAGCCGGGAAAGAACCGGCAGTGACTGGCCTTGAGGCCGGTCCCTCCACCTCCCGCACCGATGCAGCGGGAAGCAACAGAACCCCCCCTGACAACAACTCAGCGAGAGAAGATTTTAAGATCGGCAAGGCAGACACTGGCGGACTGCCTCTCGGAGTCATATTGGCGCAGCATCAGGAGCTGTTACAGACGGTACCGAAGGTTCAAGGAAAACTGGGAAAAGGGGAGGGGGCGGATCTCCCACGACATGGCAATCATCCTCTGGACGGCAAAACTCCGATGCATCGACTCGAGGACACGGAGCACAGCGCTGCAGTACACGGTCAACATCGGAGCGGCACTGAAGCGGTACGAGGGGGTGCAGCTCGGGGAGAGCCAGGAACTCATGGATTACAGAAGGGGACTCAAGAAACAGGGTGCTCTGCGGGCCCAGCAGCAGAAGCCCCCTGCGACGGCCCCGGAGGTGGAAGACATCATCGAAGCGGAGAGGCGGAGTTTAGTACAGCTGGCCATCTCAATCTGCTGGGCGGGGGCGGCGCGTCTGGCAGACGTGCGGGGTTTGTTGGCAAAGGAGGTGCGTATCCGGGCGGACGGGGTGGTGGCGGTGCAGTGGTGCAACACAAAGGGGGACCCATGGAAGCTCGGTCGTTTCACGGGTCTGGAGCTGCCACCAAAACAGCTCGGACGTCTCCGCCGCCTCCTGTCATCCACAACGAGCCCCCTGCAGTGCCTTTTCGAGGGGGTGTCTTACCACAAGGTGGCGAGGGCGGTGAAACGCATCAACCCTGCTCTGACCCCACATTCACTACGTCGGGGAGCGATACATCATTTGGCCCTGCAGGGGACGCCGTTGGACGACATCCAAACACTGAGCAGACACGCAACAAAGGAGGCCATGTTGAGGTACTGCCCGACAGCGGCGCTGGAGCAGGTGTCACGCACGGCAGCCACGTCCCGAAAAATGCGCGGAACGGGGACACAGTGACCAATCACCTTCTGCGGGCAAAGATCCCCTCGCTGTCCTGGCTACCTAGAACGCGAAAGTACGTGAGGGACGGCAGCATTCCACCAGAGGGGTCACAGGAGCAGGTCGATGCCTCGGGTCTGCATGACGACACGTTTGGGCCTGGCCTGGACACGCTGTACGACGACTGCTTCGCAGTGAGGGTATCATCTCGGAGGGCGCGGCCCCCCGCCACTAGATCCACACCGGCGCCGGGCACGGACTACATCGCGCCGATCTGCAGCAGTTTCTTGAACCTCGACAGGCTGCGGGAGCTGGACACCACAGGGGAGCTTGACGGCGTCCTCGACATGATCACGGACCCCGCGGCATTCTACTCGAAGTTCATCCCGGGTGCCATCAAGCGGATTAAATCACAGCCCGACGCGTGCGACAAAGTCTCAAGACATCTGCGGACACACCTCAGCGCTTTGATCGGTTTCGAAGTCCTCGAGACCGCCCCGCAGAGTTTGGTGCTGCACGCATTCACAGTGCCAAAGAAGTCGGGGGGTTTGCGTTTCGTGCTGGATGGAAGACCACTCAACGCCCTCATGACGCACCCATTCGACATGCGCCTCCCTCCGATCACCGACGTGATAGATCAAATTACATCGCACAGCTGGGCAGCACTGGCTGATGGGAAGAGCTGGTTCTACCAGTTTCCCGTGCACCCGGAAATCCGCGAATACTTCGGGGTGAACGTGGGTGACCGTCGAGGGGATTATGTCCGCACACGTCTGAAAGCGTTGTGCATGGGGTGGTCATTCGCACCCTGCATCGCGCACCGCTCCGCCCGGGTCCTCCTGCCACAGGAAGAGGGGGCCACGTGGGTGGATAACTTCATTGTGTTGGGGGGGTCGGAGGAAGGAGTACAGAGTTCGTTTGACGCTTTCCTCCACCGGTGCGCCGAGACCAACGCTGTGATGAACCTCGATGACCCAGACTACGGGCACCCGGTGCAGCGATTCACCTCGTTCGGGATCGCGTTCGATCTGAGAAACCACCGCTACAGATCAGACGAATCATGGCTGGAGAAGTTCCTGTCGGGGACAGAGTTGAGGGCAGTTGTCGGGGGGAAGCCCGCTACACCAAGAGAGATCTTCAAAGTCGTGGGGGGTTTGGTGTGGCATGCCTACACGACGAAGGCCCACCTGTGTTTCCTCCCGTCAACCCTGACTTTCATGAAGGACATTGCAGCTGCCTCAGTCGATGACCGGGGCGCGTGGGATCGCCAGGTGGCGGTCCGACCCTCAGTGCGAGCCGAGATCAAGATGCGTACTCACCGCATGCGGGCCAACTTTTGGGTACTTCGACCGCCGACGGACGCAGTAACAGTGTGGTCTGACGCGTCATCGACGCGCTGGGGGGTTCTCATCGACACAGCCGCCCCGCTCGTGGCATACGAAGATTTCCAGGGGCCGAGTTCCGGGCACCACATATACCTGAAGGAGGCACACGCGGCGCGCCAGGCAGTACGCCTTACCGCCCTACACTATACGAACAAGCGGGTACGTCTGATGGTCGACAACCTACCCCTCGTGCACTCAATACAGCGGGGGCATTCGTCATCGTTCGTGGCAAACGGAATACTTGCGGATCTCTTCACGGTTGCACAGGGCGCTGAGCTCTGCATCGAATGCATGTGGGTCCCAACTGATGAGCAGAAAGCAGATCAGTACACCCGGGGGTCGTCATCAGAGCACTACGTCCGCATTCCGCCCTAGACTCCACCGGCCATCTAACAAAACGCGTGGCGTCCCTTGGCCCAAGGGCCCTCAGGGTCCTAGGTGGAAGCGATCAATGCAAAAATCATCTGAAAGGAAGACTCGAGAGACTGCTGCTGTATTTTGGTAAAACACACCCCGTGTGGTAGAGAAAATACGGCAAGAGTCTCGGTGGGTCGGAAGAGCAGATGGTTCCCGCAACAGCTCCCGGGGAGCGGCGGGTATTTCGCATAGGATGCCGGATGTGTGAACACGTTTGTGCGGTTTGCCCTGTGTTGTGTGAACATATGTGTATGTGTGTGTGTATGCTCCACCCAACCCGACACATTTTCTGTACTTCAGACAGGTAAGGTCACTCGACACGCGGGGGGGGGGGGGGGTTTTGTTGTGTGTTTTTTCTGCCAGCCGACATCACTAGCGCCAGCGAGAAAAAAAACGCGTGACGAGTGACGGGTTGAGGTGGAAGCGATCAATGCAAAAATCATCTGAAAGGAAGACTCGAGAGACTGCTGCTGTATTTTCTATTTCGTCGGGCTCGGCGCCACCGCAGCGGTGGCGGTGGCGAAGGGGGACGGCCAGCGAGACTGCAGCTTTCTCACCCCGCTTCAGCCGCAGCAAAGCCTGCACGAGAGGGGGGGTGAACAGAGGCCTCGTCTGGGTGGACAGAGGTCTTCCCTGCGGGGGGTGAATACACAGGACACTTGGTGCATCCGAGGGAGTTGATGCAATGCACAGTATTCCTGCAGCCGGATACCAACGTCATGCGCACGACTCATGAAGTGCTGGAAGGGGGCCCTTCCGTAGATGAACTTCATGAAGGGAGGTGCATACGGTTGTTACTGCGCGCATTCACTTTTGCATCCTGGTCGAGAAGGTACTTTACCAACTTCACAGAATGCTTGCTTGTGTTCCGGAGTGCGTACCGCAGAGGCGTGCATCCTGTGGAAGAGTTGAGGCAGCAGTGGCACATCACACACGGCACAGGCTGGGGTGGGAGCCCAATAAACCACCTCCTCCCACCGCCACCCACACGACTGGGACAGCCTGGGCTGCAGGAAAGGTAAACAGGGAGAGTTGCACGCCCTCGCATGAAGGCAACGAGGTACGCCAAATCCCCGTGCTGAGGTGTCCAGCCCCGCATACCGTCGTTGTCCTCCACATTCACTTCTGCCCCCTGGGCAAGCATGAGCGAGATCATCTCCAGGGCATCCTCGCTTGGGTTGCACGCAGCGATGTGCAGGGGTGTCTGCCCTGTATTGGAAGAGCGGGGCAGCGTGGCACACCACACGGCACAGGGGGGGGGATCAACGACCCGCGGCACCTGCCACTCATGAGGTACACCTGACACTCAGAACCTGCCTCAGAAAGGGAAGCTGCATACCGGCGATATCCTTGACATTCGTGTTTGCACCCTTAGAAAGCATGCGTTCGACCATTGTCACAGTGTGATCGCTTGTGTTCTTGACAGCTGCATGCAGAGGTGTCTGCCCTGTGAGTGGAGTTGAGGCAGTGTGGCACAGCACACACACACAACACGTGACACACACGGGGCAGGGTGGGGGCGAGACGTGCCCCAGGATGATGTGGGAGGGTGGAAACGGGCGGAAAGTGTGCAACGTGCGGTACGCCAACCCAGTGGAGACTCTCTGTGGGGATCCGCAACCCACACACAGCTGAAGGCGCATACCGCACTTGTCTTTCAGGTTCACATCTGCCCCCTGAGCGAGAATCATGTCCACCATCTGCACAATCTCGTCGCTCATATTGCGAGGGGCTGTGGAAGGGTGGGGCCACATGCAGGACACACACGAATCTTGTTGGATTGTCGGCAAGCCAGTAACCTGCCCTTCAATCCCATAGGTGAAGGGCACGCCGCTTTGCTTGCGGGAGCCCGGCATTGCCTTGCCCCAGCTGCGCTAGAGCTCTGAACCACCGGGAAACCATGCACCTCTCCCACATCCCCTCCGTGCGTGCGTGGCAGAGACACGCCTGCACCGGTGATGTGTGTGTGTGCATGGAGAGACTCCATACACACAATCATCGACGAGGAGGGACCCGCCCTCTCCTTCAATGGAGGTGCGAGGGTGAACGGGTACGCCGTACGCAGTGTCGGGAGCAGGAGCAGTCCTGTATATACGCTGGGGGTGAGAAGCTCGCGGAGTGCGCGACACCTCTCCCCCGCGTCAGGGCAAACAATGTTGCAGAATTCACAGCAGTTTATGTGGGTCTGTTGAGAGCGACATGCTTGTTCGTGGTGATAGCAAGACGGTCATCGACATCGTCTCTGGTGCGAAGCGGCCCCGCACAAACCTGGAGCTGCACTACCCCAGGGTGAGACGGCTCATTGCCGACAGGCCAAACCTGTCCCAGCAGTTCGAACATGCTCGGAGGGAGGCGACACGGTTGCAACGGCCTGTCGAATCAGGCTATGGACGAAGCGACACTGATCCTGCAGGCGGAATCTGGCAGCCGCTGCCCGCGCGACGTCTGGTTTCAAAACAATGGAAAATCTCAGCGACGCATTCCAGCGGCCCCCCTTAGCCTCTGCGGACGCGGACACGGGACATACCAGCCTGCTTCGCCTCCTCCTTTTTACGGTGCTTCTTCGCCACCTTCTTCCGCCTTGCAAACTGGTTCCCGTCCTCTCTCGCGCACGACCGGTTCAGCTTCTCGAGCATCCCCCCTGAGACCGGACGCTCACTCGCTTGGCAGCTCATTACTTGGCCCCACCACCGACTCCGCTACCTCCCAGACGGCTCTTGGGCGGAGCACACACACACACAACACAATCTGGTGGAGGTTGGTGTGCCACGCGTTTGGTTCTGTGCTGTGGTGATCTCACCAGGCATGAAGAAGCCCCGCAGAAAACCACAGCCACTGCAACGGCTGGCTCCAGGTGAGGGGGTGAGGGCGCTGAATGCAGAGATTGCAGCGGAAGGTGTCCTCGCGTTTCACACGACACGCCCCTGCTGATCGCACAGCTTAGGTGTAATTAGACGCAAGGGTGGGTTGAACAGGGGAAGAAAATGTGTGGCACCGAGTGTGGGAACACCCGGTCGATTTTCAAAAGCTATCTCCGTTGCTCTTCGCCTTTGCCCCCCCAGAGAGTGCGGGAGGCGCCAGCACACTGAAGGCAACGGAATCAAAGGGGCAGAGAATCAAGCACAGCGACACACTCTGCCTGAGCACACAGTTTAGCACAACGCAACTTTTTTCGTGTTACCTGAAACCACCTTGCCGAAAGAGGCTTTCTCAATCCGACTCTTACTCCGCCACCCACCCACCCACCGGTTCCTCATCAAGCAGGCCTGATGGTAGCAGACACTGAGCCCTCGGCACACAGCATCAGGGGCGGCCCTTCCCTGCCTCTCGGTGTAAGTAGTCTTCCTGCCTGGTGGCTGTGGACAGAACGCGTGAGAACGCAGAAGCCGGTCCAAAGGGGCACCGCACCTCCAGACAGGGTGCGGCAGGCTGCGTGTGGGGTTGCCTGCGAAGGGGGAACGGCCGGCGAGACTCACCCCGCCTGTGCCGCAACAAAACCTGCACGAGGGGGGTGTGGAGTACTGTGGACAGAGGGCCTACTTTTTTGCGAACTAATCGGAGAGCCTGACCAGGCCATGTGCACGGAGGAGCAGAGGAAGAAGATAGTCAGAGAGCCAGCCGTGTGATAATCACAGTGCTCGTCGAAGGACAGCACAGTGTCGGGGCAGATGGGGAAGGCCTGCCATGCTGCACCATGCATGAACCAGGCAGCAGTCACTCGGGGGAGGCATGCCGGCAACAGAAAAGGGAAGCTGCATACCGGCATTGCTGTTCACATTCGCTGCTGCACCCTGTTCGGCCAGCCGCTTGGTCATCTCCGCAGAATTCACGGTTGGGTTTGTTTGGGCGTAATAAACTGGGGCGTGTCCTGCAAAGAGAGTGGGAGAGGCAGGTGTGGCGGAGCAAAGCACACAACGCATGTCAGGGGGTGGTGAAATAGAAGGAGAAGGAAGCACAAGGATGACCTCCCTTCACTTGTTATGCAGGTTGTGTCTGAGATCCTGCATGTCAGGGGGGTGGGAGGGCACCTGTCCTCAGTAGTTCGCCCCTCACCCGCGCGACCCACAACCACTGCCGTGCCGACAGAGGGGGGAAACTGCATACCGTCGTCGTCCTTCACATTCACATCAGCCCCGTTCTTCACCAAGAGTTTGGTAATCTTCACAGCGTGCTCGCTTGTGTTGCGGGCAGCCGCATGCAGGGGTGTGCAGCCTGTGGTGGCAGAGTGGAGGGGTGGGATGTGAATGTGCAGCACGAGATCTCCAGGCTGAGGGAGAGAACGGGAGGAAGCGTGGCCGTCGTAAAAAGCACACCCCCTACCATGCATACCGCGGCCGTCCTTCACAGCCACATCACCGCCCTGGCTCAGCATGTGCTTCACCATCGTGACAGCATCCTCGCTCGGGTTGCAGGCAGCGATATGCAGAGGCGTGCTTCCTGTGGAAGAGTGAGGCGGTGTGGGCACGACAGCACAGGGTGGTACTATAACTGCTGCCTTTAAATGCAGAGGCCCCGTGACCATGAGAAGTCGAAGGAAGCACGCGGGATGATCTCCCTTCACTCGTTATGCAGGTTGTGTCTGAAATCCAGTGTTTTATCGGGGCCTACAGCACAGGGTGGGGGGCCTCACGACACCTGCATGCTCCTCACGAGATCACCCTCACTGCCGGCAGGCAAACTGATGTAATAATGTCGTGATGCAACGAGAGCCCACCGAACGGGCACTGAGGTGTCCAACCATCATTCCTCAAGGGCCATGCTGCATACCTTCCCCATCCTGCAGGTTGACGTCCAAGCCCCGCATGCTGAGGGACTCGATGATGCTGGGGGCATGCTTGCTTGTGTTCCGTGCAGCGACATGCAGGGGCGTGCAGCCTGTGGAAGGGGTGGGGCAGGGTGGGGGAGGGACGTCATCACATGGCATTCACCTGCCTCAGGAGTCTTCACTCCGCGCCGCCACCCCCAGTCTTCCCCACTGGGGAAGGCTGGGGGTGCAGGAAGGGGGCAGGGAGCAATGCGTGCACCCATGCATGAAGGCAGGCGAGGTGCGCAGGGGAAATGCTGCCCGCAACCTCTCGGGAGCAGGGAAGAAGGGCGCCCGCTGCATACCGCGGTCGTCCTTCACATTCGCCACGGCCCCCTTTTTGACCAGGGCTTTGACGATGTTCATGACATGCTCGCTCGAGTTGTTCACCGCGTCGTGCAGAGGTGTCCATCCTGCGAGAAGAGTGGGGCAGGGGCGTGGCACACAGCACGCTTGGGAGACACCTGGCACCCTGCCTCACGAGCTCACCCCACACGGAAAGTGCGACTTCAACTCTGCCGCTCTACTGTTGATACTTCGTTTGATGCGTTGACGCTCCCACCCAAAAGTGGGTGGACCCAACAAAAGGGAAAGGCTGATGGCTGCGGGAAGGCGGGAAACAAGAATCATATGGCCACAACTATATCCATGAAATGGGGGGTGTTGGTTTGCATACCGCGCGAGTCCTTCAGATTCACATCTGCGCCGTTCTCGACAAGGAGTTTGAGGATCGCCACACCGTGCTTGCTTGTGTTGTTTGCCGCGTAGTGAACAGGCGTGTATCCTGCGGAAGAGTGAGGCAAGTGTGGCACACGCAAGTTCCACACACACCTCCATGCACATGAGGTTGCGACTCGATACACCCCCAATGCCTGTTGAGGCATCTACAAGAGGCATGTTGCATACCATCCTTATCCTCCACGTTCACATTGGCGCCCTTCGCAACCAGGGAGTTGACGATATCCACGGCATCATCGCTTGACGCGAGGGCAGCGAGATGAAGTGGCGTCGCACCTGTGAAAGAGTTGAGGCAGACAGGCGCAGTGCACACAACACACACGGCACAGGGCGGGAGACTCGCAACAAACCAGCCCCTCAGGGGTTCTTCACCCCACACCGCCAACCACAACCACCGCACAGCCTGAGGCCGCGGGATGCCACGAGCAGGAAGGCGTGGATGCAGGACATACCCGACTGCAGCTGTGTGTTCACCCCGACAGCAGACTCCAAGGCGCTGTACAGCGCCTCCACATTCTCCTGCGAGATAGCTTTGAAAAGCTGCTCCAAGAGAGCCTGGCGTGCTTGCATTTCTTTGGCCATTCTCGGCTTGAGACTTCCCACTCCCTTTAGCAGCGAGTCGGCCCCTTCTGTTATGTTCTTCCTTCAACCGCTGTGCCACAAGCTGTTGGCTGTTGCACTCTTCAGACTTTTACCAGGAGGACAACTCGCGATGCCTGACCTGCTTGCGACCCTACAACACAGCACGCCTGGTGGGGGTGTTAGTGTGCCGGTGGGAGGCATGCCGCAAAGAGAGAGAGAGAGAGGGCGTGCGGGTGGTTGGGTGTGTCATCAATGCATGGCAGGGGCTGAAGAAGCTCCGGAGAAAAACACAGCCAGTGCTGGCTCCTGGTGGGGTTGGGGAGGGGGGGCGCTGACTGCAGAGATTGCAGCGGAAGGTATATTTTTGGGAAGGGAGAGATGAAAGACGGAGCATACACCTTTCGTCTCTATATGTGCCGAGCCGTGTCGATTTTCCGAGGGGCGGTGGGGCGGTGGTGGTGGTGGGTGGTGTGTGGAAACACACCACCACCCCTCAGCACCCCTCCCGCTGGCGGAAAAGCCATGGCTAACAAGGCGGGAGGGGGGGGTCCCCCCCTGACACACCACCGAAGACACCTCCTGAACACGTCACTGGGCGCCCCTGAACAAAGTGCCGGAAGGAACTACGGAAGAAGTCATGACACCCTCTTCAGGAGCCAACCCGCCCACATCCAGGATTCCTGTATATTTTGTTTGACAAATTTGTTTGGTTTTGTAGAGATCCGCTCTCTCCAGAACCCACCCACCCCCCCCCCCCTGAAACAAACAGATCACACCAGCCTGGTGAAGGGCGGAGTTGGAGAAGAGAGAACGTTTTTGCTGCTGTGGCGAGGGCGGCCTTCTCCACTCACACGGCGAACCGAAGGGCCGCTGTGGGGGGGGGGGGGTCTGGGGAGATTTTGGGGGTGCGTACAACTCCACGGTGTTTTTGCTCCGGGCCATTTTTTCTTCCTTTCTTTCAGGGGAAACACTCACGGGATGTCTCACGCGCCAGGCCTGCAAAAAACGACGACTCACGGAGGAAGTCCGTCTGACCCTCCGCCGGCGATGTCGGGGACCCCTTCGGGATGCAAGGGCTGCCCTCCGGCGACTCGCCCACAACGGGCGTCGGCGATGCACACGGGGAGGGAGACGGCGAGGGTGCTAAGCTGGACGCGGTGGATGCCGGCATGACGCTCTTCTTCCTGCGGAAGGCCCGCGTGGCGCGGCGCGCGAAGGTCGTCGCCTTCAGCACGTTGCTCGCAGCGGGCGCCTTCGGCGCCCCACCCCCAGGGGCGCCCGAAGCACCTGAGAGCACCGTGCAGAGCTGCAGGACCTCTGAGGTCAGCGCATGGTTGTGAACAAGCTGTGGGGGAATCTCCGACACCGGCGTTTCGGCACGCAACGCCCGGACAAACGAGCGGATGCTGTTCACGCCAGCAGCAGCCCCCCGAAGGATGTCAGCATAGGAGTAGTTTGCGTTGTCGAGAGCAGGGAAGGCGGCGCACATCACCTCACGGCACTCCTCGCGCTCCTCCCGGAGGGCCGTCGCCTCGGTGTCCTTCTGGAGAAGCTCGGAGGTGCGCTGCGTCAGCTTCTCCACCAACGCGTTGTTCTCCTGCTTCCGGGTGAGAACCTCCAGGTTTTTGCTGCGGTAGCCCTGCGTCACCTTCTCCAGCTTCGCCGTCAGCTTCGACTCCGCCTCCTTCAGCGAGTCGACCTCAGCCTCGAGGGATTTGATCTGCGCCTTCGCGAGGCTGAACTCCTGGAGCGCATCGTCGCGGCTCAGCTCCACCTCCTCCTTCGTCGCCGCAACCAGGCCCATATCCTCAAACACCTTGATCTGCTGCGTCAGCGCGACGAGCTTTCTCCGGGAGACGAACAGCTCATCCCGCAGGCGGTGCTCATTCGCCTTGACAGATTTGATGTCGAGCTGATTCCGCGTGTGCTGGAGGCCCATCATCGTCTCCATGTTCTGCCGCATCTCCACAAGGCACGTCGCCACCTCGGTGGGGTGTTCTGGGGCATCCTCGATGAGCTGCTGGAGGTCCATCTGGAACATGCTGATGCGTTCGTTCGACATGGGGGGCGTCACGAGCTCCACGGCAGCCATGTCCTCGTCCAGGCGCCTGAGGAAGTCTTCGTCCCGCTCCAACGCGAGACCCCCCTCGGACTCCGGTGCGCCCACCTTGCCCAGCTCGTCTGCGACAAGGCGGAGATCACTTTCGCAGGCCCCCAGCTTGCCCAGCTCCATCACCAGCGCCCGCTCCGGATCTCCGAAGTTCTGCCCGCATCGGAGGAGGTCGCGGAAGGTGTCCTCCTCCATGTCCAGGGCGTCTTCGACAAACACCGCCACACCCTTGCGGACATTGTTGTATGCTGACAGTGCTGTGCACAGGGGCGCAGCAAGCCCCTCGATACGTAGCATCTGGCTGCTGTGACCCCTCTGTGCCTTGGGGTGGAGGGGTAGGTGGGTGGGGCGATGGCGGTGTGTCAATACAGAGTAATAGTATGCAGAGAGAGAGTTGCACAAGCCTGCTTTTTGTTGTGAGCTGGTTCGTTGCTATGGCGGGGGGGTATGTGTGAAACACATGCGCTGCCAACATGTCTTCTTTGAGAGATACAGAAGTCCAACCAAGTTTGGTGGGTAAAAAGGTTGGTGGGGTACAAAGTTTGGTGGATTTGGGGGTCCCGGAAAAATTTGGTGGGTTTCTACCCCACCAACCTTTATAACGGTTGGCCCGTGAGACTTGTCGATTTTTGGAGGGTGGCCCAGTCAGGGGGCGCGGACGCAGCACAGCCCAATCCTGTCACACTGTTGCACACACCATGGTGTTCATTTTTCACCTGTGCACATCCGCCCTCCTCTAGGTTGGTACCCCCACGCTCAGATCGACCCCACGCCAAGTCGCCTGCACCATTGCGAGTAATGTTGATGGGGTACAAAGGTTGGTGGGGTAAATTGTTTGGAGGGGTATAAAATTTGGTGGATTTGACCCCCAGGGGGTCCCAGAAAAATTTGGTGGGTTATTACCCCACCAACCTTAGTTGGACTTCTGTACCATGATTTTGTTGGAACGCAGACCCCACTCTTTGTGTACACCACTGCTGAAGTGGTGTGAGTGGGGTCACACGATCCAGCTGAAGGCACATAAGGTTTCCCCAGTTGGCTACGCCGAACTAACAATTAGCGAACAGAAAAATGATTTTTTGGCGTCTTGTGGAGGGAGGTTGGGTGGGTGGGGGATGGGGGGGGGACTTTCACCGATCTCGCGTATACCACAGCCATGGGGAGGGGAGCTTCTCACCCCGCGCTTCGCCACAAGCAAACACATCACGCAGCCAGCCCCACCCCCCCTCCCCTCCCCACCCTCACCACCAAGCAGGGGCCGCCCACAGGGGGAGCGCCCGCCGGGCGCTCACACACATTCGTGGGGTAATCAGGCTGGGGGAAAAAACAACAAATCACAACGAATCACACCCGATCACAACAAATCACAACGCCAAATGTTGTGATTTGTTGTGATTTGTTGCGATTTGTTGCGATTTGTTGTGGCCAGTTGTGATTTGTTGCGACCAGTTGTGACGACTTGTGACCCTTTTGTGATGAGTTGTGATGAGGTGTGATCTGTTGTGATCTGTTGTGATCGCGATCCAAAATTTCAAAAATTTAAAATTTTGGATCGCGATCACAACAGATCACAACAGATCACACCTCATCACAACTCATCACAAAAGGGTCACAAGTCGTCACAACTGGTCACAACAAATCACACCACGTCACACCTAGTCACAACAAATCACAACTGGCCGCAACAAATCGCAAAAAATCACAACAAATCACAACAAATCATCAGCTGATTGAGGGTGTGATATGAGGGTTCTATCCAACAAGGATATCAAGGCGGCACTTTCAAAGTCCTGCCAAGGACAGCGCCACGTGGGTGTGTGCTTCTGATATATGTTATGTCATCATGTGAACCCTCCCCAGCGTGTGCCAACATCCCTGACACGCTCACGAAAAGCATGACACGGAGAAAACAGGTGCCGAAACAACCTGCCGAGCACACGGGTGGTGCCACGTTGATCCACGCAGCGATCTCCCATGACAGGAAGCCTTGTCGCCACGGCAGAGTCGCCGCAGACTGTGGGAGAGGTGTCGCCAGTCACCTTGAGGTTGCAGTGTGTCATCAGGCTAAGACCCGTGCCCTCTTCACCTCCCCTGTTAGGTTGCTCCAACAAATCACAACATTTGCCTTGTGATTTGTTGTGATCTGTTGTGATCGGGTGTCTGTACTTACCTAACAGGGGAGGTGAAGAGGGCACGGGTCTTAGCCTGATGACACACTGCAACATCAAGGTGACTGGCGACACCTCTCCCACAGTCTGCGGCGACTCTGCCGTGGCGACAAGGCTTCCTGTCATGGGAGATCGCTGCGTGGATCAACGTGGCACCACCCGTGTGCTCGGCAGGTTGTTTCGGCACCTGTTTTCTCCGTGTCATGCTTTTCGTGAGCGTGTCAGGGATGTTGGCACACGCTGGGGAGGGTTCACATGATGACATAACATATATCAGAAGCACACACCCACGTGGCGCTGTCCTTGGCAGGACTTTGAAAGTGCCGCCTTGATATCCTTGTTGGATAGAACCCTCATATCACACCCTCAATCAGCTGACGATCGGGTGTGATTTGTTGTGATTTGTTGTTTTTTCCCCAGCCTGATTACCCCAATTCGGCTATTAATTTGCGCGCAACGATTTATTTTTGGTCCGTACCTACCCCCCCGCAGTGAGAGAGGGGCCGCTGTCTCGGGTTCTTCTGGCCCGCAACGGGTGGTGTCCATCCTCCCAGACGATTTTTTTGTGTTAGTTCAGAGGGGGGGGGGGGGTAGGGGGGGTCAAATGCCCCCCTTTTACGTGGATAAACACGATTTTTCAAAAAACCGGCGCAGAGGCCCCAAAGCCCCCGTAAACCCTCCAAACCCCCCCAGATCGGTCCGGAAACCCATCGAACCCCACTTTTCCACCATTCCGGGCACCTCAGGTGCCCGAATTGGGGTACCTAAATTTTGTGCCACCGTTTGGTACCGTACAGTGCCACTGTGTGGGAGGTTGGAAAAGAAAATGCCCCAACACACCACATCTGAGGGTTGCAATGCATGTTGCTTGCCAACCACGTCATCCGGTGGGTGTCAGGCGCTATGTAGGTGGCATTAGCCAGGTCTTCGATGTGTTCTGGCTTGTATATATACCTCCCTGCCTGCGGCACAGGCACTGCCTTTGTCCCCCACACCAGCCACAGGGAGCGTATTGTACTCGGTCCACGGTTGCTGATTCATTGTGATGCATTGTATCCTCGAGTGAACGTCACACACTAGTGGCACCACCACCCGCCATCCGAGAGCTGTATTGGCTTTGCGCGCTTCCGTTGCATTCACCTCGCCACGCATATTGCACTGTTCAGTACCAGTGCTCCTGGGCCAGGCAAAGTAGACCGCAGCAACTACCAATTCTGGCACAATGGGTACCACGACAGCGCACTTCGTGTGTTCCCGGAATGTACAGCTCGTGTTGCAACAGTCGTTGTCAACACATCCCGGTTGTGGAGCACTGCTGCACAGGAATCACACGACCATCTGGACTTGTTCCGTACCTACAGGCAGCTCCCGGTGCATGGTGGCAGGGAGGTATGTATACAAGCCAGAACACATCGAAGACCTGGCTAATGCCACCTACATAGCGCCTGACACCCACCGGATGACGTGGTTGGCAAGCAACATGCATTGCAACCCTCAGATGTGGTGTGTTGGGGCATTTTCTTTTCCAACCTCCCACACAGTGGCACTGTACGGTACCAAACGGTGGCACAAAATTTAGGTACCCCAATTCGGGCACCTGAGGTGCCCGGAATGGTGGAAAAGTGGGGTTCGATGGGTTTCCGGACCGATCTGGGGGGGTTTGGAGGGTTTACGGGGGCTTTGGGGCCTCTGCGCCGGTTTTTTGAAAAATCGTGTTTGTCACCCCCATTTGACCCCCCCTAGGGGGGGGGGGGTGTGGGGTGGGGGGGGGGTGTGGGGAGTAGGGAGTGCACCACAGCAACGACCCTCCCCCCCCCCTCCCCCCCTTTTTTTTAATCTTTTTAATCTCCGCCTTTCGAGAGGGGCCCCCTCCATTTGCCTGGCTGGCTGTGAGCGGTTTCGCCGCAACAACTCACCCCCCCGCCTCTCCCCACTCCCACAACCCGTTGTTTAAGTGACGTGTGTCTGTGCGTCTTGGATTTCATTATTTTTTGCGAGTTTGGAGGCACCGTTGCGGGCCACTCCACGCCTGGGGCAGAGAGAGAGGGAGAGGGGGTGAGCGGAGCAGGGATATGGTGTTGTCATGACCGGAAATACGCATGCGCTGCACTGTATTGATTTGGGGGTGGGGTAGGGTGAAGGGAAGGTTGGGGTATGGGGAGTGGGGGAGGTGGCCCACCCACCCACCCACCCACCCCCCCCCCCCCCGTGCAGGATTCGGCAAAAAATAGGGGGGGGGGGGGGGGGACATCATCCAAACACAGTGGGATCCTGAAAAATGTAGTACTATTTTTGTCCACTATAAGTTGCCACTATATAGTGACTATATACTGGACACATAGTACTATATGGAAATGGTATACTGCCGAATTTGTCACACTTACTCGCCACATACTGGACACATTCTCAATTATACTGGACACATACTGGGCAAATAGTGGCACGGCGACTATAATAGTCGCCATGTCAGTATTATAGTGACTATTATAGTGGACGTGCGACTATTATAGTCGCATGTCCACTATAATAGTCACTATAATAGTGGCACGCCACTATTATAGTGACTATTATAGTGGACATGCGACTATTATAGTCACTATTATAGTGGACATGCGACTATAATAGTCACTATAATAGTGGGCATGCCACTATTATAGTCACTATAATAGTCGACATGTATAGGGGGACCCTTTTCGATTTTTTTTCGGATGGGTCCATTTTGCACATTTGAGCCCATTTTCGAGGGAATTTTTGGTTTTTGAGCCTGTTTGAACGATTTTGAACGATTTCGTTCAAACAGTTTTTGTTTTGAGGCCTAAAACGCATTAAAACGGCCCCGCGAATTTGGCCTGTTCGGCCTTGGTGAAAATTCGCCTCAAAAATAGAGCAAAAAAAATCTGGCCCCAAAGTCTGGTCCTTGTGATCTGGAACCTTCCATTTTCGAAGGAAGTCGTAGAAACCCCGAGATCTTTGATCCTGATCACACAGACGGTCCCAAAAATGAAGCACATCATGTTTGGGTCATTTCGTGGATTACAGACGGTACAGACGTGTGTCAAAATTGACGGTATCCAGTATGTCAAGAGAATGAATAAAAAGAGCAATGACGACACGGCCATTGCTCAGAACCATAGCTGATTGTCCAGCTATTTTAAACTCCCCCCGACCCTGCCCGGCCCCCCTGACCCTGCCCTGTTCAAGCTCGTGCCCCCACCCATCGCATTGCTCCCTTGTTGCCTTGCTTTGCGCTGCTTTTCTTTTTCAGAATTTTCAGATTTTTAAAGTTCAAGACGGAGTGCTTTTTTGCCGAAAGTTTAGGTGACCCGATGATGGGGATGCAGCACCCCGAGGGTCTTACCTACCGGGCGGTTGGGGGGCGGTGGGGCAGGGCAACTTTGGGTGCAGATTTACGTACACAAAGCGGCGTGAGACTGTGCATGTCAGCGGCCTTGCGTGGTGGCCCCCCTAGGTGACTATGTTCGGATGTCTGGGAATGGAATGAAAACCCCCATATGGCTGCCTGCGCCCTTGTGGAATTAGAGGTGGTCGGGAATCGGTCGGAAACCAGTACTCCTGCTGGCGCTCGTCGTGTGTGTGGAGCATCTGTAGACGCCCGGCAACTCAGCCATCTTGCCCCCGCGCAAGCTCTGCCTGGCCGTGGAAGAGGATGACACACGGTCTGAATCTGGACTCTCTCTCGTGGTGGCACCGAATAACTGTGACTCTAGGTGACTCCACATAAACATACTCCCACTGGTCTGTGGCAAAGGGAGAATGACTATATGCCTTGAGAGAGAGACCTCCGGCCTGAAAGGACAAGCATGAAAAGCCGGAATAGATCAGATAGAGTACAGACTCAGGTGCACGAACCGATCCTTCGGCAGCTACCTGCTTGGTTTGCTGGTGTATGGTTGAGCGCTGCTTGTGTACGTAAATTTTGCTTATATGAACACTCCGCCTTCACCAAAGGTGAAGAACTTCCCAAGACAAGCGGTGTGGCACCCCCGTGGTGTTGCGCCCCTTTGGCACATCGACCCCAGCGGTAACCCGCAGGTTGTTGTTTCTTCAAAGAAACACGTCGATTCTGTCCCCCACAGCAGGGGTTTCCCTGCTGACCCATGGATGTTTTCTCATTATTATAAAAACAGTTGATACAATACACTAGCTCGGCAAATGCCTGGAGCCCACCGGGAAGGTGTGTCGACATATAGCTCGGCACACGCCTGAAGCGCCACCGCGACGAATTTTTTCGTCTCTGCTGAATCACTCCTACACAGGGGGGCTTCCGGTTCCTGTGCAGAGGTTCTCAAGGCAGATAATGCCGAGACTTGTGGTGCACTCTCGTTTGTTGATCCAGAGACGAAAAATGTAGAACGGCATGCTGCCCGTTTCTTCATTTTTCACCTTGCGTTGCAAGGGGGTCGCCCTCACGAGGGAAAAATGTGGAACGGCATGCTGCCCGTTCACTCATTTTTGCCTTGGGAGACACCCATTTGCCAAGGCGTTCCGCAAGGGAAACGCACCACTTCGGCATGCAAGTAAAATGGCCAGTATATACTGGACATGCCGTCACTAAAATAGTGACTATTATAGTGGACATGCGTGTATGCGACACTACAATAGTGGACATGTTCAGTATTTTCTGGACATGCCACTAAAATAGTGGCTATTATAGTGGACATGCGTGTATGCGGTCACTATAATAGTGGACATGTTCAGTAAATACTGACATGTTGGCCACACGTCCACTATAATACTGGACATGTTGAGTGCATGTCAGTAAAATAGTCGCAATGCCGGCCATATAGTGGACCAAAAACGCGGTTTACTGGACACTTAGTGACAGGTCCTGGCCGTTTACTCGACATGTAGTGACAGCCCATGTTCGCATAGAAGTATGTGTTCACTATATACTGAGCACATACTGACTATATAGTCGACATGGCGACTATAATAGTCACTATAATAGTCGCATGTCACTAGAATTGTCACTATAATAGTTGTAAAAATAGTCGCATGTCACTATTATAGTCACTATAATAGTGGACTTGTCCACTATTATAGTCACTATAATAGTGGCATGTCACTATTATAGTCACTATAATAGTCGCATGCCACTATAATAGTGACTATTATAGTGACATGCGACTATTATAGTGACTATTATAGTGGACATGGCGACTATTATAGTGACTATAATAGTCACCCGTCCACTATTATAGTGACTATTATAGTCGCCATGTCACTATATATAGTACCTGGGACCCCCCGTGTATAAGTCCCCCCCCCCTTACCCCCGTGTTTAAGTCCCCCCCTGGGGGTCTGGCAGGGGGGGGACTTAAACACAGGGGGACCTAAACACGGGGGTGGGCTGGTCTGGAGGGTCATCAGGTGGCCCCTAGGCCCTCCAGGTGCTGTCAGAGTCGAAAAGTGGGGTGCCAAAAGTCCATCCGGACCGGAATTACCCCCCTACGACAGCAGAGGAAGAGGTCTTCTTGGTCTCCACTGTGCCACCCCCGTGTTTAAGCCCCCCCTGTGTTTAGGTCCGCCCCCCCCGTGTTTAAGTCCCCCCCGGCCGAAAATCGCCTCCAGGGGGGGGGACTTAAACACGGGGGGTCCCAGGTACTATATTTTTCGGGATCCCACCGTGTATGACCCCCCCTACTGGGGGGGGCTAAATAGAAGACCCCCCCCCCCTTGTAATAGGCGTATACCTACCACCCCCCGTGTATATGTCACCCCCCCAGGTGCAAAAATCGGGAGGGGGGTGACATAAACACACCTTTTTAGGGTGGTTGCCTTTGAGGCCCTATACGCACACGCGCACACACCTCAGCCCTCTCACAGGCCACTCCAGGTTGGCCTGTCGGGAGGACAGGGAACTGGATGTCATCCCCGGTGGAAGGGGGGGAGGAGACAGGGCATGGTGTCCCATTATTGCGAGACAAACACTTCAAGCTCACATGTCAGGCACAAGAAGCGTGTCCGTCCGGACAACCTACATGAATGGCACGGACAGCGCATCACCGAGAGTAACCGAGGAGGAGCACCGCGTACTCTCACTTTGGATGGGTCGTCGTTGGGCAATATGTTGAAATGCTTGCGCTGCAGGTGAAGTGCTGGGTCACCCATCCGACACGTGAAGCAACCTGCAACACAGCGTTGGCGAGCAGGTGGCACCGAAGTTGAAGAGACCCCGCATTGTCCGTGTTGAAGAGCCTGCGTTGGGTCTTTCTGGAGCGCAAGACACGTACTGTCTGTCCTTCTCGTCCCCGTTTCCTCCGGAAGCAGGTGATACGTGCGGTTCCAAAGCGCACCCGCTGCATCCCCCCTCCCTCCATCTTTCGTTTGGCGGCTATTCCGCGCTCTCTTCAACGCGTCGTCGCGAAGGTTGCGTCTCAGTATCAGCAGGCAATCCCCGGCGTGTGTGTGTGTGTGTGTGTCACCCCTCCTTTCCAGCGCAACGAGGCGGAGAGCGAGACCGTGTGGTGTCACGTAGAGCAGGAGTAGGAGAGCGGGATCGGTTCTCACTGAGTGGACTCGAGGGGACACTGCTGCGATGCCAGCACGCTAACCCAAGGTGCAATACGAACACCTAGGGATATCCCATCCGTCCCATAATGGGATGTCCCATGGGAGGACATGATGTCCCCTGGGAGAACCTACGTGACCCAATCGGGTCTCCCATGAACAAGGTCGGTACCGTACGTTCTCCCAGGGGGGAACACGTGCCCTCCCCTGTGGGATAGTGACCATCACCCGTGTGGGATACCATTGGGATATCCCACATGGGAGGTCCCAGTCCTGGCCACCGTGATGAGGCAATTTACTCCCCAAAATCTTGACCAACACGTCGTCTCAGCCTGTAAGAGTGCCCACGACACCCCACCCCCCAAAAGGTGTGTTTATGTCACCCCCCCCCAGCAGCCCTTGGGGGGTGACATAAACACACCCCTTTTGGGGGGTGACATATACACGGGGGGTGGTAGGTAAACGCTTTTTTTGGGGGGTTTTCAAAACCCAAAATTTTTGGGCAATTTTTGCAGTGGGTGGCCAAATACAAGGGGGTGGCCGAATACAAGGGGGGGGGTCTTGTATTCGGCCTAAAATTTTCTGGATTTCGAATTTCCAGACCCCCCCCTTCTATTCGGCCACCCCCTTGTATTCGGCCACCCCCTTCTATTTAGCCCCCCCCAGTAGGGGGGGGGGGTCAAAAAAAATAAGGTGGCGGAAAAACCAAAGAAGAAAATACAAAAGTGACGACTGGAATCATCTTTTGGATTGTGTGACGGGGGGGGGGGGGGGGGGGCAGGCAGGTATGTTCTTCGATTCCCCACCCCACCCCCTCCCCCCGGCATAGCGGCATTGCCGGATGTTACGAAGCGGAACCGGCAATCCTTTTTTTAACTCAGAGCCTGGAGGCATCTGAGGGGGGCCGTGTTTCGTTTGTATATATTTTTTGCTTTGAACCAGAAGGTGGGGGACCGTGCTGATGCAAAGCGGGGGCGAAGCTGTCACAAAAAAGACTTGGAGTTGCGTTCGTTGTTTGTACGAACGGTGCCTGCTAGTGCATGTGTGCAGGATACCGAACGCTGCCACGAGTCTTTTTAGTGCGAAAAGCTAGCTGTTCTTGCAAACAACAAAATCACGACTTTAGATACGCGAGGAGTATTCGGGGTGGTTGATTTGCAAATCCGGAACATCTCTTGGACGCAATATCGGAGCTTTGCGAAGAGAACTTGTTTTGTGCGCCACCACAATCACACATACACTGCACAGGGGTTGCCGGGGAGCTCCACGCGGAGACTGCCCCGGCGGGCCGCCCGAGTTTCCCAACCAAGCATAACCTGCATTGACCTCACGCAACAATCACCTACAAAACAAGTTCTCTCCCTCGAACGCTATGTGTCAAACTGTGTCCCCCACACCTCAAGCGTGAGGAACATCACTTTACAGCGAAGGCCTGCCAGCACAGTGCCAAAGATAACTACAGCCTCAGGCGTTACGGCACAATCAACCTGCCAACCCTCAAACTGGAAACCCTTTTCGCCAGCCATATTATGATAGAAGCCAATCTTGGTCATCCGAGCCCCTGCCGATTCCTTTCTCAAAGAGAGGAATAATGGAGCAGGCCCCGATAGCCTTCGAACGTAGAACACGCTACCCGCCTTGTTGGGACGTGTGGCATGACATAGGGGGAGGAGAGAGACGGAGAGGGGCGAGTGTTAAAGGTGTGGCATCCTGGAGAGGGGGGTTGCCACGGTTTTCTGCCGTTGGTTTTCTTCGGCGATTCGTTTTAGGATGCGGATTGTGGGTGTGTGGAGGTGTGTGGGATGTGGGGTGATCACACCAAGGGCGGGGTGCCCAGTGTGTTCGGCACAGGGACACAGAAGGAGGGGCGGGGATGTCGATTTTCTTTTGAAAACAAAGCCGAGACATGGCGGGAGAAAGACCTTTGGTACCATACACCCCGAGATTAGTCGTAAAAGTCCTTTGAAGTTCCGACACACCTCAGTCACATTGATACATGCTGATTTCATGCGATGGGTAGTGAAATGGCGTGCTGTCGTCCCCGCGGCCATTAGGAACACCTGCATTTCAGGAAGGGGCGGCAAATGCACTGCACTTTGGCGTATACTCGACTCGGGTCTTTTTAAACTTGCAATGTCGGATGAACACCGGACAATCCACAACAGTTGAAACTTACTGGGGGGGGGCAAATACAAGGGTATACTCTTCTATTCACCGTGCCAGCTTACGTAATTCAGGGTTTTCAAAAATTTGTTTTTTAGCTGAAAAGTTGTCTAGTATGCAAATACAAGAGTATATACTCTTGTATTTGCATACTAGAAATGTGGCCTCCGGGTGGGCCCTCATGGGGCAGCGGCGCCGAAGAGACAATACGAGCGTCCTCTTGGCCTTTCCCACCCCGAGGCGACTCCCACCCGACCGTGACGACTCCAGACAGGAGGCCCACTGGCCTGGGGGAGGTCATTGGAAGTACAAAATACGATGAAAACCCCACAAAAGTTCTCCAAAAGTCTAGTATGCAAATACAAGAGTATACTCTTGTATTTGCTCGGTGAACTTTTTAAAATCGCGATTTCTGGAGTACTCTTGTATTAGCATATACCCTTGTATTTGCATATACTCTTGTATTTGCCCCCCCCCCCCCCCAGTAATCAAACATCAGGGGGGCCCTCGTTCAGAAGTGCAGAAGAGTGAGAACAGATGAGCCGCCTCACAAAGAGAGTCTGGTTTTTTTGTTTGTGCGCACGAGCGGCAGTGTGGTGTGACGTGGCCTGGGTAGCGTTTGTGTTGCTCTCTCAAAACACACTGCGCGCGCGGTGCGCTCCCACAAGCTTTGTTTGGGCAAACAAAAATAACAAACCGGTTTTGAAAAGTGGCGCAGTTTAACCCGCAGTGGCACAGAACGAAGGCCCACCCATGTATTTGTGGGGTCAAGGACAAGACAGAACTCCGCAATAAAACTCGCTGGCACGGGTAACCGAATTGGGGTGCGTCGCAAATCAATCACTCTCGTGAAAGAAGTTGCCCAGGTGGACCCCTTGTGGACCCTGCCACCCCCGTGAATGATTCTGCAGGAGCCACAGTTCAACGGGGTGCAAAACAAGACGTGTCGGTATCTGCTGAGGATGACAACTATACATCGAACACATCAGTCACATTACAGCACACGTACGGACGATATTTTCAGAGGTTGTGGCGACACGCACACATCTCGACCGGTGCGGAGGTGAGATGTGGCTCTTGCAACAGGCACTGTGCAATTACAATGCCTGGTGCAGGGTGCTGATCATTTGCGTTCCACTTCCTCCTTCAGCAAGAGGTGGCAGCATCAAAACCATGACTAGGTCTGCGATCGAAACAGGAGAAGGGCTCATGTTCGCGGCCCCAACTTTCGTTCCAGGCCTTTGTTGTTATCATGAGCTCGCATGACCCAAAAAAAATCGGACGCGTTTCTTTCGTGCGACCTATTTTTTCGCCTTTCGGCAACATTCATCGTGAAGCAGGGTTTGCCTGAAATAAAGTAGGCCGGTACAAGATACGTTCCCCTTCCGGCGCAGCCCACCGCTTTGCACGCGGAGGTGACTAGCCAGAATAGATTTCGTTCGGAAATTATCAAATGAGAACAAGACTCGATGAACAAGAACAAGGAATCACACACCCCAGCCAGGTGTGGCTCTATTTTGGGGGTATTTTGGCCAATTTTCGAAATCCTATTTTGGTTTTTTTGCACTTTTTTGGGTACTTTTTTGCACGATTTCTGTGCCTCAGACACAGATTTTGGTGTGATTTTTGCGCTATTTTGATTCACTCGGCCTGACCGATGCATACGATTCGAAAAAATGGCGAAAAAATCACTATCAACAACGGTGAACGAATGGAGGTAGATGGGGAAGTGGAAGGACACAGCACGCCCTCTCACTGATCGCCATCTGTACACTACCTCTCTGTTCAAGGCGGTCAGTGTCACTTGATGGCGCTGCACACAAATCACTGCTACATCCCAGGGCGCCTTCCCTTGTGAGAATAGCGGAACTTCTGCGGTTGCAGTTTGGTGGTTGAGGCCGGTGGTGATATCACTTTGGTGACTGTGCTTCCTTCCCCCTGAGCTCGATCAGATCCAGGTCGACCTGGTGCTGTGTGGCTCCTGGTGTGTTATCTCTTTGCTTCCTCGCACACATACACGTGGTTCCGCGAATCGCCACGGATGCCCACCAAGTCGAACCCGAAACATGATCACGGGTCCACGACAACCCTTTCGAGATGTCATGGCCGCAAGCCCGCAAACCCGATCGCATTCGCAAGGTGGTTCGTCTCACTCTAGAGATCAGTGCTCGGGCCCAGCCTCCCGCGAGGGTGCTGGAACCGACATGCCGCAGCCCCGTACGCGCAAGGACTTGGCTCCAAGACCAGGCACATGCCACAGGGGGGTGTGGGGGGCGGAGCCCCCCAGCCGCCGGAGGCCACGGTAGCGAACGTCTGTTGGCCTGGCTCCATAGTCGCATACGCTCAAGTACAACACAACTGACAGATAGCACATGTCGCATGGGGGGACGATAAATTGTCGCGCAAAGACACGCCACAGGGGGGTCTGGGGGGCGGAGCCCCCCAGCCGCCGGAGGCCACGGTAGTGAACATCTGTTGGTTTGAGCTCGAGAGCAAGCCTCACACCACCGCCCTCCGACCCCCCTCTCCACCCCCCAGGTGCAACATTTTTTTGCACCCGGAAAATGTGTTCTTTTGACTGTTTGAGCACATCCAAGACCGGGAACATAAAAGAATTCTGCCAATGCCAAGTAGGGTCACAATAAAACCCAAAGGAAAATGGTGCAAAAAAGTAGTGACCACCACCCCCATCCCCACCTCCGGGTGCAAAATTTTTTTTGGCCACGGAAAATGTGTTCTTTTGAATGTTTGAGCACATCCAAGACCGGGAACATAAAAATTTTCTGCCAATACCAAGTAGGGTCACAATAAAATCCAAAGGAAAAAAGTGCAAAAAAATAGTGCAAAAAAATATTTTTTCCCCAAATTCCTATTTTCATTCCGTGAAATAGATAGAGGAAATAAAGAAATAAAGAACCCGAAAAGAGGTCGAGGCACCCGCTCCACACCAGCATCTTGGGGCTGGGGGTTCACAGTTCACACAGGTGAGGTTCAGTCCTCTGTGAGGCGCTTATCCTGAAGACGTTCCAGTTCCCCAGTCGGTCTCCAGAAACTCGGGCCGCATCTGGCGCTGTATCGCCTCGGCGGGGCTGTCGTCCCTTACAGTCTTCTCTGTACGAGGTCATCCACAGGCTGCACACCTGCCCCGCGGCTGTGTGGCAGTCTTCGCGGAGTGCAATGCGAAGGTCTGGCCTGACGTGGTGTGACGATTTAGACTCCAGGTGTCTCCACCCTTCCTGGTCTGGGGAGCCTCGGTACCCAAGCCGTTTTAGGTCATGCTCCGGACCACGGCCGTGCTAGACTCCTGGTGCAGGCACCCGTCATGGTCCGGGGACGGCCCCCCCAGGCAGTTTAACGTCTTACCCAGGACTAAGGAAGTGCGTAATCCGGGAACACCCCAGCATCTCTTCCGCACAGTGGCCTGGTCACTTGACTGCCCAGGGAAGGGAAGTGTGGCGGCCGACTGTTCAATACTGATGACACCTGACAACGGGAAGTAAAGATGTGTTTTCAAGATGGACCCCATCCACTATCCGAGGCGTCAGGCTTGCGTCACACAGGTGGTGTTTCAGTATGCGCTGCAAACTGGAGGGCTGAAATAGAGGTGTGAAAACAATAGTCTGAGATGCACAGAACGGATCGCAGAGGACGTTCCAAACAACGCAAACAGGGGGGCGCGCTCAGCCGCGCGAAACTCACGGAACGGGCTGCGAGAGTGATGGGTAGAGAGTCAGGTCTCGGCGAAGCTCGTAGACCCACACCCCTTCGACACCGGGTAGGACAAGGCCTGCTTCCATGAGGTGGTGGCGGGCAGAGGCCGGTATCACGGTGTGTGCATCAGACGGGGTCTGCATCCAAGCATAGAGGCATGTGCGCCCTCTGTGGCGGGCAACTTCACTCAGCGTCCAGCTGACGCTCACAGCAGGGCCGACCACTGTGACGAAGCGCTGGCGGCTGGAACCGATGTCACCTCGTTCTACACTGCCAGTGGCGAGGCCGACGTGGCAATCCACCACACCCACACTGTGCACGAAGCGGATTGCACTCTCGACGTGTGCTTCGAGGCTTCGGGCAACGTTCCACCCGACTGCGACCTTGTTGCCCAGCACCGTGGTGAGCGTCCCGTTGCTGCGGGTGAGGTGCAGTGCCACGATGGCGAGTGCGCTGCTGAGGTGCTCCCCGGTCTCCAGGTCGTGGTCCAGTGCCAGCTCCACAACACCCACAGTGGCGTGAGTGCGGCGCAGCACGCCGATCGGCAGTCGCTCAGATGTGTGGGTGTCTGACGGTGTTGGGGCAATGGCGACGGAGGTGACGGAGGTGGGTCGGAGAGTGTCCAGAGGGTCGGCCTGGCGGCCGACGAGGGCGGCAGGCCACACACAGACCATGGGGAGGGCCTGTTGCACGCCTTTCAGCACGACCATCTCAGGAGGGGCGTCCACCGCTGTGTCGCAGAAGTCCTTCACAACGGTCCACAGCTCCTCTCGCACCGCCACAGCGCCGGGTGTGCACATGCCTTCGAGCCGTGCAGCCACATTCACCGTATGGCCGAGGTAATCAACACGTCTCGTCACCTCGTTGCGTTCTGTCGTGACAGGCCCGCTGTTCAACCCCACACGCACGGTCAACCCACGCCAGTTCTTCCCGCGAGGCATGCACACTGGCACCTGCAGCAAGCCCTGCGGCCACGACGCCTGCAGCAACGCTGTGTGGATACGCAGCCCGAAGTTCAGGCCTGCCACCGGCAAGTCGAATGCCACCATGAATGCGTCTCCCACAGTCTTCACCTCGTACCCGCCGCAGTCGTCGATCACCTGACGAATCACCTCGTTGTGCACTCGGATTGCCTTCTTCATCGCCTCAGGTGCACTTTCCCAGATCACTGTTGATGCACGGATGTCGGTGAACACAATCGTCGCCTCCTGTGCTTGCAGCCCGGGTGCGGCAACAAGAGGGTGCTGGATGTCCTGTGACCTGTGGAGTTCTTCGAACAGGGCATCAGGCAGGTAAGGCCTGTACAGCCGCAGGTGCATCTCGAGGGTTCGCAGTGCACCTGCCATGTCTTTCGACAGCTCTGCCTCACGCTCGTCCAGGATCTCCGCCACGCTGTCAACGTCGTATGCCGACAGGTGCTGCGCAATCTGCTGCACAGTGTCGATCGTCGACTGCATCGACGCCTTCTCCTGCAGCACCTGTTGTGCAAACCCGCGTGTGAGGTAGAAGTCGGCCAGCAGCACAACGACGTCCTGCATGAGGCTGTACATCCGTGTTGCAACCGGGACGCGGCACGGCGGGTCAGTGCAATCACACACATGCGCTTCGCTGTCATCGAGCGTGATCCCAGCCACTGTCAGTGCTTGAAAGGCGACCAGACACACGCATGTAACCCCGATGACAATCTTCGTGACACGGCCTTCCAGTTGGTTCACAAGACACAGGTCGAGGATGATCATGATTGATTGCCAGAGCGACGGCGTCCCATTCTGCTCCGCAAGGAGTGCCGCAATCAAAGCTGCAAAAGTCCAGCCGTACGTCGCCACCTCGAGCACCGTTGCGGGCGCTGTCCTGGTGCACAGCACGTACACCATCAATGCAATACTTGGCAGAAGGGAACCCGCAGCATTGAGGTAGCGGTACACAGAGTGGCTGTAGAGGTGCAGCACAGTCAGCAGCGACGTCAGCCCGATGCCCGTCCCAATCAGACTGAGTATGAAAGCAGTCTTCTTGCGCCCTGCCTCCAGGTCTGTGTCACTTGCACGCTCCAAATAACGCAATGTATCCCGCCACGCTCCAAGCAGCCCCATCTCTGCAGATCCTTCACCTGTGCCGCAGTGGTGGGTGGTGTGTGTGCCGCTACCAAACAAGCCGAATTGGATACTATATATTGCACCCACTGGTCAGAGGAGACAAGATCGTTACTTCGAGACATTGACTTCGCCGACGCACCACTGCAACCTGCATCAGAACAGACCCCTCCTGGCGAGGGCAGGGACATCCCGCCACCTCGCGACAGCAGCAGTGCTGTCCAAGTGGTGCAGCGGTGGGCTCTCAGATGCCGGACGGCACCAAAACCACGCAAAGGCATGCAGTGGTTGCTGTCCACTATCAGAAAGGCCAAGGGTGGTGGATTGACGCTGCGCCTGGAAAGGGCAAGTCCCACTTCAGCCCTTCACACTCGGGAGGCCCCGAGTACTGTCACCAAGACAATAAGAGGGGAAACTGCCAACATTTGGAATCACGTCGCCATTTGCATCAATTTGCATAAGTGACAGGATTTCAGAATCTGAGGGCTTGTGGGCTCTGGTGTATCGCCCTGCCGCTGTCTCCACGCCCAGGTTACCCACAACATGCACCACAGACTTTGCTCCGGAGTCATCCATATCAGCACCCTGGACATCGGAACGCTTGTTCCTTGTTGGTTCACAGTGGTTGCTGCGCTTTCGGGGCGACTCAGGATTCATGTGATAAAAAATACACACACACACACACACCCCTCCACGTGAATCCACTACACAGACAACACTCACTCACAGACACAACTCGACACAGACTTGAGAGGAAATAAAGAGGTGTGAAGGGAGTGTATTCTGATTCAGACAAGACGGTGATGGAGGGGTGGGCCCTCAATGCCCTTGCACGTAGACCTGAGAGCCCTGAAGTGAAGGAGGGTGTTGAAGTATACTGCGTGATATAACTGAACTGTAGGGAGGGTGTGCAAAAGAAGTACGGTAACTGTGCATCTTCAGCCCTGGTATTGGGTGCTCTGCTTCATGACGGTGCTAACCCAAACGGAGCGCGGGATGTGCTCAGCAATACCAAAATCAGCGGAAGGGGCGGGGGCAGGGGAGGGGGCTTCCCTCGGAAGAGCGGAAATGAACGCCTTAACAAAACGAAGGTGGCCTGGCAGCTTGATGACTAGACGGAACTGGCCTAATAAGGAAAAAGACTTGACACTCTTCATCAGAGGAGGGGAATAATCGGAAACTAATGTGAGAGAGGTACAACGTGAGGGGCTCAGGCGAGCCACTTTTGGCTGGGACGACAACTGTGGCGGGGGTGGAGCTGGATGGTCGTTCTGTCTCCCGGGAGGACTGCCAGCAC